>PVKS010000491.1:18348-193514 GCA_004027875.1 Aplodontia rufa
AACTCTAAAAAAAGTATTAGATTGTAAAGCATTACATCTTATCTGGATTTAACTCATGCTACTAGACCAACTTTCTCATTGTCCAGGGTCTAGTCCCCACCTCCACAGATGAGTGGAGACAATCGACCCTTAGATCTCTGGGTTAAGCTGATTTTACTCATCATGATCTCTTCCATAGCCATCCATTTACCTTCGAAGCATCTGGGCATTCTTGCTGCCCACAGGGGATCGTCATAGGATCTTAGAATGGCCCCTGGAGACTTTTCTGGGTGGGTGAAAGCTTATTCTCCCTTCTCCTAGGCCCTGGGTACAAAAGTAACAGCAGGGGCCGGCAGAAAGCTGAGCAGGGTCCAGACCCTGAGAATACAAATGTCGATCCATTATTAAAAAACAATCTTCCCTGACCCAGGCTTTCAAGTTCCCTAGAAAGGAAACCTTCAGGAAAGCCATGGCCCCTCCTTGCTCTACTGGGCTGGCCAAGGCAGTGGCCTGGGGATCATTCCTATAAAATAAGACCAGTGCACTCACACCATGCCAACCCCTGCCCCCTGCACTGCCCTGGGCCTAGGACTCAGATTGGGACCCTGACCTTGCCTGGGACATCATGGGCTGGACAGGTTGAGCTGAGACATATTGATGCTATCATCCGCTAGGCCTGAATCCTCAGGACCCATTCTCACTCTGGTAATAATTCTGAGGTCTAGGTAAGCTGGGAAGCTTCCTGGGTTCTGTCAAGTCTCCTAATGTATCTCTGGATCTTGTTACTTCCATTGCAAAATGAGAAGACTGCTAAAAAATATATCTAGATTTGATGGTATTCTCCCAGCATGCGTTCCGTGAAATAAGGTATTGCTCAGACCAGGGGTTCCATAGTCAAGTTGGTCTGAGAAACGCTGCATACATTAGTCCACTCCTGGAGAGTCGCCCTGCGTGTCAGCACGTGCTTTGAGAAGCTCCACTCTAAATGCACCAATTCAGCCCGACTTAACTGAGTATCTCCTGTGTCTATGCAATTGTACAGCACTTTTTAAAAAGCAATGCCTATTAAGCCTTCTGCAAAAGATATATACGGAAATACTGACCTCTTCTTTCCATGTCCCCCTCGCTTGGAGCCAGACCCCAAATCAGGTCACTGTGTCCCCTTGAGGACCTCCCCTTCCTTCCAGCCCCCTACCTCCCAATGGCAATCTTTCTGATTGCAAACCCTGAACAGTCTCTGGTGGATCCTCCCTCTGCCTCTCTGCCAGACCCTGAGATGATCCTCTGGGCAGGGGGAGGTGAAGGGGACGGCTCTGCCCACCAGCAGCTGGAGGTTGTGTGAAGATCAGAGGCACCCATACTTGGCAGAAGAGTCAGGGGGAATGCAAGGACGGAGATGTGGCATTTCCATCCCAGAATCAGGAAGGGCTTCCTGAAGGAGGAGGCCTGGGAGTTGGGCCTCAATGGCCTGCTGGAAATGGCTGGAGTCAGGGCTGGACATGGTACATCCTGGGCTGGCAGTCTGAGGGCTATGTGGGGGCAGGGTGCAGAGGGCACTCTGACTCCAAGTCTGAGCTACACTCTGCAATGTAAAAGCCTTCCAGTTGGGGGCTCAGCCTCCTCAGGGGGACAAGGACAGGTGGGAACCTGGGTTCTGCCTGAGTCTGCCAGAGCCACCACTTTGTAACTGATTCACCCCAAGTGCCCTACTGCAGTATTGCTTGGAGCCATGTACCCTTTTATCCATTAGAGAGTCCTGAATGTAATTTCCCGACCCCTTCCATGTGATGATATTCTAGGGCTTCTTAAGAAGCAGAATCCATCCTGCTCCTGACTCAGCTGAGAGGGAAGAAGAGAAGAGAGAGACTGTCAGGTGTAGAGGTCTTATGTTCACTTTCCAGTCAATGAACTTGTACTGAGTACCTACTCAGTACCAGGTACTGTGCTAGGTACGGGGGAACCTGGGTGGCATCAAACATGTCCTTTCCCTCAGGGAAGGCCTCTGGCTATAGAGCAAGGACACTTCCAGCTGTCATGAGCAGGATGCTTGTGACGCCTGCTCAAAAGTGCCACTGTTCCGTGACAGCAGCTTGGAGCTCCCAGAAGGATCTCTATAGCTCTCTAGCTCTCTATAGCTTCCCCTGGATGGCTCTCCAGGGGAAGACTAACATACAAGATAGGGGTGGACAGACAGTCTGCAGAGAAACAGCCAGACCAAAGGCCCTGTGGCACCAACAGCTGGCCTGTCCCCCATCATGGAGTTGCTGTTGGAAGGTTCATGGCCGGGTTGTGAAGGCCGCTTCAGCCTCACCAAGGAGTCTCAACTCAAGGTGTCTTAACAGAGGAGATTTGATAAAGTACATGGCACTAGGAAACACTCCTTGTGGGTAGAGTGTGGGAGCCAGCGAGGCAGTCCCCAGAATGACCAGACGATCCGGAGACCACTTGGCTCCAAAGCGCAGGCCAGACCCTGGGTTTCGGGGAGACCTCTGAGGCAGGTCAGCAGCCAGCTGTGCTGTGGAAATCCTGGTCGGCCCCACTCCCTGACAGTCACCACCTCCACCTAGCTAGACTCTGCGGGACAGGGAGGACCCAGTTCCCGTGACACGGCGCCAACAATAGGAGAGGGAGCTGCCGGGCGTCCCCGAGGGGCTGCAGGACAATCCCTTCAGTCCTGCAGCAATGAATTACTTCTTATCTCTCCGGCAAGGGCCCATCTTTCTGTCCACGTGGTTTGCTGCTGCTTATTCTGAACAGGAAAAGAGCAGAAAATAGAACTGTTTTCAGGACAGATGCCAATGGGAGGGATTTTTCCTTCTATTTCTGAGTGGAGGGACGGGGAGGAGGGGCAATGTGCCCTTTCTCTGGGGCTGTTCATGGGGCAGGTGTCACCCTCAGGGGTGTGCTCTGGTGAGTCCCAACCTGGGGAGTGGTCTGCACCTACCTGTGGGATCTGAGTACACCCAAAGCCAGGCCCCCCAGGATCCGCCCACATTTGGTGCTGACCCCAGGTGGTCCTTCCTGGGGAAGAAGGCCTCCTTGTGTCCTACCTCTCCAGAATACAGGATCAACCTGGGGAAGGTGACACCACCAACCCTCACCAGACCGTGAGAGCAAGCCCTGGGTACAGAAGCAGCTCAGGCCTTTGGAGTCCTGAGGGGCTGAAATGGGAGAGGGGCAGAAGGAGGCTGGGGGATGCTGGCAGGGTGTCTGGTGGCTTAGAGGGAACACTTTGCTGGAATCAGGGGCCCAGGCTCTGGTCCCAGTGCTACCTTCTTATCTTCCAGCTTTAGTTTTCTCACCTGTAAAGCAAATTTTCCTCCTTCAACAAATGCCCTGGGGAAAACATGGTACAGCTCCTTCAGCTCCCAACACCTGATAAAATGCAAAACAGCCTTCCCAAACCCCCGCTGGACTGGGGTGTAGGCGACCTCACAGGAGGGTGGCACATGAGCTGGGTGCTGTGCTAGGCTGGCTGCAATTCACATCTTCCCAGAAACTGTGGGAAACAGCCACCCATGGGCCTCCAAATTAAGAGGAGGGTCCCAGGAGCTTTGGGAAGAGGGAGAGGGGTTCATGGATCCTGCAGGGAGTGAGTCTGTGAGTGCTCTCCCCATCCCCCATCTCCGAGAGTTTCAATTTCATTTGTAGGATGGGGGTAGCGATGCTGGCCCCATGTGACAGAGGCAGGAGGGAAATAAATGAGAGCACAGAGGGTCATGTTTACACTGTTCATTGCTGCATCCCTGGTGCATACTTGGCCTACAATAAATGTTTGTTGAACAAACCACGCAAGGGAAGTACATAGATCAGTGACGGGTGTAGAACTGAGACTCAGCTGAGCGGCTACAGCATACACCCGCCGCCTGCCCTCAGCTCTGTTGCCCCAGTGACAGTCACTGATTGTGCCCTTCTGCACACTCGGGGATCTGAGCTCACACCAGCCCTGTCCTTTCCAGTTCAGCTTCACCAGAGAGGGGCGACCGTGTCCCAGCTACCACGCTCTGTTCTCTGTGGCTGCCAGAGGCCTCCACTGTCAGCCCCACTAGATGCAGAGCCAGGCTGTGAAAGTTGTCTCCCCAAAGGAAGGTGAGGTCTCTGGGCTGCCCTGCCCTGCCTCACATTGTCCTCGGCCCCAGGGAGGGGTGTGTCACTGCCGCTGGGCTCCCTGCAGCGCCAGCCTGCCTGGCATCTTCCACCCTCCCTGTCTAGCCAGGATGTGAGGCTGCAGCTGTCCCTTCTTGGGACAGGAGTCTCCTTGGCGCATCTATTTCTCCCACCCTCCCTTCACACCCACGCCATCTCCCCAGCGCTCAGCTGTTGATTTAGGAACGTGCTGCCGGCACATCCTTGGCCTTGGCTGGCCACTCTGGAATGTGAGTACAATGGTGATTTCCACCACCTGCTCCTAACCGACTGCTTCAGAGAGAATCCCCAGCGGCCACGGCAGTGTTGTGGGTAACCTATGTTCCCCAAGAGCATGCACGGTGCCTCCCAAGGTGAGGACGGGCAGGGCAGGCTGTGGGAGGGTTATTGGAAGCAGGTGGGCCCAGCTTAGGGCTCCTGCCCTTGGCATAGTGTAGGACGGGGCAGGAGTCCACCGGGGAGCTCCAGTCCCCTGGCCACGCTGGGGCCTGTCCTGGCTGTGACACGACCTGAGCTGTCCAGGGGGAGGGTCTCCTGCTGGGTCCACCCATGGAGTGAAGGCATGAGGTGGGTAGCAAAGCAGCCCCCAGAGGAGGTGGTGATGGGAGTACGGCACTTACTGAAGGCCAGGGGTGCGCAGGTGCTATGTCTGCGCTCACCTGTGCTGCCCGTTATTGGGGAGGGGGGGAGAGGTTGGAGCTGTGTTGGGGCCACAAGGGGAACCTTGAGAGGATAGAGGACAGAGATCTGACTCCAGGAGGTGGGACCAGCCCTCCTCCATGAGGGCTGTAGTGGCTTTGGACAGTTGAAGACAGAGAAGGGCATTCCAGCAGGAGGGAACAGCATTTGTGAAGGTCGAAGGTGGGGCGGGATGGCCACGTTGGGGCGGGTGAATAATCTGGGCTTTCATGGTAGGAACTTATAGGTGAGGAGTCTGGGAAATAGGAAGATCTATAGGGCTTCCCAGGACTCAGGACTTTCAATGTGAAAAACAGGAACGTCTAAGGCAAATTGGGGTGAGTTGGCCATTAAAGCTAACCTAGGTTCAGATAGAAACACCTTTTTGAATATCCTGGTAATATATTTAGAACCGTGACAAGCTATAGAAAAAAATCTTTTTCTTTCTTTCTTTCCTTTTCCTTTCTTTCTTTTTTTTAATTTTGTAAAGGGAAGAGGAAGAAACATGTTCGATAAATTAAGCCCACGTTATCCCTACCTGATGGAAATAATTATCTCCATTTTGCAAATGAGGGCAAGTATCCATAGCAAATATGGGGCAGACGTGGGTTTTTCCAGGGTAGGTATGTTTAATCTAAAGCTAACCCTCTGAACCAGTCACCTGCATCAGGATGAAGCTCTAGGACAGGGGGTGGGTATTGTAGCCCTACAGTGGAGGTTGCCCAGGGTCTCTCTGAGGATGAGGGCTAAGATGAGCCTCTGCTATGACCCTTGGCAACCCTATCTGTGGGAGTAGACAGCCAGCAAGCAGCCCAGGGTCTGTGTCCCCCTTGTCTATCCCAGGGTCTGGCCAGGATTGGCCTCAGTGAGTAATGTGGAGTGGATCACGGGACCTGGCCTGACCTCGCAGTGACTGATAGGGGCAACTAAGGGGCCACCAGCAGCCACTTCAGTGGGGAAAAAGCATTGCACACGGGCCACAGGGTGGGGCAGTCCCTGTGGCATGAGGAGGCTCTCCCCTCACTGAGCAAGCAGAAAATGCACCCTAAGCAGAGAAGGCTCAGGCTCAGCCATGACCAGCTCAGGGTGCTTGGGGACACGGCAGCTGCACATGCCCAGCAGAGACAGGCACAGTAGCATTAGAGGGCTGACGGAGGAGCCCTGACCTAGAACCAGACACGGGTGAGTGAGGCAAAAGCCGGCAGTAGGAGGAAGACCAGGAGGGGAGGGAGCCAGGCGTGAGGTCCTGGCAGCAGGCATGGTGGGCAGCAAGCATGTCCAGTCGGAGGACCTGAGTGTCTGGACAGGTGGCTGGAGCCAAACGACAGGAGCCTGGCAACCGGCAGCCAGGTCTGACCTGCAGCAAGGCTGAGCCTACAGATGGTGGCCAGAGGGCTGCTGCACGGGGTGGTAAGCCAGGCACACTGACACTGGGGCATATTGGAAGGAGGTATATGTGTGCCCCTGAACCTGGGCACACATGTCAGGCTTCTAGGCCATCCTGTGCTAGGCATGCCCTAGCTCTTGGGGCCAGCCCTCTGAGGAGGGCATCCTGAGGTCAGGACAGCAGCAGAGACACTCTCCTCTGAGAAGCTGCAGTAGGGAAATCAGAGCTGGGGCAGAGTGCTCTGCAGAAGCTGCCCTGACTACCCCATTGACCTCAGGGAGAGAGAGGCTAGGGCTGGTGCTTGGCTCAGCCAGAGGCTGCCGGTGGATATGCAAGAGGTGTCACAGCCGTTCTAGAAAGCCCAAGCAGGACAGTTTCCAGAGAAATGGGCAAAGAGGCCCTTTCTACTCCTGTCTACCTTAGGAAGTCTACGTTTTGCTAAGGATCAAGGACAAGTGCCACAATGGGCACCTGGGACTCCCACACCTTTGTGTAGCAATCAGGTCTTGAAGGACTGGTTCTGGTCAGCTCTGAATCTTTTATTTTAATTTTTTGGTACCAGGAATTGAATTCAGGAACACTCAACCACTGAACCACATCCCTAGCCTTTTTTTTTTTTTTTTTTAATTTTGTGACAGGGTCTCACTAAGTTGCTGAGTCTGGTCTTGAACTTGCGATCCTCCTGTCTCAGCTTCCCAGGTCACTGGGATTATTATGTACACCACCACACCTGGCCCCTCTGTCTCTTAAGATGTACCTGGGAGAAGGGGGAGGGAGAATCTTTGCTTAATGGGTACAGAGTTCCTTCTGGAAGTGATGAAAACATTTAGAAATAGTGCTGATGGTTGCACAACATTGTGAATGCAATTAATGCCACCAAACTGTATGCTTAAAATAGTTAAAATAGCAAATTTTAGGCTACATATATATTTTTACCAGAGTCGAGAAAAAAAAATGTCAGGGAAAGACTGAGAAAATGTTGCAGGCAGAAAGAGACTAAGGAGATGCGACACTAAGTGCAATGTGGTAGCTGGAATTGGAGGCTGCACCAGAAAAACGACCATTTAATGTCCATGAGGAAGAACTGGTGACATCCAAATGAAGTCTGTATTCAGTTAATAGTATTGTTCCAATGTTAATTTTGTCTCTTTGACAAATGTACCGTGGTTATGTAAGATGTTCACATTTGCGGAAGGTGGGTGAAGGATACACGGAGCTCTCTGTATTCTTTGCAACTTCTATGTAAATCTAAAACAAAGAGGCGCCTGGACTGCCAAGGAGAAATGGGATGGCCTTGGCACCTGGACCCTGGCTCTGCCCGGAAAGTCTGGGTGGCCTGGCATTGGCTCTCAGCTGGAAAGAAGAATCTTGTTGCAGCTCCTTGGAGATGACCCGTTCTAAAAAATGGACAGGCGAGAGCGGGGGTCTCCCGGGGTGCAGTAGAGCGGGGGAGCTGTGCCCGGCCCTGGCAGCCGCTGCCCTGAGAGCTCTTTCCTGGTTTTCCCACGTTCTCCTCAGTTTTTTAGGGACTCTGCTCATCAAAGGAGGGCTCTTCATCCTCCTGGGGACCTCGGGAACGTGAGGGATGCTGAGGAGTGGGCAGGCTGAGCAGGACAGGCTGAACACAGAGCACTGGCACCCCTTCACTGCCCTGGCCATCTGGGCAGATGGAGGGTGGAGCAGAGGTGGCCACTCCCAGGGGGCTAGACGAACTGCAACAAGAAGCTATCAGGACCCTTGGCTCTCCTGCATCCTATGCCCCCTCCCCTTCCTGGACATCTTGAGTCCCATCTTTACCATGGCTCTCTTCTTGGCTCCTCTCTACCACACGGTGAGCCTGAGCACAGGGAAGCAATGTCTGAGGTGTACTTTCTCAGCCCAAAGCTGTCCTGCACGTGATACTGACCATAACTCTGCAGGCAGGCTGCAGACAGAAGCCCCAGAGTGGTCAGGACAGGGTGGAAAAAAACAGGAAGTGGATATCTAAGGAGCACCGATTGAATGGCAGGTCTCCTTGAATCTCACTACCAATGGCAAGATTAGTGGGTGCACCCACCCTACAGACCCGGATATTAATGCTGAGAGCAGCACCGGAATGAACCACATGCTGGTGTCGGGACCAGGATCAAATTCGTGCATCTTTGAACTCCAGGTTCTGTCTTCTTTCCTCTGGGCTAGAG
This sequence comes from Aplodontia rufa, assembly GCA_004027875.1. Lineage (NCBI taxonomy): Eukaryota > Metazoa > Chordata > Mammalia > Rodentia > Aplodontiidae > Aplodontia > Aplodontia rufa. The sequence goes on from PVKS010000491.1 coordinate 26,719, forward strand.
TGGGTGAGAGGTGAGATGAATCAACTCACCAGACTGGGTCAATGTCTAGGCTGAGGGACATTCACAACTTCCAGGAGCACCAAGTGATAGGACAGAGGGCACACTTGGTGATGTCAATCTCTGGAAGTTGGCAGGGTATGTTTTATTTGGTGCTGGGAATTGAACTCAGGGGCACCTACCCACTGAGCAACATCCCAAGTCCTTTTTAATTTTGAGACAGGGTCTCACTAAGTTGTCTAGGGCCTCACTAAATTGCTGAGGCTGGCCTTGAACTTGCGATCTTCCTGCCTCAGCCTCCTGAGTCTCTGGGATTACAGGCATGTGCCACAGCACCCAGCTAGGGTGTGTGTTTTCAAGGTCAATATTCTTGGAGGAGGTGAACCAGTAAGTCATGCTTGGACCCAGGGACACATAGCCCCTCAGGTGCTGGCTGAGCCTCTGCCAAGCTTCCTCTCCTTGTCTAGCTCCCACATGCCATGATTTGAGTCGCTTGGTCCATTTTGTTCTTGGAGAGGCCTGGAGGTAGATGCTGCTCTCAGTCCCTCTCTGTACCTGGCTATCCTTCCAGACCTTATTCTGATATGCTCCCCTACCTCCACCCTTTGACCTGTGCATATATATACCTGTTCTCCCCTCCTCCATTGCTCCCTCTGGGGGACCTTCTTCACCTTTAAGCAGCACCCCATTTGTAGCTCCAGGTGCTAGTTTTCTTGGGTCAAATTCTGGTATCTGCTCTACCAGCACCACAAGTCCCCCAGAGAACCCAGGAAGCCCCCCTCTCCCTTTCAGGATGGCACATGTGAGCTCAGGGATCAGCACATGTCGGAGCAGGACTGGGGCCATGTTCTTTGGAAATCCTGGGCAGAGACAAATGAGTCATGTGTGAGCACACCGGGCTGGCACCCAGGCAGCTCCCCTGTGAGCTGTGAAAGGCAGGTCTTACACGCAGTCCAGGTGCAGGCACTGTGCTCCTTCTCCTCTATGGCCTGTGTTCTGAGTCCTACTGCGTCCTACTGCCCCAGCTAGAGAGTCCTAGAACATTCTGTGCCTGTAAGCTGTGGGTGTTGGCTGTGATTTTGCAAAAGATGACCGGTGAGTTTCTAGTAAAACACACAGTGACCTAGAAGGCAGTAACCGCTCCACCAACCTTCTTAGAAGTCCCAGAGAGCTTTGGGCTTGCTCTCTTTAGAAATGCAGCTCTAGCAGGACACAAAGCTCATCCACTTCAGGCGACCCCCTGAGGTCCATGGACCAAGAGAAGTTTGCAGTGGCCCGAGGAAGCAGGCCAGGCCTTGCCTCACTGGTTCTATGACTGGCACAGAGCACTTTGGTGACACACAGCTATCCTCCCTGCCACCAGCTTCCCTTGTTCCAGAGCTCCTGGTGGGTAAGCACTGCTGTGTCACGTGGTCCCCTCCCATGTTAAGTGATTGTACCCTGTGTTACCCCTGCTGAGGTCTCCCAGATCCCTAACCCTTAATTGCTTGTCTTTGGCCTCAAGGATGGCGTGAACCAGAGCACCACCACTGTCGCTTGTTCATTCAGCAAGTACTTGAGATGAGGGGTCACCAGGGACTGAAAGATTCCATGTCCAAGGTGGGAAAGTCAGGTGGACATAACTACAGCCACAGGTATGAGAAGGGCCTGAGAGGGTGCACGCAAGGGCTGCATCATGGGGAGAGAGGCTTAGCGGACTCCCCACGGAAGGGGCGCTTGACTGATAAAGAGAGAGAAGACTGCCACCCCTGGCATTGACATTCTTATCTTTAGTATCAAAGGAGAAAGAGCTGGGGACATTGTTCAATGGTACAGAGCTTGCCTAGCATGTGCAAAGCCCTGAGCTCCATCCTAAGCACTGAAGAGAGAGAGAGAGAAGAAGAAAGGCTAAGTGCAGTGGCACACACCTATAATGCCAGTGACTTGTGATGCTGAGGCAGGAGGATCACAAGTTCAAGGCCAGCAACAGCAATTTAGTGAGACTCTGTCTCTCAAAACAAAATAAAAAGGGTTGGGGTTGTGACCAGTGGTAGAGTGTGTGCTAAGAACATACAAGGCCCTGGGTTTAAACCCCAGTACCCCACGCAACACACACACACACACACACAAAGAGGAGCCAGGCTGAGTGATGTCTCTGGCAGAAGGAGTGGTGCAGAGGAAAAGCGGGTGAGCGGGCTCTGGTTCAAGAAGGACACGATTCCTCAGAAGGCGTTGAAGACTGTGGCCATCAGGAAAAGATGTGTATGAGAATGGCCCTTCCAGTATGGGAGCCTGGCTGTGCTCAGGTTCTGCTTACTGAGTGTGAACCTGGTGACCACAGGTGCACAGATCTAGCACCACTGTCACTGGTTTGCAGAGGCATCCAACTCCTCCCGCACAGTGTGAACGCAACAGTGCAGTCCTGGGATGAGATGGGAATCGTGCCCCTGTGCTCAGGCAGCCACCAGACCTGTGCGTGAGTGGCAGTGGAGGCAACTGTCAGCCAGACCCCAGAGAGTCCTGGTGCAAACTCCTGCTGTAGCGGAAAGGAAGCGAGACTGCATCCGGGTCACGCAGCTCAGAGCAGGAGGGGTTTGCACTGACATCTACTCTAATCTTCCCGTTGAAAGACTCCTCCTGGGCCTTGCTGAAAGCGAACTGGAGCCATGTGTACATCAGAAGGAAAAATCTCCATTCATTCCCTGATATCTGTTTACACTCCTCTCCTCAGAGCTATATGCTCCATCAGGTCCCCCTGCCCTGTCCGGAGAAGGCATTGAAGTGGCCCAGGATGCTGGCCCCCACGTGTGCAGCATCAGAGGATGCACAAGCTCCGTACTGCCCCTGATAACGGAGCCAAGACTTTGTTTCAATCCACAAGTGGCTTCCGAAGCACAAGAACTGACAGATGCTTCCTCGAGTGAAATGCCGCGTGCTCTCCTTGAGTGAGCTGTGGGCCCGTGCAGGCCTTGGTCCTGATGCGCCCAGTTGCAGATGGACAGCTCAGTGGGTGCACACGAGGGCTGGCAGCAGAACCGAGGGAAGAGAATTCTGATAGGGAGAAATCTGACTTTTCTCAGGCTGAGAGTGCCGTGGCCTGGGCTGGGCCCCACCACACGGTGGCTTAGGAGTTTGAATAGGACGTTTCACGGAGGCTGTTCTGTGGGGCTCTACAGAGACTGTCTGCTATGAGGGAGGAAACTGAGCCCAGGGAGGGCCACGCTTGCTGTTTCCCCAGAGAGCTGCTGGCAGCACTGAGTCTCCCAGGCAGGGCTCCTTCCTCATAGCACACGCCAAGGCCGCCTCTGAGTTTGGAGTCATGGAATATGGACAGCTGTGGGTACACAAGTGTGGAGATATATCAGGGGAGCAGAGCCTGGCACCCCAGCAAAGGGGAGCTTAGAAACCTCTGGGCTGCAGCTTAAAAGGTGCAGGTGTGGCTGGAAACGGGCAACATGTGAGGTGCTTGCACAGCTGTTCTGTGTCCTGTCCAACACCAGTCTCTCCTTTGTTGTCTCTGGGGAAAACAGGATCAAGATTACTTGAGATCTCTCTTACAGCTATATGTGAGTCAAAAATTATCTCAAGATAAAATGTTTAAGATCAAAAACCTTTAGCTGGCACATTGGTGCATGCCAGTAATCCCAGCTATTCAGGAGGCTGAGGCAGGAGGACCACAAATTCAAGGCTAGCCTGAGCAATGTAGTGAGACCATGTCTCTGAATTTAAAAAATATAAAAAGGGCTGAGGATGTAGCTCTATGGAAAACACTTGCCTAGCACTTGCCCTGGGTTTAATTCCAGTAGTGCCAAAAAAGAAAAAGGAAAAAAGTTTTTAAAAAGAGAAACTTCTGAGTTGGGGTCTGAGGAGAAGAGAGGCCAGCCAGGAGGTGGACAGTTGAGACAAGTGGAAATGTGCCCTGCTCAGATCACCCAGCTGGGGAGTGCCCACTCTAGGGAGAGTGGGCCCTGGGCTTGCAGCCAGAAGAGATCTTGCATGGACAGTGACTTCTGGGCCCAACAGAAGGGAGCATCCTTTTATCAAGGAAGAGTGAGAGGGAGGAGCCTTGGGGAGGAAGGGTGAGGAAGCCACCAAAGTCCCTCAAAGACTGGTGAGTGTGCTGATGAGGGCTGTTAGAGCGAATGGTGTCTACATTTGGCCCAGGGGAAGAGTGTTGTTACTGTAGTCAGAATGGCAGTCTAGAGCTGTGCTGGACAGGGGATCCCTGGGACATCTCTGAGCCACAGGAAGAGCTTAGAAGAGAGGCGGGGTAGGCTTGAGCAGGAGGCCTATCAGAGGCCACGCAGGGTGCCTAACGCTGGTTGGGGCTGGGTTGCCTGCTGCCAGGCCAGGAACATTCCTAGCTTTCTTCGTTTCAATCACAGACTGCCCACAGTGTAGCTGGCCCCAAGGAGACACCTGGAGATGTAGTCCATCCACATGCACTGATACTGCCATCCTTTCCTGGTCCCTGGGCAGATGGCTGCTAACACTGCAGAAAGATAACTTTGGCAGGGATGAGAGCAAATCTGGCAGTAGACTTACAGGCATGGGAACTGTGCTGTAGCACAAGTCTGCAATTTGCATGCAAATGTTTCTAAGTGTCCTAGACAGAGCCCAGTTGCTGAGCTTCCTTCTCTCCAACTCAGCTTTGTCAAATCGCCCAGTTTCCTGAGATACCCTCCTCCATGGCCAGATCTCAGTCCCAGTCCTCATCAGCCTCCAGTGGGTCTCTTTAAACTTAAGAGTGTCTCCCCATGCAGACTCTGTACAGGCCTTAGGCACAGACATGAATCAGACTCAGTCCACCCCTTGAAGGCGTGGTCTGGCAGAGGGTCAGGTGGGCTCTCGGTCTGTTGGGGACACGCACATTCAAGCCTGGGTATGGAGGACCATTCTCTGAGGGTGCTGAGAGTGACTGCCTCTGACTCCTCGGCCTATAGGCGTCTTGATGGGCCTTTCCCCAAAGCATACCCAATGTGCTGAAGCCAGGTCTACAAGGTCACCAGCAGCCCAGCTGGGGCTCCTCGGGTGGGGACGGGGGAGGGCTGATAGGAGGTAGAGAGACCTCCCCAGTGTAGCTCTAGGCTGAGCTGGTGAAATGCGACCTCATCTCACAAAGCCTGGTCCCCCTTGCGGTCAAACTGCTAGGGATGCCAGCATATAAAAGGTCTTCTAGAACGAAGAGATTTGACCCAAGCATTGGAGTCTGGGAACTGGTGCAACAGGGAAAGTGACTGAAGAGGAAGGAAGGCTTGGGCATGGAGGCCAAGAAGTACTTGGTGTGGTCTATGACCCAGCAGAGTCCGGTTTCACTCATTGACTGAGCACCTCTCAGTCAATGCCACTAAGGGGGCATCATTATCTCCAGTTCACAGGTAATGGAAGCAAGGCCAGAGAGGATAATGACCCACCAGGGGCTCAGAGCTAGTAACCAGAATATGTCGGAATCTCAGCTGGTGCTGTCCCTGGAGAAGACACAGTAACACAGCTGGGACAAAGGCCGAGGCTTACTGAGAAGCCTCAGAAATCTCATCAGAAGTTCCCACAGTGATGCTGGCTTAATGCCCCACACTCCTCACGTAACGGGGATGGCCTGCTCCTCCAGGGACTCCCTTTTGCTATGGACCTTGGCTTTGCTTCTGGGAGACTTGAGGGAGCAGCTGGTTCCGGGGCATGAGCACAGCCCTAGGGTTTCACTTGGCTCCAATGCATCTTAACCAGGAGGCCTTGAGAAGATCACTTAAGCTCTCTGATCCTAAGTTTCTTCATTTTCTTCATTGTAGCAAGATCTAATAATACAGCGCCAGTTGCTGCAAGGATTATCGGCATACTGTATGCAAAATGCTGGACATATGATCGTGCACAGTAATGAGGAGCTATTAATAATACGGCAGCTGCCGGCTGCCCCCTCCTCCTCTGTGGTGGTCCTTGGCTTCCATCACCCCGTTACCTCCAAGAGGACTGCACACACCTTTGCTCATACTGGGGGATGGAGGGTCATCTCCCAGTGATTCGCGGCAGATAGCTATGGTCCAGGAGATGCCCTAGACATAAGGAACTGAGAGGCTTCCCTGCTCCTGCACCCTGCACATTTTGCTCAGCACTGGAGAGGAGCTGCCGATGTAGCAGGATGTAGCAGCTGGTCCCGCAGTGCTGCCTCTCAGGAGCAATTAGCTGTGTCGTGCATCCATTTGTAATGAAATAGAAACGTTTTGATTTCTCTGGGAAGCCGGATTTTCTCCCAAATCCTTGCTGCTTTCATCCCTGGACATGAAACAGCCCATTCTAATCTCATACGGAGGAGCAGCAGTTATAAAGAGCCCATGAAATCTGATCAACCACTGGGCTCCTGGGCGGCAGCTTTGATTGCTGGGAGGGAGCAAGTCCTCCTCGGCCTGGTGCTAATAGCTGCATGCATTATTGAAGAGACGTGTTTTCAGGGGCAGACACACCAGGGAGACATCCGGACTGCGGGCTGAGTGTCAGCTGCTTCCCTTGCTCCTTGCCATGGAGCTCTGGGATCTGGCAGAGCCACGAAAGAGGCATTTGACAGGGCTGTTTGTGCAGCCACTGCAGCCTCAGTGGAAGGCAGCTGATGTGGAACAAGGCGAAACCAGCACTTTCCAGTTCTCCCAGTTGCCATTCCTCAGTGCAAGTATCTGAGAAATAGGCATCCCCAGGATGGGGCACACGCTCCCCTGAGGCCTCAGCCAGGGTTAGGGGCTCACAGTGCTTTCTTAACCCTCCGGAGGATTCTGATGCCCAGGTTTTGGAGCCAAGAGGAGCAGGTCAAGGGCTGGGCTTAATTATCCCTGAGAATTTTCTGGAAATGCAAAGAGAGGTGGGCAGGCTTGCTTTGTGGATCCCCACTTACCATCTGAACTGGATGAATCCCTTTCTTCTACTAAGAAATTGGCATTTGGATGTCTACAATGCTCCAGGAACTGATTGAAACACTGAGAGTCTGACAGTGAGTGAGGACAATTGGGAATTGCAGCCGTCAACTGGGCCCCACGCATCCTGCCTCTGTGTGTCTCCCACACTGAAGAGGCCTGACCTGTGTAAGCAACAGAACAGTGCAGAATGATGGAGTGGAGGGGCTGGAGCAGTGGTTCAGTGATTGCGGCGCTTGCCTGGCATGAGCGAGGATGCGGGTTCAAACCCCAGCACCACATACATGATTGTCAAGCAACAAAGGCAGCATGAAAAACTAAATAAAATTGATTCTCTTTCTCTCTTTCTCACTGTCTCTCTTTCTGAAAAAAAAAAAAAAAGAGAATGATGGAATGGAATGTCTGAAACTAAGTTTAAGAGGCATCGTGACTTCTGCCTTGGATCAGTTCTCAGGGGGAAGCCAGCTACCATGCTATGAGAGAGGACCCCATAGCCACCTTGCACGTGGTTCTTCTAGCCCCAGTCAAGATTTGGTTGACTGCAGCCCTGGCTGACATCCTCACTGCAAACTCCTGAGAGATCCTGACCCAGAATCACCCAGGTAAGCTGCCCAAATTCCTCACCTATTCAGACTACGAGACCACAAGCGCTTGCTATTTAAGTTCATGCCCAACAGCCATAGGCCCCACCTCTCAAAGGTTCCACCACCTTCCAAAAGTGCCAGCCTGGAATGGCATGAATGGCTCAGTCAGCCAGGAAGGAACACTCTTTGAAGTGTTCGTGAAACTGTTAGCTTGGGTAGTAATAGGTCCGAAGCATCACCCTTGTTTTTAGACAGAAAAATGTCCCACTTAAGGCGAATTTTAGGAGTCACCATACCCCAATCACCCCTGTTCTAAATGCTGGCTTGTTTGTTCTCCCTTGGGAAATTTCTGGTCACCCTCTAGTCCTTTAATTCTCACCTTCTAATACTGACCTGTTAATTAGAATATAAACATTGATCTGTCCAAAAACACTAGAAGGACAGTTTAATTCTACCTCTCCCCAGTTAAAAATCTTTCACTGGCTCCTAATCAACTGGAGGTATTAAGTTTCAAGTCAGGGCTTTGTCCCCTTCCCCCACTCAGGGGGAAGTCTGCTCTTTTCCCTGTGCTTTACTTTCTGTGCTTTCTATAATAAAACTTGTCTACTACGAAAAAAAAAAGTTTCAAGTCATGCCAGGTCCTCTAAGCCCTCCCAGAATCACCACCTCCCACCAGCTTCACCCAGCTACTGGAAGGTTTCTGGAGTCCTGAGGTTTTGCTATGGGACATTGTGTAGGTAGTTTCTATCCTGTACCCGGTGGTGCCTGAAACCCCTGCTTCCTTCTTTCCTTCTGCTTCTGCACAATGCAGTTTTGAATCATCTCTTCTAGAAAGTCCCTGCCCACCCCACCACCAAGGCCCCTAGAAGATAAGCTGTCAGTCTTGCTCAAGGCTGCATTGCCAGGGCTGAGATCACCCCTGTGCAAATCAGGATATTCTGATTGTTCTTATTGCTTGTCTCCCTAGTGGTTAAATATATTTAAAATCTTCCTTTCCAAAGACCTTGAAAGAAAGTATTCAATAAATATTTGCAGAATAAATCAATGAACAAAGTACTCTGGACTCCAAAGTCACAAAGTAAATTGCTTTCAGAACTCCCAGCTCAGGGTTGGGGATTAGGCCCACCCACCTCCTGCCCATATGATGGTTTGAATTCAGGACCTCACTCATGCTAAATATGTACTCTGCCACGGACTGAGTTATACACCTCCTGCCCAAGGCCCTTCTTCACCACTGGCCTTGAATTGGAAACAGCCTATACAGGCACAGCCTGAATACCTCAATCAATTAATAGTTTTCTCTGAAACAAACCACAACAAATAATCAGGGCTTGATCTCCTTTAGCTATCTCTTCCAACCAGTGGGCTCTTTGTACTCCTGAACCACAAGAAGCAGGGAACACATCTGCCCCCAAAGAAAACACAGTTCTTGGGTCTGTCAGGCACCCTTGGATCAGAGGGAGCAATACCAAGTCCTCAATCTTTGCTATTGAGATTTACCAACTCGCATTACAGGTTGACTCCTAACTGAATGAATTGCAGAGTGCTCCAGTTACTTGAAATAATTATGCATTTGAGTCACTATCCTTTGGTAGATCGCTAGGAAGAATTGTATTTTAAATCCAATCCAATCATTGCTTTCGTGAGGGAACACTCAATAAAGTCTCAGTGGCCCTGGATCAAGAGATTTTCTCATCCTCATTTGTAGGGTCACCCTGATTTAAGGAAGAACTTTTGGAGGGGTGGGCAGCACACATCCAGGCTCCTTTCTCCAGCCATCAGGGTCTGCTGTTCTCTCCCTTCAGCCTTGCCTAGCCAAGGACACTCACTTTTCTAAGCTGAGGTCAAGCCCAGCTCTTCCAGGACAGGACGCAGAGTGACGGCTGGGTGGGCCCATGTGAATGAACATTTTCTCAGCACAGCAAGAGACCTACCAAAGACTTATCCAGTGGTTGCATTAACAAAGAAGTTAAAGTGATAATGGTTGAGATCAAAACTACCTGAACTGGTACCAAATGCTGCCTGCGTCATGGGTAATGGCAGGTGAATGGCAGATGCACTTTAGCCACGTTTTTTCACTTGATTCGTGTTTATTCAAAACCTACTTCATGTGCTAAGCCCTGTGTGGGTGCATGTCCCTGTGCATAGAATTCACATGCACACTAGTTTGCTTGGACAAATCAGGAAACGCAGTTTCACCGGAATTGTTACAGAAGTAGTAATTCTCTGAAGAGGAGCAAGGAAGTCTAATTCTGTCCAGCTCTCCATGGGCAGCAAAGAAAAGACTGGAATACATGGTTTCCCTGAAGTCTAAATTCTGGGTCCAGGAGTGGAAGGGAAGCTGGTGTCAGGCTTCTGGACTTCTCTCTGGCTGCTCCCTGCTACTACCACACCCAGCTGGCCAGACTGCTATGCTGTCAGCTGATCATAGGGTAGCAGGGATAGCAGGCACATCATTTTGGCAGCTGAAGCTCAACTTGGGGGCTGCTGGCCACAGCCCTATTGCAAAAAGACCTTTCCTCTCAGCCGACTCCTCCAGCAGCTGTCTAGAAAAAGCAGAGGGGCGGGTGATTGATGGGGCTGTGTGTGTATTTCTCTTACTCCTGTGGATTTTTCAATGGGAAAGAAAAGGCTTATCTCTCATTTTTAATTGATTTTAATGCAGCTCAGCCAGGCTAGATCAAATCTCAGCTCCTCTGTGGCCTGAGATGAATGGTATGAGGAGCTGCCTGAATGTTAATAAGAGGGGTTGGGAGAGGCTAGAGGAGGCAAGGAGGCCATTGTTCGCCTGGGAGACTCCCTGCTGTGATTGACCCAGCCACAAATTTCAGGGCTGGCATGCATATGGGAATGGGAATCGCAGGTCTCTAGCCTTGGGTTGGTACACAGCGACCTAAATGTGTTCCTGTAACTATAACTCAGAGGGCCTCCATCCACTGCAAGATTTTTGGACTTGTATTTGTCAGCATGATACTACGATCATGAAATATATGTGAGTCAATTAACTTATTTAAAAAAGGTTAACAGTTCTGGCAGAGGAGGCACATCATGGCAGGAGTACACGGCAGAGCAAAGTGCTACATCATGAGCCATGAGTTTTATCAAAGAGCTAAGACTCGGGGCTGGAGCGGTGGCTTGGCGGTTACCGTACAGGCATGTGCGAGGACACGGGTTCAAACTCCAGCACCACGCACACAACAAAATGTCCGAGCAATGAAAGTCATGTGAAAAACTAAATAAAATTGATTCTGTCTTTATTTCTCTCTTTCTCTCACACTGTCCCTCTCTCTTTAAAAATAAAAGATAAGACTCGGGGACTGGAGGGGTGGCTCAGCAGTTATGGTGCTTGCCTGGCACATACAAGGATGTGGTTTTGAACCCCAGGACCACATACATAAAGAAGCATCAGAGGAATGAAAGCCACATGAAAAACTAAATAAAATTGATTCTCTCTCTCCCCCACCTCACTGTTCCTCTTTCTCTTAAAAAATAAAAGAGAGAGAGAGAGAGAGAAAGAGAGAGATAAGACTCACATTCCACATCCCTTGCAAAGGTTTCACCACCTCTCAAGAACGCCACCACTTAAACACAAGGGCCTTTGGGGGTCACTCTTCCAAATCATGGCAGGACTTCAACCAGCCCACCTCTCAAGCACTCACTGGCCCTCCTCCAGCTGTCCCTTTTACCTGTGCTTCCATGTCCTCTACTGAGCCATCTGATGACTTCGTAGTTATCTCTGTGGCATTGTCAGCCACCTCTGACAACCAGGGTACTCTTCTCACCTCTCTTCACCACTCCTTTGCCTCTGCATGAACCAAAGGTCAAGTTCCCCTGGTTCCAGCCCGCTCCTCTCCAATGGGGAAATGGCATCACCCACAGGGAGTCAGAGAAGGTAAAGTAGGGGAACAGACAGCACCGTGCTAGGAGCAGGGGGTGCTCAGTGTGGCCTCTTCCCAACCAATCTCCCCTCCAGGTCTACTGGATCTAGAGTTGGAGGAAAAGCACCACAACAGGTGCCACCGCAGTGTCCCTTTGGGATGGGTATCAGTTCCTGTTCCAACCCATTCATAAGAGAGTGAAGTTACAAATGCCCCATCCCATTTTTTTGGCTGGAAAGGGGCAGCAGTTATCTCAGAGGAGTGATTTTCAAGCTTAGTTCCTACAGCAGAAGCACCCAGAGTAGTTTTAGGAAGACTGGAGCCAGGGCTTATGTCTCACAGATAATTGGTCTAGAACAGGCTAGGGGTTGGAATGTTGTAGATGTCAGTGAGTTTAAGATGGGGTGAAGAAAAAGGTTTTATCTTACAAAGCAGAGGCCCCTCATGACACCTATTTTTCTAGCTCTGATGGAAATTAGTGTTCAGAGACCTAGTACTAAAATATTGAGTTTGTTTACTGTTATTGCTATGAATACCGAACTTTCCTTCCTCTCTGACCCAGGAAGCTCATGTCTTTTATCAGCAGCCTTTAAACCAAGGGAGAGAATTTGCTGGCTTGTGCATAGGGGGAAATCTCAGGCCATTCACAGTTCTTGACAATATGTGCCTAGATATTTGTGTTTCAGTGAATCTGGCTTAGACCACATTTTTTGTGTATGTGAGGATTAGGGGTTTTGATATCTGGAGAAAAGGGTATTTCAGAGTTTGCACACATTGGGAAACGAGCCCTTGGAAGGTTTGAGTCTATACTAGAAAATGATGAGCATGTATTTAATGTGGGACTGTACCAGCTCTCCTCATTGCAAGACAGGAAGGAGACAGCAGAAGAATATGGAGAGACAGATGTTTCTCCTCCAGTTACACACCTGCCAGTCAGGCTTATGGGGACCATGGGATATTCTGTTGAGTTCAGGAACATTGGATTTGTATTGGGAGACTGTGGATAGGCCAGGCACAAGGGTGCACACCTGTAATCCCAGTGGCTAGGGAAGTTGAAGCAGGAGGATTGCTAGTTCAAAGCCAGCTTCAGCAATTTAGCAATGCCCCAAGCAACTTAGTGAGACCCTGTCTCAAAATAAGATATAAAAAAGGGTTGCGGATGTGACTCAGTGGTTAAGTGCCCCTGGGTTCAATCCCTCGTACTAAAAATAGAAAAAAAAATAAAGAAAAAAAAAGAGAGAGAGAGAATACTTGGACAGGGATTGGGATGGTGCTTTGTCCTTCCTGTCTAACTGATGACGCCAAGCTTGGAACTCTGCCTCCATTTATGCTCCATATGCACCTTACAGTGACCCTTAAGAAATGTGATCCTTTCGCTCCTCTACGTACCACCTACCATGTTCAGGACAAATCTCCAAATTTCTGAACTGGCTCCAGCACGCCTGAATCTTTTCTCCCTTCTTCCGGCCCAGAACCCCATTCTCGAGTTGTGCAGAAGCCTTACACTGTGCCCTCTGGTGCCTGCACACACCCTTTCCTTGATGCGCCCCCGTCTCAGCCTGAGATACATCAGGTACCAATCACCGGCCTATGGAGCGAACGGTCCTCTGCTCTGTGTTCCCTCTGTAATTCGTGTTTACAGAGTCCATTGTTTCTCTGAGCCGTGAGTCCAAGGTTGGCTAGACTTTCTTCCTGTCCTAGGCTGGGAGCTGCTGGGAAACAGCCTTTGTTTGACTTGTTTTGTAGCTCTGCTGACTGAGCCTTGCTCAGGGAAGGGGGCCAAGGCTTGAGATGGGAGACTGTTACTGTTGACCAGTTACAGACCTGTAGGCAGAACTGCTGCCTGGCTTGTAGAGCCCAGTACAAAATGAAATGTGGGGCTTCCTTGTTCAGATTTAAGCATCACAGGGCAGTGACGGCAGAGTGTAAAATCAAACCTGTGACCCTTCTAACTGGGAGGCCCAAGTGACTACAAAGGCCACACACTCTTGAAGCCAGCTCTGACCAGGAGTGGTCACATGAACAGGTGGTAACATCAGGTACCTTCGTGAACCCTATAGACCCTATGAAGGCAAAGGACTCAGAGAGGTGAGCAACCTGCCCAACAGAGTCTTCCGGAAGCCTTGAGTTTACATATAGGAAGTCCCTGCCTTGCTTCTTTGCTCCCTATCTCTCTCCTCCCTCTCACCCTCCCTTTCTCTTCCCGGGTGGAGAAGGAGTCTGTTAGTGACATTATCTAGTTCTTTTCTTTCTATTCGGTTACAAAAATTCTTTGGGCACGTACTAGGAGTGTCAACCTTGGTATCCTGCAATGGATTCTCTGCTCTTTAGGAAGTTCCATACACACCCACACGAGAGGAATGGAACCTCAATTCCCTCCTCTTCCCTACTCTGCATCTGCATAATACCTGTCCACTCATCCAAACCTTTCCCTTCCCTCAATTCTTCTGCTGTAAAATCTGTCATGGCTGTGTGTTAATGGTAAAAGTACCGTAGGCTCAAGATGCAAAGAGGAAAGTCTTGATTATACCCAGTCCTACCACCCAGAGGAAACCGATGTAGCTAATTTTGCTTACAGACCTGGTGGTTAGAATGATAGCTCTAGAACCGCTTAGACCTTTATTTCCTGGTTTGTTAACTTTCGATACTATCTTCCTGCCATGAAAAGTTATAAATGGAGTGTAATTCTTTTGCTTAAACCTTGATATGTGTTGCTCCATCAGTTTTTTGGTGTCTTCTCACTGCCCACTCAGCAAGAACAAAATGGTTTCTGCCTCCGCTTCTCTGCAGTCTGAGTTTTTGTTCTGACATGTTTTACAGGACCCAGTGCTTTAACTTTAACAAGTACATTAGCAAGTTTTTTCCTTTATCAGCTTCTTTTATATCATTGAGGTTACAGCATTTGCATACCAGACTACTGGGCTTTGCCTATGGCTGATGTCAAGATAGCACACAGATCTCTGTGATTACGTAAGCTTTGTCCAAGTGGGCCCCTGAGGGCAGGAACAGTGTTTCTGAGTCACTAAACCTAGGCTGCAGGAAAAGAAACACAAGAACTTTGGGGGTTAGAGAGATTCTCTCATTGCTGTCAAAAGACATAATGACAATAATTTAAAGATTATAATTGGCTTTATTTTCAGTTCTAGAATCTTGTGGCACTCCATTGCATCATATAGGATGAGTGTTTCAATAGGTTGAGCAGGGAAGGCTGGTTTTATAGACAGAGAAATAATGAAAAATGCACAAAAAGAACAAGAAAGACGGGTAGTTGCAAAGTTCCTTTCTTGGTAAGGCAGAACGCTAGGAAAATAACTGAATAGTTAACATTTTATTTTAGGTTCTTTCTTTTTGTGTGTGTACAGATTCAAGCAGAGGGAACTTCATTATCATGCCAACGAAATTGGCCCATTTGGGGAAAATTGGCTGTTATCTCTCTAATCCTGATGTCGGGAGGTCAGATAAACAGCTTAGTTTCTGGCCGGTGGTGTGGAACGTTAGCAAGAATGGCTCATTTTGGTTTTTAGTCTGGTCTTGGGCCTCCTGTCATTTTTCTTTAACATTGCACATGCCCTCAGCCCCCAGACCCTTCCGGTGCTGTGTTTGCCTTGAACACATTCCAGCAGAGACTTGTCCAGTTCTTTTCTTTCTTCTGGCTGCCTCTTCTTTTGCCTCCCCCCCCCCTCCTGTTTTAAAGCAGGCGCACACTCCTCTTTTCCATATCCTTACAATCGCCTGGATTTTAATCATTGTTTGGAGAGGTCTAAATTGGCTTCCGGGGTTCCTATCCTGGCTGGGACTTCCTTCAGGCATCCCACTGGGTTAATTCCTGTGGGGTTCTTCTACCCTGTGTGCCAGTCTTTTTGAGATTCCTTTTTTATTTTGCAAGTAGCATATCCTCAAAAAATCTTCATCTGAACACACATTTCATTGAGTCAGTGTAGTTGTAGGATTCAAGGTTCAAGATCATTTTCCCTCTGAACCCATTGGTGCAGGTATTAGATCCCCACTGCTGGCAGGTGGTCCATTTTTTCTCTCCAGAAACCAACATCTTTTTATGACTGGATCCCTGAAATATCATAAGAATTTTTCAGGTTTCCTGTTTTTAGACAAAGACAAAGTCTTACAATGGGGATCATTTTGTGTTCTTGGTTTTCTTTTTCTGGACCCCTGGCCTGATCCTCTATGGAGGAGGATCTGGGCTACGGATCTCTCCCAGGCCCACTTTTAGGTTGTGATTTCCTTCTCTGCTTCATCAGTTCAGTATGCAGTCGCTCATCCCCTACCCCCATCCACAAGAGATACATTCCAAGAGCTTTAGATGCCTGGAACCACAGACTGTTTTTGCCTATGCATACATACTTATGATAAATTATAAATTAGGCACAGCAAGGGATAAATAGCAATAACTAATAATTAAGTAGATTGTTATAATAATACATGGTTATAAAACTTATTTAGAACTTACGAATTGTTTCTTTCTGGAATCTTTCATTTACTATTTCCAGACTGTGTTGACCACAAGTAACTAAAACCTTGGAAAGTGAATCAGATAAAGGACTGTTCTAGCCTGCTTCCCATCTTCCAGAAAGTCAGCACAGTCTGACCCTGTGAGCCCTTTGTCATGTTGACAGGGATTTCCGCATGTGGGTTTCTGGGGGTGAGGAAGCTGTGCTTTTACTACCATTTGGTACCTTAAACTCCCCTCTGGAAGGTTCTGGGTCCTTCTGGGAAAGGAAGGCTGGTGCTGCATGGGTTTTCAGATGCCTAAGAGGACACAGCTCCCTGTGATGACCAGCAGAGTCTTGGCACAGTCAGCCTAGGTTGCTTCTGGGGCCAGAGGCTGAGATGGCCTCCACAAAAGGGGGTAGCAAGAGGAGAGCCCACTGCCCAATGGGCTAGCAGAGCCCGGAGGAGGGAAGGTGGGACCCAGCCTCTCTGGAAACCTGGGGCAGCCTTGGCTAGGTGTCTGCCTGACCCTAAACTCCACAGGGCAGAAGCCACAGGTGTCACCCACAATGCCCTTCCTTTTCCTCTCAGACTTCAGATGTCCCCTGGATGGTGGGCTTTGACATATGGGAACCTTTGGAGGGAGAAGAGGAGGGTGACGGGGTGGCAGTGGCGATCTTTGGGCAGCAAGGCTGGAGGGAAGGTGGGGAACGATCATGGAAGGCATTGCCAAATGAGAACAGGGCAGCTTGGGACAACCTACCAGGGTTCTACGGAGGCTGAGCTGCTGTGGTCCCTCTTCCCTCCTCTTTGGCTACCCGAGCCTCAGTTTCCTCCTTTCCCATCCACTTGTACTCTTCATACTGAGCTTCTTTGGGGTCAGTGGAACATCGTCTGTCTCAGCACCCTAGAGGAAGCCAACAGTAGAGATTCCCATGCCACCAAGTGTCCCTCTTCAGACATACTGAATGAAGGGATGTGTCGGGCCCTGGGGTGGCATAAGAGGGGTTAAGATGCACTCTGAATCCTGCCTAAAAGGAGGAGGCAAACTCACAGGGACAGAGAAGACATGGGGACACGGCAGCAGTACATACCCTGGAACCTGATTGTGCTATAGTGACGGCCAAACTCCTTGTGAGTAAGGAGGTCACAGGCCTGTGCTGCCTGCCCCCTGCTCCCCAGACAGGCTCAGCTTTGGGGAAGGAGTCTTCTCTGCTGGGGAGCCCACTGGCCATTTTAGAAACTGGGGACTCAGGCCCACAGCACAGGCAAAGTCAGGCTCCCCACTCCAGCAATCTGAGTGAGGGGCAGCTGGGGGATTCACAGGCAGCAGATCTGAAGATAAACTGGGACGGCGATGTGTGTGAAGCATTCAGATGGTTAGGGTCTGCAGAATTCCTGACTGCGCAGGAACTTCCACAGTGCCACCACCAGCAGGACCCGAGCGGGCTGTGGAGTTGCGGTGCGAGCAGACAGGAAACATTATGCCTCTGTGTCTTGGCCTTGGAGTGGCACAAGTCCACCCACTTTGTACATGTAGGGACTGGGGCCAGAAACAGGGCAGTCTTCCTCCTTCCACGGCTTACCCTATGAGCCCTGGAGTAGCCCAGTTCCCTGCAGGGCCACTTGAAAGCCTCCTGCCTTAGGACCAACCTAATCCTCCAGGCAGGCTGAAATTTTGCCCCTGAGTCCCCCACCTCTTCTAGTCCCATGAGGCGGGGCTGAGCCACTCACCACATCCGTCTCTCCTTAAGCACTCAGGGTAGGATCAGCCCGTTTTGGGTGTCTCCAGCACTCACAGAGGGGTGCAGTAAGTGCTTGTGGGGCTGTGAAAGAACGAATGAGTGGGCAGCTGACCCCAGATCCCTCTGCCTTCAGGCCATGATCAACTGTGTGCTGCCCTTCTCTCTGGCCTTTTGTCTTCCTTTCTTTCTTTTTTTTAAGAGAGAGGAACAGTGAGAGAGAGAGAGAAAGATTCAATTTTATTTAGTTTTTCACATGCCCTTCGTTGCTCCAACACTTTGTTTTGTACTTGGTGCTGGGGTTCGAACCCGTGTCCTTGCACATGCCAGTCGTAGCCACTGAGCCACCACTCCAGCCTCCTCTGCAGCATTTCTTACCTGCCAGGGAAGTTGGTGCCCCCTCCCTCACATCTGAGCTGAATGTCATGGCTGTTTTAAAACTGAATAGTCTCCTGAAAGTTTACGGGGAGTCTTGGAGTTTGAAGGAAAGATCCTTGCAGCAGGTTTACTAGGCAGCATGCGTCCGAGGCAGCTGGTGCCTGGGGCAGCTGAAGTCTTGGGACACTTTTGTAAACTCAGCATAGGACAGGAAAAGGACATAGGAAGGTGGTTCCAGGGCTGCTTGCAGCTAAATGTCCCAGGTCTCAGGGCCAGGCCTGGCCCAGGCCCCTTTCCCATTTGTGGTAGGTAGGGGGCAGGACCTGGGAACAGGGGAGCTGATCTTCCTACCTTGCCCCAGCCCACTAGCTCAACCAAGGGCCCTGTAGGCAGGGGCAGCTGGTTGAAGCTGCTGTGCCCTCGCATGCCTGCGGTGCAATCAGTGAGGGGGCGAGGAAGCAGTTGCTGTGTTCTGCAGGAATAGAGAGGATGGTGCTTGGAGTTTGTCAGATGCCTGGTGGTGTTAACAGTGAGGCAGGCAGGAAGAAATGATGATGGACACATCTGATGGAGGAGGAGACTAAGGCCCAGAGAGGGGAAGGGACACACACAGCAGAGAATCCTGGAGTCAGAACCAGAGAGGATCTTGGTTCCTGCCCTTCCCCCATCCTCCTCTTGCAAGTCCCAAGATGGAGGTGCCCACAGAAGGTAGTAAACTGGGGACTGTGGCCGAGAGCAGCTGTGAAGGTAAGTGGCATGAGAGTGATGAGAAGGGGAAGAGAAAGTAGAGGCTGGAGTGGGGCTGGGCCTGTGCTGAGGGATCTGTGAGTGAGGTTAGGGCTCGGGGGCCTCTTCTGTCCCCACAAGGATAGGTGGTTTGGCTGGGGCAGAGGGCAAAACTAAACTCAGAGCAGCAAGAACAGCACCCTCCTGAACCCCTGGCACCCAGATCTCTCCAGGGCTGGACCTGTGCTGCCTCCTTGGGGCCACCTCTCTGAACTTGCCCCACCTCTTCACATCCCTGCGATTCTGCCCAGCTGTCCTTTGTCCTGTGACATCTCCAGATCCGGCCAAGTGCCCACTGCCCTGGAATGCTCCCAGCCCTCTCCAGGGCTGTTCTTCCCATTCTGCTGCTCAGAACTGGCTACAGGGAGTCCCCTCTCCCACTGCACTCAGTGCCCAGTGTCCCTAGCACCTGTCTCAGGGTCAACACAGAGCAGGCGCCAGATACACAGTTGCAGAATAAATGGGTAGATGGACAACAGAGCACAGAGCAAAAAATAAAGTCTCATACACACAGATATTTAATAGAATAGAGCAAGAGAAGCGTTCAAGGCCTGTCCATAATGTCACGATGTGCCCCTTGGGTCTGCTCTATTGCTTGTTTTCTCTCTCTCTCTCTCTCACACACACACACACCCCTTTCCAGAACACTAAACAATCCTGCTTGAGCACCAAGCCCCTCCCTTCAAAATGCACACTCCCAGGAGCCCTGCTGTGATACTGCAATGCTGTAAGAGATTTCTATATTTTGTCTTCTCCCCTGGCTCCAGCACTTACCTCCTAAAACCCTTGGAGTCTCCCAAGTGATAATAAGGTCTTTTGCCTCCTAACGAGATGACAGGAGATAGGCTCAGGATGGGCCCTGCTCACCAGTCAAACCAAGCCGCTGTTAGGGAGTTGGTACTTTCTGCTGCACCCTTATCCCCAGTCTCAAGAGGGGAGATTGGCTGATGGCAAGTGATTTAATCAATCATGCCTACATAATGAAGGCTTCAGAGAGCCAAAAGGACCAGGTTTCAGAAGCTTCTAGATTGCTGACCACGTGCAGGTACTGGGATAGAAGTGTGCCTACATGCCTTTCCCGGTGCATCTCTTTCATCTGCTGTTCATATGACTCCTCCGCAATTTCCTTTATAACAAATGGATAAATGTAAGTAAAATGTTTCCCTGAATTCTGGGAGCCATCCTTACAAATTAATTGAACCCAGATGGGGGTGGAACAGTGGTCATAGGAACCTCAGTTTATAGCCAGTTGAGCACAGGTGGTGTGACAGAATCTGAAGTGGGGGCAGTCTTGTGGGACAGAGCCCTCAACCCTGAGGGTTACACACTTCCCTTCTCCCTGCCCCCTCCTCCCTCTGACCTCCTTTCCCCCAAGGTCCCCATTCCTGTGCAAGCACAGCTACAACAGGGAAGCTTTTCAGCTTCCCACTGTGGTTTCAAAGGATGCTGATCTTCATCAGCTGCATTAATGAATCACGGCCTAGGAGGTGCCAACCTTCCTAAAAATACCTGAACCTTTGGTGCAGAGAGGCTGTGAAGGCGTGCATCCTTAGGAAGCCAGCCAGATGCCTCGGAGAGACTTCCAGTATACCCACACACTATAGATGGGAAAACTGGGACCAAAGAGGGAAGGGCCACAGGTCAAGCCCCTGTGTCCCTGTGAGGGGCTGTTCAGAGTTCCCCAACTGCCAGAGAGGGTAAAGGAGGGTGGAGGCCCTGCAGTCCGGAACCCCAGCTGAGGCCAGGGACAGGGCAGGGCTCAACCCCGGAATGAGCCCTGCTCTGAGGGAGCCCCAGTCACCCCACAGATTCAAACAGGAGCTCCTACAGGTAGGAGCAGCTCACTGGGTGGGGTAGGCATGAAGGGAGGTCCCATGTGTGTCCCTGGGCCATGCAGAACTGCTCTACTAGGCAGATTTATTCTTCTCAAGCAGGGGAGACTAGGAAAGGCCCCTACGGTGGAGAACAGGGTTCAGATTTAGCTCCACTTCACCCAGCTCAAGTTCATTCCTTTGACCTTCCTGCACAGGAGGCTCCTCAGCACCCGTCACCCCTTCATCCCTGTAATAGGACCCAGAGGGAGTCACGCTGACAGCTAGAGCCTGCTTTCTCACAGTGTGGTCCCAGGACCAGTGGGCTGACATTACTTGGGAGCTTGTTGGAAATGCAGAAGTACAGGCTCTGCCCCCCACCCCCAGCCGCTGGCTCGGATCCCAAGTGATTCCGCTCTTTGAAGTCTGAGAGGCACTGACCCCTGGAGCCACTTAGGATCAGGTCTGACCCAGCAGGACATAGGTGATCAATTACATACACACGCTATTATTAATCAGCAGAGAGGCCAGGAATGGGAAATCCGGGGTGAAGAGCAGGTGCTCTGCTGGGAGCTGCATGGAGCACTTGAATCTGAGCAAGTGAAAGGTGTCAGTTGGTCCAGGCTGCCTCCTCCTCAGGCTGGTCGCTCCTCCCATCTCCATGACAGCTGCCTTCTAGTTCCAGCTGGGGCTCCCATTGTGACAGGGAGCTCAGCACCTGTCAGGCAGTCCCTGAAGGGTGGACGCTTTGACTAACACCTTCGGAAGGGAAGCAGATGCCACCTCTGCAGACTTAACTGCTCGCTCTGCATCCTGGGTTCAGATGGAGTTGCTGGTCCCAGACAGATCCTCATTTGAGCCCTCTTCATTCTGTCACTTTGCTATTTCTCTCCTTTCAGGAATTCTTCCTGTTTGTGTTTACAAAGTCATTTTGCAGGTCTCTCTTAACTGTGGAGGTGCTGCCACACTGGAAGAGGTCCCCACCAAGGTGAACCTTCCATCACTGGGATGCAGCGAGTGGCACTGACCCCACTCCTTCCCTTCCTCCTGCATGACAGACAAGCAGGCACAGCTGCTCAGCTAAGGCAAAGATGCAACCAGCTGGGGCCTCCTCAGGCCTTTTCCATGCTGCGCAGACACTGTTGAGCAAATGGTGCAGAGGTTACGCTTGTCAGCTTAGAATAGGACCCCTTGCTGTAGGGACTTGGAACTACAGGGACTTGTTTCTCCAGGGGACCTAAGGATCATTTCCCAAGGAGTCTTATTGGAGCTGGGCTGTGTGCACAGTACAGGAAGTCCAGACTCCTGCCTCCCTGCCCTTTCCTAGGGCTCCAGGCCTAAGCCTCCGGACAGCTCCGTCTGCACATCCCATTGCGCAGGCCTCAAGTTCAGGCATCCAAGCCGACTCCTCCTCCCTTTCCCCTTCACTCCTGCTGTCTCTTCCTTACCAACAGCACTGTTGTTAACCAAGCCACAAACATGGGGTTTCCTTTGGCCCTGACCCTCTGCTCTCTCCCCTTCTCTTCATGGAGACCTGCCAATTTTGGAGCTCAGCTAATTCCTCCTCCTTCATAATTGTACGCTGTCCCTGCCCCTCCATCCCCACAGCCAGCCACCCAATCCAGACCCTGTCACTCCCTGCCCCACCCCATTGCCTCTTCACTGGTCCTATACCTCTCCTCTGTCCGCATTCTACCAGCCACACAAGTGGCAGCCACCTACAGCTGGGGGCTTGGAGCCACCTGCTGACTCCTTCAGCAGCCTCCACTTCACACAAGGTGCTTGTCCATGAGGCTGGCCAAGGGTTTAAGTGGCTTCTCACTGGAGTGCTAGGCCACTCCCTTTCTCCCTGATGTGTGTGCAAGGACATGCGTACATGATGCACACGTGCAGGCCCTTCAGCAGCTGCCCCCAAGCCCCAGGCTGCAGGTGTTGAGGTTGGGATTTGGACCCACGCAGGTCTCACCTCAGGCCTGTTGTGCACCCCCCACTCACCAACAGGTTTCCTTGTGGCTGAGATTTTATGCCACAGGCCCAGAGCTTGATGGAAGGACTTTTGGCAAGCAGGTTTCTGTGTTCTTATTTGTTTTCCTGGAAGGTGTCCTTCTGTATCCAAACTAGCTTTCCTCAAGCAGAGAGGTGGAGCCATGTGACACTTCCATCAGGGCACCATGATACTCTTCGGTATCATGGGTGGGCCAAGCCCAGCCTTTGCCTTACCCTGCCCACTTCCAGGTGGCTGGTCATGCCACCTCCTCCAAGCAGCAGGACCAGCTTTCTCTGTGGAAAGATGTAGAACCGCAACAGCCAGCCAGAGGGGCTCTTATATCCATACCTTCCTGGGGGCACCAGGCTACTTCTGTCTAGGTCAGTTAGCAAGGGAGAGACCTCAGACCATGGGACCCCCAGCAGTGCTCACCCCCAGCTCAGTGCTGAGCTGTGCATGGGGATTCAAGTGGGGTTAAGGCCACACCTAGGATTCTGAACATTGGTGTCCTCAAATACTCACCTGTGGGCCATTTCTACCTGCAACTAAGTCCCCTGGCCTGCCTGCTCCTGTCCTTGTAGCAAGGGTTTCTTCCCCAGACTGACCAGACATTTCCAAGCCTTCTGCTTCCAGCCACTCTATCCACTTGCCACATGGTCTAGAGAGAGCTCTGAACATACCCCTCTGCCCCTGCCGGCCACCTCCCCACTGTAACTGATCCTGATGAAATGGGTCTCCTTGCTGCGCATCACACCCTGACCTAAGAGCAGCCAAGAAGCTCCTTCTCTAGTTTGACCCTGGCAGGCATCTGTGGTCTGGGGCACACTTGGAGGAGGCAGTAATAGCAACCTAACCCTCCCAGGCCAGCCATGTCTCAGGGGACAGACAGTCCAACATGCCCTGTGGAGGGGTGCATCTAATAACAGCTGTACTTGAACAGCTGAAGATGAATGTGCAACCTCTGACCCCACTCTATTGCCATGGAGCAAAACTTGCTGGGACAAGCCTTAGTCACTGAGTAGGTCAGAGTAAGAAGGGCTTTGTCACTCCTCCCAGAATATAAAGGGAGAAAGGACAGGCCAGAGACAGCCGGAGGCCTGCTGGGAGCCACTCAGTGCGTTGGACTGGAAGGCTCTGCACGTGGGCCAGGCTTCTGGGAGAAGCAACAGCCACCACCATTTTTTGGTGAGTCTTGTGCTGGCTGCTTTAGACCTGCGGTCACTGGAGCCATGGTTGTGGCCATCTGACTTGACTAATGAAGAGTCTGCAGAAGTTGTTTCAGGAAGGGGAGCTCACATGGACCCCCAGAGCGGCTCAGGGCCTGTTTCCCAGCACAAGGACCCTCTGCAGTTCCTGACTGCAGTCATCAGTGTTGCCTGGTCCCTGGCTAAATCAGATGGGGCTCATTCCCACCAAACCTCCCTGTGGCTGCACTGAAGCCACTTCCTGACATCTGCCCTTCTGCAGCTGCTGCTCCTGGGGACAACTCACAGGTAGTACCCGGGGATGACCTCCTGCCAGGCCTGCCCTTTGAACTGTCCCAGGATCTGTCTGGCACATGGACCTGAGCAGGGTGACTGACTACTTGGCTCTCTGCGTTTCTGCCCGGCTACCAGAACTCCTGTATGTCTGGAGTTTTCTGGGTCACTTCGGCCTCATGCCCTCAGCTCTCTGATTCAAGACGCGGAGGAGGAACAGGTGTCACTGGCTAACTCTGACACACCCATATCCTGAGTGTGGGCACCTTTCTCTCAGCTGTGGCCACATGCAGGTGTGAGGCCGGTGGGGCTAGTCCTAGGCTTCCCTTCCCTTCCCTTCCCTTCCCTTCCCAGGGCTCTCTTCTGTGGGTCCCTGAGGACAGGGATGGAGTTTCTCCACTCCATCCCCATTTGGAATCTCCCAGCTTGGGAATCCATATGTACCTGGTGCCTGCACATGCCAGGACATGTGTGTGTGTGTGTGTGTGTGTGTGGGTGTGTGTGTGCGCGTGTGCCTGGTCCCCAGCACATACACTCATTTAATTTCTCATTAACAGGATCAATGAGCATTATCAGCCAAGGTGACACATGACAAAACCGAGATTTGGAAAGTCGACATCACTGAGAGAAGGTCACATCCTTAGCAAGTGGCAATGTTGGTATTTAAACCAACAGGGTGACAGCTGAGTTTGAGTTCTTCCTACAGGCTGGCCACATCCCGTTTAAGGTGCTGCTCGAGGAATGAGGGGTAGAAGGTTGCTCTCAACCTCAGACTCCCACTGGACCACCAGAGACCAAGCCCCAGGGGGATGTGGGAGTCCAGGGGCTCTGTGCCTGCAGGGCGTCAGGAGCCATGGACTCCAGGCACTCCTGTCCCCACCCCCAGCCTGACCCCAGCTAGCCAGTCGGCCAGACAGGAGAGGAGGAAGGCACGTGGTGCTGGCAGCCGAACAAAGGGGTCTGGGTCCGTTGGATACTTCCTCCCTTGCACAAAGCCCTCCCCCCCAGACACAGTCCTCAGCCTCCAGGACCCCAAAGAATGTCTGGAATGTTGTGGGGCCAGACAGCCTCGGGCTTTTACAGACAGTGGAGAGGCTGCCTTTGTGCCAGAAAGACTGACCCCAGCCTAAAAGGGTCACTCTCTGACCTGTGATCCCACTCTCCCACCCTAGTCCATGGGGGTAGCTGGGTTCCCTGCTCCTAAGGACCCCAGTGTCCCTTCCCTGCCAGTGGAATGTGTCCAAAGCTAAAGAGAAGAGGGGAACCCTGGCTGATGGTTGCTTGCTCAGAGAGCCCCTGACTCTGCCCCGAAGCCATGCATCAGCTCCACACCCACCTCGGTCACCAGGCTGCAGGCTCATGGCTCCCTACCCCCAGTGCTGCTCCTCCATGGCCCAGCTTGCCTGTGCCTCAGTGCCCCTCCCTCCTGCTGGGTGCTACACTGTCCTAGGAGCTGGGGCAGGCGGCATGGAGAGCATGTATGTGAACAAAACAGACGTGAAGCCCTTTCCAATGGGAGACAGCATACCGTCAACCTGAAACCCAAGGAAACCTCAGGAGGTGAGGAGAAATAGCAAGAAAGCAAGGTTGTGCTGGGGTGCGGTGGCAACCCTGTAAGGAAAGACGCGAATGAAGGAAATACGGAGAGAGCAGAGTGGCGGCTCAATAGTTACAGGTTTATTCAGGAGCCTGGGGTAGACACAGAGGGAAGGAGGAGGGGGGCAAGGTGCAAGTTTTCTGGTTAAACTGGGTTTTTCAGTAGGGTGGCTATTAGAATGAGTTTCTCAGTAGGGTGGGGATCCTATGATAAGGGCTGGAGACAACAGGTTCAGATAAGGACCTGAGTCTGTAGTTGGTGAGTAGGGGGTTTCTGCCTGGCTGAGTGGCTTCTGGGAATTTTCCATATCCATCACACCTTACAGCTGTGGTCAAGGGAAGAGGCTTTTGAGCGGAGGCCTGAAACTTTAGAGGGAGGAGCATATTAGGAAAGAGGAACCATGAGCCATAGCCCTGCTTATTCAGGGAGTAGGTGATGGGGGACAGGGCCACATGCTGGGCCAAGCGGCATGCATGCTGGGCAACAGTGTCCACACTGGTGAGTCAGGAGCACCACAGGGTTTTGAGCAGAGAAGTGACAGCAGCAGAATGGGGATTTTTTTTTCTATTTTTTTTTTAATTTTTTATTTTGAGCAACCTTACAAGATTTTAACAAATTAATATAAAATGTGTATATATTCTGGATATTGCAATTATCCCCAGGAGTGCCCCCCCAATTACCCTCCCTTATCCCTCCCTTCCCCTTCCCATTATAACTCTAAAAAAAGTATTAGATTGTAAAGCATTACATCTTATCTGGATTTAACTCATGCTACTAGACCAACTTTCTCATTGTCCAGGGTCTAGACCCCAGATTGGGGATTTTAACTGAGCCATCTGGTACAATATGGGGACTGGACAAAGAGTAGAAGAAGGAGCCAGAGTCCAGGTAGGAAGGCTCCTGGCCTACATAGAGCCTGGCCGCCCTGCACATTCCTTGGCTTGTCCTGAGCAGCAGCTCTGCTACAGGAGCGGGACCTAGGGCAGGACAGCTGCCCAGGTCACATCCCCTTCCCATTCACCCTGTGCTCAGCAGGATGGACAGCAATAAGATACAGTGACTCAAAGAACTCCCATCTGAGCCAGGACAGGCAGACCAAGGTGGCCTGTCCCCACTCTGAGCTCCAAGCTCAGGGTTGGGATTTCCCTGGGGATCCAGTAGCCCCTCTTCCACCACTGGCTTAAAGTGGCCCTGGGCCCCAGGGGCTGCCTTGGCTCCTCTAAGCTTGGCCCACAGTTTGGCCTGCCACTTGAGGCCCCCAGTGGAGTCAGAGACTGACGCCAGGCATGGCATGGTCAGTGGGATTGACGGTGGTCTTAGACCAGAACTTAGCTCACTCCCCAAAGCTAGAGGAACATGTTCAGCTTGCCTATGACTCACTCTTCCGTAGAAGAAAACTGTTTTTTCCTTCAGAAAGCACAGACTTCCACCTTCAGACAATAACGTGTTCTTGGGAAATTACGTGGTTTGTTTTCTATGCAAGCTGCTGGGGGTTTGTTAGTTTTAGGACTTCTTACTGGAATGGGATTTGCGGATCACAGCGCCTTGCAGATAAGGCTGATACCTAACTGAAATGGCCAGATTTGGCAAGGGGAACTTCCAGCTAAATTTGAATTTCAGATAAGTAATAAATACTTTTTACATTTAGTCTAAGCATGTTCCATGCAATAATTGGGACATACCTAGAATTATAAAAAGTTTTATTTGAAATTCAAACTTAATCTGCATTTTACTTGACATTACTGTTCTGAAGTCCACCGACAGCCCCCTGGGCATGCTACGCCTGGCCACCAGCCCCAGTGGCCCTTGATTCCCAACTCCATTGACCCCAGAAAGATCTCAACCACCGGCCCAGCTCTGAATGTGCCCTTGGAGTTGGGCTCCAGGGACCTCAAAGCATAGTCAGAAATTGAATTAAGCTTTAGAGCAGCCAGGAGGCCCGAGTCCCACGCCTCCCCTTAACCTTGCTCTGTTCTCCATCTGCAAACTGCCCGCCCTACTTTCAGGAAAGTAGGGCGGTGGTGCCATCTCCCTGACCCTGATCAACATCCCTCAACCTGGTCATTATGGGAGTGGCTCTGCCCTGCCACTGTCCCTGCCCAGGGCTTTCTGGCCTCTCCCTGAGGAAGGGAATTCAAAAGTTGTCTATCCTTAGACTCCACCTAAATCAGTCCATAGAATTGACCATAATTTCTCCCTGGCTCTGGGCACCCAGAGGTGGCCCCTCACACCCTAGCACTTGCTTCACCTGGCAATATTTGGGAAGGGTGTTCTCTCCCTCTTCTTGGGCAGAAGCACTGGAACCAGGAATCCTGCCTTCCTTTTAAAGCATTGAATCGTGAACCTCGGGACATGCCTGCTGCCATCCCTTGCATTCCACCTCCACCTCCATAGCTGAACTTGAGCTCTTGACCTCACTCACCTATCAAAAGCACCTGACCTCAGCATGGCTAAATTTGACCCTGAGTGTGTGAGGACACAGAAGAAGCTCCATCAGGTCTCAGGCTGCAAGGGGTGGCGAGAGAGAAGTGGGACAGTCTACTCACTTGCGGTGTATCCAGCACCTTGGTGAAAGGTGTTGAGGGTGCCCAGGCAGAGAGCAGGTCTGCTTCCCAGTAATCCCTGCCTACACTGAGATCCCGGAGGCAATGAGGTTCTCCTAGGGAGGACGAGAAGACATGGCGTTTCAGAAAAGGGAGCAAAATGGGCAAGGCCCAAGGTCAGGAGCAAGTGGCTCTCTGTGATGGAGAAGTGGGTGCTAAGGCTTAGTGGGAGGATAGCAGGGGCCAAGATCATCAGGGCTTCAAAGGCCACCTTGGAGCTTCGATCTTACTTAGGGTCCTGGGAAGGCACAGGAGGCCTGGAAAGGATGGCAGAGTTCAAGGTGAGAGACAAGGGAGACCTGAAGTAAGACAGAAACAGTGAGGACTCTTGGGAGGGCCAGGTTCTGGGCCAGGGCCCTGTCTCCATTCGCTGTGGCTCCCCTCAAGCAGGGCTAACATTACCTGAATCAACGTTGCCCTTGGAAAAGGAAGACAAAAGCCAAGGTCTGACTCTGGAGACAGCTGTTCCTCAACCCATCAGGCCAGAAGCCGGGAGAGGCGCTACCCAGCACCTCTTCCTTAGGCTTTACCCTTTCGCTAGGTCCTCCAGTCCCTCTCTCGCCCTGTGTTTTTCCACCCAGGTCTAAGCTGGGGAGTGCGCAGTGGCCAGACTCTGAAGTCTGCCATTACAGACCCGCCTCTACCTGACTGCTTGAGTGCCAGGGTCACCGCGTGCTTCCTGGAGCCTGTGGCCTGCCCAGCAGCCCGGGACCCTGGTTCCCACTCTTCCTGCAGAACCCTCCCCACATTGTTGCTTTTGTGTCCTTTTTCCTGTGCCTGAGCCATTCCAACTTTATTACCCTGGTTCCCTTAAGGGTCATTTGCCAAACGGGCTGGCGCCACAGATTAGACAAACAGGAGGGGCCCCCCTCCGCCTGAGGGGAGAGGCCAGTAGTCAAGACCCACCTTCCCGTCTGCCTCCTCCCTTCAGACCCCCAGGACCCAGAAGGCCCCCAGCCGCCCACAGCACTTCTGTGCTCCTATCCTGTCCTGGGCCCATGAGCACTGGGACTTCTGCAGGGAGCCTCTCTTTGGAGCCACAGCGGCAGCAAATGCTGGGTGTGTCTAGATTCCCCACACCAACATAAGGTGCCAATTCAGGAGCTTAAAATGGAGTCCGCCACATCCCTAGTACTGGGAGGTCTGTCTGCTCTCCTCAGCAGACCAGAGCATCTGGTGACGACAGGGCCACAGACTCCTGACCTTTCCACAGCCCCGTGTGCCTGCCCTGCTTGCCTCCTCTTATTTCCAAGGACTCCAGGCCCAGAGAGGTTGAGTCACTTTTAAAAATCATAGAAATGGTAAAAGCAGGACTGGGGCTGAGCCTCCAGGTGCCTGGTTTCATGCAGTGTCCAGGGTGGCTCAGCCCCAAAGCTACCCCCAGAAGGGCAGAGCAGGCCCTTGTTTCCCAGGGGGAACAAGTCTGGGAAGTAGCGCTCTGGTCCTGCTCAACTCCTGATGTGGGTCCCATCCATCTGGCTCTTTCCAGGCTCTACTACCTCCTTCCTGCTCAGAACACCAGGATTCCCTTTTGGAACCTGCACCGTAATGCGTCTGCCATGCAGGCTTTCAGGCTAGGAAGACTCCTGACTCAGGCTTTGGTGTAGGCCTGACACTGGGACTATCTCCCCCACCCCCCCGCCACTCTACCCCACGCCTGTGGTTCAGAACCCTAGTTTGTCAAGGAGAGATGCTGCCTTGGCCTATAAGACACTCATGTTATCACTTTGGTTCCATCACTTATGAGCTGTGTCATGTAGGCCAGGCTTGAAAGCCTTGGTATTCTTATCTATAAAATGGTCAGAATGATTGTGAGGATGTAGTGAAATAATGAAGAAAAGTTCCTAGTGCATGTGAGATCCTTGGTAAATAGCCGTGATTATTATAATCTTCACAGGCTCCTTTCTACTGCTTCCAGCAGGGAGCTGGATCCCTGGGATCAGCTCCACTGGTCCCGTCCGCCTGCCCAAGAATGTGAGGACCGACACAGGTGACCACTGCTGTAGGGCTGCAAATCCATGGAAACTGTAAATGTTACTGTAGTGGGCTGAACTGTGTCTCCCCAAAAGGATATGTCCAAGTCCTAACCTCTAGCACCTGGGGGTGTGACCTTATTTGAGATAAAGTCATTGCAAGTGTAATTAAATAAAGGACCTTGAGATGAGACCATCCTGAATTTAGGGTGCCCTAAACCCAATGACTTGTATTTTTATAAGAGAAAGGTGATGGAGATTTCACACCCAGAGCCAAGAAGGCCACCGAAAGCCAGTCAGACAGAGTGACGTTGCCAAAGCCCAGGAATGCTCAGAGCCGCCAGAAGGAAGACGAGGCAAGGGAGGATCCCCCGAGAGCTTCCAGAGGAAGTGTGGCCCTGCCAGCATCCCAGCCTTACTCTTCTGGCCTCCAGAACCCTGAAAGACTAGACATCTACTG
The DNA here is from genome assembly GCA_004027875.1 of Aplodontia rufa. Classification (NCBI taxonomy): domain Eukaryota; kingdom Metazoa; phylum Chordata; class Mammalia; order Rodentia; family Aplodontiidae; genus Aplodontia; species Aplodontia rufa. The sequence continues at coordinate 57,314 of PVKS010000491.1, forward strand.
TTTGAAACTGCCAAGTTCACAGTGATTTGCTACCAGCTCTAAGAAAGGATCACAGGTGTGGCCTGCAGGGGTCCCAGCAAGTCTCTTTTCTCAGGAGCTCACCCATACTCAGGAAGTGCCACAAGGAGCACCGCCTGGGGCTAACCCTTCTGCTATTCCCTTATTTCCCAACTGGCAAGCAGAAGGAAGACCCCATCCCACCCTACCCTGTGCCAAAACCTCTTTCCTGCTGTGTTGGGCTCAGGTGAAAATGCAAACGCCTTCCTCCAAGTCCAGTAGCTGAACTTCAACATGAAGTGGTTGATCATCAGGGACCCTTCTCCCAAGGCCTGGCTGGAAGTTGTGGGGTGGTGTGGTGGCAGCAGTTGGGAACCCAGATACCTGGGGTGGGTGAAACCTTGAGGGCAACTTCCTCTCTGGCTTCAAGGGCCCCTCCACAGGGCCTGGGTCCAAATGCAAGAGGCCCAGCCTGTTTAGAATCTGCCCGGTCCCTTGGCCTTCCACGGGTAGCACCAGTGTCATCCTTACCACAAAAGGAACCTCTCCTCCTGAATCGTCAGTCCCTGCTCCCACCATCATGCCTTAGACACTTTGTAACTTGTTCTTCCCAGGGAAATCCCCTAATCCCTAACTCATTGAATCCTGAAACCCACATAATTCAGCAGGTTTTAAGTCACCAGTGTATACTGAACACCTAAGATTCAGAGGTTCCCAAGCAAGGACTAGCATAGGGTAAACCAGCCCTGGGCCTTTGCTTGCCCGGGCGCCACCAAATCCAGAGCTCTTGGGTGGCATCTCCCCAAGGAGCCAGCAGGCTCTCCCTTCCCGTTATTTTCCTTTTCTGGTTCACAAGGAACAAAAACAAGTAATTTTCCTGTAAAAATAACAATCAGCAAAGCCCGGATTCCAGCCAGCCTCTGGCCAGCAGCATTCACTGCAGTGATTTGGAGGGAGGCTTTGGCTTCCCATCTGCATTGGGGCCAGGAGAGTCAGGGACTTCGCTGCCCTGCGCGTTGGCTGGCGCATGACTGCAGCAGTTTCCGTCCAGTCAGAAATAAAAGCATGTTGCCCACTTGACATGGCTTTGAATGCCTCAGAGAATGCAAAAGCAGGTCCTTGCGTGTGTTGCCCTCCAAAGCCCTGGGAGGTGGCGTGTTCACAGCAGGGGAAGCAATTGCTCTGATTAATTGCACTTCTGTCGTGTCTCCTGCTCCTGACTTCTGAGTGCCTTGTGGTGGCGAGGCCATCTGCCAGATGGAAGCCCGGTAACACGCAGCTTCTTGCTGCAAACCTCAAGGCTTCAAGACTCAAGGTAGCCTGGTAGAATTCCACAAATTGGCTGTCAAAGAGCAGGCCGTAGCTACCCAGCAGGGAGCTTTGGAAATAGATGCACACGCAAAATCACTGCTTCCGAATTCAGTGTTTTCTTCTTTTTGTTAAAGATATTAGACTGTGACAATTTTATACTGTTTCAGGAGACCTAGTCCCTGGCTAATTTTCTTCCAGTGGATGATCCAGGGCTGCCTCCTTCTGACTGCTGACAAGGGCCTGGGCTTGGTGTACTGGCCTCCAAGGAGGCGAAACAGACCTCGCTGCCAGGCCCCAGCGGGCCAGGAGATCAGACGGAAGGAACAAGTGCTACATGGCTGGGCTGATGACCTGGCTAGCCTTGCTTAACTGGTCTGTGTCTTTCCCTCAGCAGCACTGGGAAGGCAGTGCTGGGCCAGGCTGGCCTTCTAGTTACCTCACAAGAGTCTGCTTCCTTATCTGGTTGAGTCCATGCTGAGGGCTCAAGTGAACAAGGAAAGAGTCCAATCCTGTCCTTGGATAGGCTCACAAGCCTCCACCAACAAATGGGGAAAGAGGTGGTAACACTGGGTTCAAGTCCTAGCTCAGATGTGATCTATCTCTGGGACCCTGGAGAAATCATAGGTCCCCTCTGAACATCAATCTCCTCATCTCTACAACAGGGACCACAATGGTGGCCTTGCTTAGTGTTTGCCAGGATTAAATGAGAACACAGAGGGGATAGTGGTTGTTATCCTTGGCAGTAAAAGAGCCCTTTTCCAGCTCATTAATGTGGAAAATGTGAACATTTGGATGTAAGACAAAGCCTGGGCCCTTCCTGCACTCCCCACTCATTCCCATATTGTGGCTGGGAGTTTGTTTTGGTTTCTCTGGAACTTTCAGAAGGAGGGGTTCTAGGGATGGTTGGTTCTGCAGCTATTCACACCCCCAAGGGAGGCATTTGAGGAGCTAGAGAGGAGGCCACGTTCCAGGGCAAGGGGCCTAGCGGGATGTTTACCTGATTTGGTGCTACAGCCGCAGAAGTGGTGCTGGGGGCAGGAAGCCCAGAGACACCAGAGTCCACCTCCGAGCCCTGGAGCCCTAGTCCAAAGTCTCCTGGGCTTATCTGAACCCATCAGCTGACAATGGCAAGAAGTGTGGTACCTGCCTTCACCCCTAGCTCTGACACCCCAAGGTGCTGTTTGGCTTCAACAGGTTGCCCTTGCTCTCTGGCCATGCTCTGCTCCCACCTTGCGGGCTCCCAGGCAGTGCTGAGTCCCTCTTGCAGCATCCTGGGAGGCCCCACTGCAACACCAGGGGAGGGGCAGGCCACCAGGAGGAAGCCAAGGTGTGCCTCTCCCTCCCCTGCTCCCCAGGTGTGTGCCTCAGTGTGCGCCTTCCTCAGCCCAGGTCTGGCCCTTGGGGCTGGGCTCTTCCACATGGGACCTGGACAGCGATTCCACTGTCCTGTCAGGGCCACCTGGCGCCCCATGCTTTGGTCACTCTGGCCAGGGAGAACAGGTGTAGCAGAGAAATCAATCGAAGGTGTGAGTGCTATGAGCCCTGATATGCACACACATGAGAATGGGGGCTGCTTTTCAAAAGAAAAGTTCAAGGGCTCCTGGCAGCTCTGAGGGAAGGAGGCTGCGGAGGGAACCTGAAACCCATCCCTCCCGTCTTCTTCCACACCAGGCATCTCTCCACTCACGCTCGGCTCAGTTTACTTCTTTCAGCTGAATCCTCCATCCCGATGTTCCTCTTCCTTTTCTGTCCTCAGAGAACCAATTGGAATCTCCCTTCCTCCAAAAAGCCTTCCTAGAAGTGCCACTTCTGTCACTCAAGTCCCATGTTCCATGCTGGGCAGGCTGACGCCCCACTGCCCTGAGACCTCCCTGAGATTCCCACCTGAGTCTGAGGCTATTGACATTGGGGTAGGGCTGGGTGGCATTAGCTCTGCCATGTTCTAGCTCCATGCACTTCCTGAAGTACAGACAGACTGTCTCACAGGTCGTAAAGTGCCTGCTACGCAGCAGGTATCAACAAACATTGCTGGCCTGGGAGGTTCTGCAGGGGAAGGTGTCTTCAGCGTCAGTGGGCAGGGCTCGCACCGCCGTCTTCATTGCACAAGTGAGGCGGAAGCTGACAGGCAGTGGCGAGTCCAGTTTCTTGGGTCTCACCTGGCTTCTGGGAAGCAGAGTTTCTCACCAGCTTTCTGTTTGCTATGGAAACAGTTGCTTTCTAAGAATCAAAGGACACCTAGTCATATCCTTTCTCAGTCAGTGGAAAACAAATGATACGGGGCAGAATTCCCACCAATGGATCTTTTCCAGTCGGATGTCTAGGATGGGTGGTTCCTGGGAATTCCGAGAACTTTCTTGGGGACTCGGGACTGAGGCTCTAGTTCCAGATCTGAACACTCTAGAGGAAAGGCCTGAGCTGGACTCACATCACCCAAGTGTCACCAAAGTCCTCAGCAGTGTGGCAACACCAGTTCCAGAGGACTTCACACCTGGAGCCTACATACAAGCAGGCTGTGGATAATCTGACTCTGAAGCTCTGAGACTAGTGTCCTGCATACAGTAGGTGCTCATAATCACGTGAAGTACACCAAAACTCCAGAGAGCCTAACTCTGGAATAATCAGCCCACAAGGTGTGTGTGGAAGTGAGGTCATAGGCTGTGCGGGCCAAGCAATGGGGTGGCTGAGAGCTGAGCTGCTTTGGTGACCACAGGGCTTGGTGGGGCTGAGACAGGGGCAAGGGAATGTGTCTAGCAGGCTCACAGCAGAGGGTAGGTGCTGGCAGGCCAGCTGGGGCCAGGGCACAGGGGCCCTGCAGGCAGACAGCAGCTGCTGTGTCTGGAAGGCTGAGTTGAGTCAGGAGGATAGCTCAGCTTCCAGGCTCTTCATCTGGATGTTCCAGGGCAGGGAGCTGCAGAGAGGCCACAGGCCCTGACAAGAGAGGACAGGAAGCTGGATTGTGGCCTCGGTGGCCACAGGTGGAGGTGAGGAGGACCAAGGGTGTGTGGCCCTGCTGCCAGACCTGCAGCAGGCTGGTGAGGGGTTAAAGGTCACTAGGACCAGGACAGGCAAAGGGACCTGGGAGGGTGAGTACATCTGTGCAGGAAGAGGGAGGAGGCCAGTACCAGACACTCGGAATCACCTCACATGCTTGTCTGGGAGTGCTCCCGGATGCTCCTGCACCGTCACCCCTGGGAGGGGTGGTGCAGCATTCACAGCTGCACAGGGGGTGGGGCAGGAAGGCTGCGCCCTTCATCCAGCAAACCCTCTGCACCTGCAGCGGGCCAAGCACTGGCACAAGTGTGGAGAAAGAACGAGAAGTAGGACTTGTGTCTGGCACTCTGTGCCAGAGGAAGAGCCGCGTGAGCTGGGTTTGCAGGGCCAGCAGTGTTTGTCATGGGGCCTGGGTTGAGACTTGGAATGGCCCGGGGAGATTATGAACAGAGGCCATGACAAACTGATATTCTTTTTCCATCCATTCCATATTCATGCATGGGGGCCCTGTGAGCTGAGGATAAAGAGGATAGAAAAGGAGGAGCCTCTTGAAACCCTCAGAAAGACTAAGGCTTGCAGGCTGGTGGGTCAGGAGCAAGCAGGATGCCTGGGAGTCTCCCCTCCTCCCGGAGTGACGCGTCCGCAACTTCCTTTGAACTACACGGAGTGTTCTCCTAAACAGAAGGTCTGATTCATGCAACCTTCCCACCTCCGTGCATCTCTTGACCTGTCAGCGGCTGGAAGCATGCCTCTTCTGCAGCCCTGACTCAGGTGTGTGAAGAAAGATGTCTCAGCCCAAGGCGGCATGCGGGGAGCCTCAAATCATGTCCCATTAAGGAGTATAAGGGTGCTTCTCTGTGGCTGGGGGGCAGACTGGGAGGCAGAGAGTAGCAGAAGATGGAGATAAATAGAGGCTATCAGCTAAGACCATGGTGTCTATTTTAGTTAGAATTTTATTGCTATCACACACACACACACACACACACAATTTGACAACAACTTAGAGGAGGAAAAGTTCATGTTGGCTCGCAGTTCGAGAGGTTCAGTTCATGGTTGACAGATTCCATATGGGCCAAGGTGAGGCAGAACATCTTAGAAGGGCGCGGCAGAGGAGAGCAGCTCAGTTCACGACAACCAGGAAGCAGAGCTCTGCTCACCAGGGACAAAATACAAACCCAAAGGCAGGTCCCCAGTGACCTACTTCCAGCCACACTACCTGCCTACAGTTAGCCCCCAGTTCATCCATATCGGTGGGCTAATCCACTGGTTGAGGCTCTCATAACCCAATTGTTTCACCTCTGAACATTCTTGCATTGTCTCCCACATGAGCTTTCCGGGGACCCCTCACATCTAAACCGTAACAGTGCCTGACCTGTAATGATCACACTTTAGTACCTCAGGCTGGATCGCATTCCTGGAGCTGCTACTCCTTCTGGTAGACAGAAGTCTGTAGCATGAGGGGGCACTCTCCAGGCAGCACTCCCTGGCCTTGGGGCCAGGTGGGGGTTGGACTCCCAGGGACTGTGTCACAGGGCTCTACAACATATACAATGGTGTAGCAGAGCCACCTGCAAAGACATGTCTAAGCCAGCCCCAGGTGGTCTCTTCAAGCATCTCCAGTGTGACTCTTCAACTCTCTTCACAGCTGGGTAAAGTGGCCAGGGGTGACCAAGGACTTGCACAAACCCACAGTAATGTGTCTGATGCCTCATATGATCCAGTGGGCTGGAAAGTTCTGGCAGGGAACACTCAGAGCTGTCATTCTCCTCAGGTGACTTGCTGTTTCCCTGGCAAAGCTATAGAAAGAAAGCTCACGCCACCATGCTTCAGAAGAGGGACCCAGGAGGGCTCCAGGCAGGAGTAGGAGTGGCTTCTCCTGACTAGTGCCTGGGGTCCTACTTAACACTCCTCAGTGATTCCAGGGCTGCTCTAAGAGGATACGGTCTGCCCAGGGTGGACCTCGGTCTCTGTGGCCTCCAGGGCAGAGCCCCACACCTGTTTCCTGGGCCCAGAGGACCTGGACTTCCTGTCCCTACAGTGATTCTCTCTGATCTGACTTCTCAGCTGTCACTCACTATGGTAACCAACAGATGTAGAGTCCTAGCCAGGGGAACCATTGATACCATCCTTGGCACTGTGACAACCAGGGAAGTCATTCCCCATAGGCTCTGGCAGGTGCCCCCACCTGAGTCCTGAGGAAAAGTGGGCATTCCCAAGGAACAGGTTTAGGCCACGAGCCTCTGGGAGGTGAAGAATAGATGCACAACCAATAGCCTCTTCAAAGCTCTGGGGGAAATCTTGTTCAACATAGTCCTTGAAACCCTTGTCAGAGCTATCAGGCAAGACAAGGAAATCCAAAGAATTCATATAGGAAAAGAGGAAGTTAAGTTTATTCTCTGATGACATGATTCAATACCTAGAAGACCCACTAACATCAGCCAGAAAACTCCTAGAGCTTATAGGCGATTTCAGCAAAGTGGCTGGCTACAAGATCAATTCCAGTAAGTCTCTAGTGTTCCTTTACTCTGGAACAAATCCGCAGAAGAAGAAATCAGGAAATCTCTCCCATTCACCATCTCCTCCAAAAAATTGAAATACTTGGGTATTAACCTTACAAAAGATATTAAGGACCTCTACAAAGAAAACTATCAAACACTGAAAAAAGAAATTACAGAAGACCTGAGCAGATGGAAAAACATTCCATGCTCATGGTTAGGCAGAATCAATATAATAAAAATGGCCATTCTACTCAAAGCCCTATATAGATTTAATGCAATCCCCATCAAGATATCAATGGCATTCTTCACAGATATAGAAAAAGCAATTCTCAAGTTCATATGGAATATCAGGAAACCCAGACTAGCTAAAACATTACTCTACAGGAAGGAAGAAGTAGGGGGTATCTCAATCCCTGACCTGAAATTATATTATAGAGCCGTAGTAGCAAAAACAGCATGGTATTGGTGTCAAAACAGAACCAAAGACCAGTGGAACAGAAAAGAAGATCCTGAGACAAAGCCCCACATCTTTAACTATTTGATATTTGATAAAGAGGGCAAAAGCATAGTATGGAAGAAAGTTAGCCTGTTCAACAAATGGTGTTGGACAAATTGGACAGCCATTTGTAGACAACTGAAGCTGGATCCTTATCTTTCACCCTGCACAAAAATTAAATCAAAATGGGTCAAAGATCTGGATATTAAGTCAACAACTTTAAACTTACTAGAAAAAGAAGCAGGGTCAACACTACAGGACATAGAAGTCAGCAGCACCTTCCTTAACAAAATTCCCATGGCTCAAGCAGTAAAGTCAAGAATAAATGAATGGGATGCAATTAAACTAAAATGTTTTTGCACAGCTAAAGATTTAGTCAAGAGCATCAAGAGAGAACCTACAGAGTGGGAGAAAATCCTTGCCTATTATACCTCGGACAAAGGGCTAATATCCAGAATATACAAAGAACTAAAAAAGCTAAACACCAAAAGCACAAATAATCCAATCAATAAATGGGCTACGGATCTTAAAAGAAACTTCTCACCAGAGGAAGTCCAGAAAGCCCATAAATATATGAGAAAATGCTCTCTACATCATTAGCTATAAGGGAAATTCAAATCAAAACTTCAATGAGATTCCACCTCACTCCTGTTAGAGTGGCAAAAATGAAAAATTCTAACAATAACAGATGCTGGAGGGGCTGTGGGAAAAGAGGAACACTGTCACACTGCTGGTGGGACTGCTAACTGGTTCAGCCACTCTGGAAAGCAGTGTGGAGAATACTCAAAAAATTAGGGATGGAATCACCTTATGACCCAGCTATCCCACTCCTGGGTATTTTCCCAAAAGAGTTAGAATCAGTATGTTATAGTGATGTGGCTTTGTCAATGTTTATAGCAGCTCAATTTACTATAGCTAGACTATGGAACCAACCCAGATGCCCTTCACTAGACGAGTGGATTCAAAAACTTTGGTACATATATACAATGGAATACTACTCAGCCATTAGAGAAGATGATGTTATGGCTTTTGAAATCATTAAATGGATGGAGATGGATAGAATTATGCTAAGAGAAGTATCCCAGTCTCAGAGACTCAGGGGCCGAATGGTTTCTCTCATCTGTGGAAGCTAGAATACATCGAGAAGCAGTATGTTAGATGGCTAAGCCAATAATAATCTCAAATTGTATGATTCTTAATGCAACAGGGGGATGATTGCCTAGGATACTGGGTGGGGGACAGGATGCGGGGAGGGCTTAAGAAGAATATCCAGGAGACTGGAGGGTGGGAATATGGGGGAATCATCTCAGAAGGAGATCTCTGACCTCCACGAGATATCCATTTAACTCAGGGGGTCTTCTGGGGGAAACAGTAACATGGAGAACCCAAGCTGGTCATCCATGACATGGCATTGGCCTTGGATAACTAAGTATATATAGATTTGTTCTTGGTTGTTTGACAATGTTTCCCCCCTCAATTGTAACTCCATATTCATCTAACAAAAAAAAAAAAAAAAAGCTGTGGGGGAGTGAAGAGTAGAGGCCACGTTTCCTGAGGGCCAGCCACGACCTGTGTGCTGGGCCTTTGCAGTCCCACACATGCATGTGACAGCTCTCTGAGCTTACCACAGCCACCATTCGACAGGGAGGAATCTGAGGCTCAAGAAGGAAAAGTAACTTGCTCACGTTCATAGTTAATCGGTGTCAGGCTGGGACACCAAGCCCTGCTCTGGACCAATCAGTGGGATACACATTATACAACAGCAAACAATAGTAATGTCAAAGTTCAAAGAATCCACAGAGCTCCAGCACTCTTCAGCTTTCTATTTCTGAACTCCTCTGAAGCCCGTCATGTGGAAAATCTGGCTGTGTTCCCTCTCAGGTTTGGCGGCCACACTGGCCCTCAGCTTCCTGCCAGGCTCAGGTCAGCCCTCTTTGGACTCCTAATGCAGTCTTCTGAGGCTTCTCCTGAGGCCAGGAAACTCCACAGGACGCAGCTGAGGGTAGGCGGCCACTAGGCACGCGCTGAGTCCAAAGAGGACAAAGCGGGCCTTTCCCTGGACTCCAGGAACACAGGCTTTTCCTCCTGGCTGGCTCTGCATAGGCCCCGGCTGGGGGAGCCACCAGCATCCACCCACCGCCTCCAGGAACTCTCTCAAGGCCGGGGCTCCAGTGTCTGGGCTGTTTGTGGGCGGGAGCTTCCCCGGGGCTAAAGTGACAGGGCTTCCCCAGATCCTGCTGGATGAGATCATGTGCCATTTCAGGCCCGGCTGAGAGATTGTCAAGCACAACAAAGCCAGGCCAGGAGATATCCTGCATGAGTCATTGGTGGGCCCTGTACTGGGGGCTTCCGGTGGGGAGACAACAGACATAGGGGCCATTGTTTGCTCCGGAAGCCCCTGTGGCACAACAGGCTCAATGGGGTCATTCGTGTTTTCTCCCTATTTCTCTGTCACTGTGCTCTTTCTGGGAAGCGGGGTCTACCAGCCTGCCTGGGTCACTTCTACAGGAGGAAAATCATTATTCAGTCACTCACCCACAAGTCCCATGGGGAAGGCTTCCCTAAAAACAGGACCAGGACCTGGCCTGGGTCATGGTTTAAATCTCCAAGAGTCATTGATTCCTATGTGTTCACCTTTCCAATGGAGAAAAGAATTCAAGAAAAGACAAGGCTACTGTCAGAATGATCCGAGGCTAGGTACATAAAAGTGTCCAGCTCAGGCCTGAGTCCACAAAGGCTCTGCACATGGTCTTCCCTTCCCACTTCCTGTCTCTACCTCCTGGCTTTCAAAAATAAGGGGAAGGGCTTTGATTCAATAGACGAGATAGCTCTAGGTCTTTGCTACCATAACTATTCACCTAGGGTGTACCCTGAACTTGCACACACCATCTGACCTGGAATTTGGCCCACTCTGGGGGATACACACTAAGGGGCTGGTGCAGAAGGCACAGAGAGCCTGGTGGCCCCAGCTGAGTGGAGCTGTGGAACTAGGTGAGGGCTGAGAGGCCATCGCCCCCCTCCCCCACCCCCTACAGGGCTTCAAACAAGCTAGAAGCTGTTAGAAATCTTCAGGAGAGAAACAAAACAAAAAAAGAGTTAGAGGTTATAAAAAGAGTTCCCAGAAAGGGAAACCAAACTATTAACAAGTTCACCAAGGGGTGGCCAACCTCACTAGTTAGTGGAGAAATACTAGTTAAAACCCTGAAATACTGTTTTACACCCATGAAATCAGCAAAAATTACCAAGTCAGATAACATGGAGTACTAACAAGGAGGTAGAGGTTAAAGGGACCCTTGGCGGCTGCTGGCAGGAGGAGACACCCAGGTAGGCAAGTGTCTATTTGCCAACTTGTCTACTGCAAGCAGGCAGATCTCATTGAAAAGTTCTTATTGAAAGTCAATACATGAGGGCCAGAGCAGTGGCTCAGTGGTTACAGCGCTTGCCTGGCATGCGCAAGGACGCAGGTTCAAACCCCAGCACCACGTACACAACTAAGTGTTGGAGCAACGAAAGCCACATGAAAAACTAAATAAAATTGATTCTGTCTCTCTCTCTCTCTCACACTGTCCCTCTCTCTTTAAAAAAAAGAAAAACAAAAGAAAAGAACGAAAAGAAGGTCAATACATGAATTTAGTATGTACAGACCTTGCGAGCAGGAATCCGCCCAAGCTGAGCTCATTCCAAGGATATGAGGTCAGGCCCCAGATGCCGCTGCTGAGGACAGAACCCCAGGTAAGTTTCCCTCGCACACTCTGGCCACATCCTTCCTAGTTTGCAGATTCTATTCAGCCAACCAGACCCCAGGGAAGACCCTCATCTCCAGCCCAGCTCCAGCCTACCAGCTGCTGATTTTGGCCTGATGAAGTCCGGGCAAGGCAAGACACTGACATCCCAAAGCCTCCCAACTCCCAGCCTGTGTTAATCTCTATTGTTGCACAGCAGATCATAATGACAGTAACAGGCTGGGACAGCACCCTTTTTACATCTCCCAGTTTCTGTGGCTTAGGAGTCTGGGCACAGCTTACCCGGACCCTTGCTAGGGTCTCATGAGACTGTCATCAGAGTGTTTACTGGGCTCTGATCTCATCGGGAGGCTTGAGGGGGGAAGAATTTGCATCCATCCTCACACATCTTGAAGAGATTGACAAAGGGCCCTGGTGTTATTGCTGATGGCTAGAGACTGCCTCAGATCCCCTTGGGCTCCCTGTGGCTCCTCACCAGCTGGGTTCCCTGAATGTAGGTAGCTGCTTGCTCCATCAAGCCCAGGTGGAGATGTTCTCTACTCAGGAAGGGACACCCCTCTTGCAAGGGTTTTCACGTGATTGAGCCAGGACCCCAGAGAATAATCTATCTTGGTTAACTTAAAACTAACTGCTTCAGGACCCTAATTACACCTGCAGAATTCTTTCACCTTTGCCCTGCTCTGTTGGCTAAAAAGACATCATGGGGTTCCCCTGCCTAAAAAGAGGATTTATTCAGGGTGTGAATGCCAGAGCCAGCAGTCATGGGGCTAGAACACTGCCTGACACCTTCTGGAGGGTGAAGGCCACCACTCTGTTGAGGGAGGTGGAGCGGCCAGCAACACAGAGAGCTTTCCCGCCAGGGACCGGGTGCTCTGGAAGGACAGCTGGCATGGATGGCTAGATGCTGAGCATTGGAGGGGAAGAGAGGTCCTGGGGGAGGGCAGCACGTCCTGGGAGGGTCATCAGGTTTTCCCACTTCCAGCTGAGAGGGCCCCAGAGACGACGGGCACCCAGAGACGACGGGCACCCAGAGACGACGGGCACCTGTCCTCTCACCTGTTAGCCCCTTTCACTCTAGCCCCTTCCTCTGCCCTCACCCTTGCCATCACCCCTTCTCCATGAGGGTTTCACAGGAGCATAAGGGTCAGCAAAGGGGCAACAGGACAGCACCACATGTCCCTACGAAAGGACAGTGGGAGGATTGTCACGGGCAGACGTGACCTCAGCCTGCTGGGCTCAGCACATCCTGCTTCAAGGAGGCTCTGCCACATGGGAACAAGTGCCTGCTGTCCTGGGCTTCTTCCCACCCATTCAAGGGACTCAGACCCAGGCAAGGACCCTCTCAGCAGGGTCAGGGCCTTCAGTGCCTGTGAAGCTGTTGCTCTGACCAGGCCCTCATCTCATGGCACACCTGTTACCCCCAGCCTCACCTGAGGGCTCCCAGGCAAGTTCCTCCAACCAGAAGACCTGCAGTGACTCCAGCCTCTGCTCAAGCCCTAAGCAAGTAGGGATTCCAGAGTAGGCATCTGCAAGGTGGGGCCCAACTTCATGGGTAACCCCTCTGAGCTGTCCTGAGCCCACTTCTCCCACCTGAGCTGGGCACGTGCTATTCCGTGGCACTTTGCCTTCTGACGCAAGCCAGAGGCCAGCTTTGGCTAACTCGCTTGGGAAAGGGTTGTGATGGGAGTGTACCGGGGGCTCGCCAGCTATCAGAAAGGCTGGAGAACAAGCTGGGAACAGATAGGATTGGGGAGGGAGCATAGTTGGATCTCACTAGGGGAGAGTTTACCACGACCTGCCACCTCAGGGTAGACAAGCTGGACTCCTGCGTCCTTTCAGCCTCTGCCATCCTCAGGGCCTCTCTCTGAAGTCTGGCCTCACCCCCTGCTCGTTTACAGTCCTCGTGAGAAGGGCCCACTGGCCAAGCTCCACTCACAACGTCACTCTGGCCCAGGAACTGGGACAAGGCCCATCCCACATGTCCTCCCATGGTAGGAGGAGGTAGGATATCCCCCTTCCCTGGGGATCCTCTGGTGTAGAAAAGGTGTTGGGATATTGGGCCTCTGGGCACTAATCACAGAACCAGGGCTCTGCACTGTGGGCTATGCTCATGCTGACGGGGGTTGCAGTCTCTTTGGCCTGTCTGAGGGCACCTGGAAGGTAGGTCATTCTTTTTTTTTTTTTTTTTCCCAGAGGGAGAGAGGGAGAGAGAAAGAGAATCAATTTTGTTTATTTTTTCATTTGGCCTTTGTTTTTCCAACACTCAGTTGTGTATGTGGTGCCAGGGTTTGCCCTTGAACTGTTAAGCCACTGCCCCAGCCCCAGGCAGATCATTCTTAGGATCTGGTTAGTGACGTGCGGGGTTTTTGAGATGAGGCCGGATTCTCTGCTCCGGCTGGTGGATGGAGTCTGGGCTGCTACAGATTCAAATAGCCCGCTTCTAGTGTTTGCAGCCATTCCCAGTTAAAACTGGGAATTTGGGCTGACTGCAGGTGTCTGCTGCCCAAAGTGTTAGCGATTCTCCAGCTAAAAGCTGGGTGTTGGAGCTTTTGGTATGGTGGAAATTCATCCTGGGAATTCAGCGCCAATCTTCTGGGTTCTTGTCTCATGAATTTGAAGAATAAAATCCACGGACCACCATGGAAGGAGGGTAAAAGGAGTAGGATTTATTTAGGAAGAAGAGCAGAGACTCCGCAAAATGGAGGGGTACCTGGAAGCAGGACACTGTCTAATGGAGGTTAGGCCAGAGGTTATATAGATTTGGGGTATGAGCATAATTAACACTCATGTAAAGCAGGCATTGAGAAATGCATCAACTCCATTGGTTAAAATCTATGTAAAACAGGCATTGAAACTGGTCTAGAGCACCACTGGTTAAAACAAAAGGTGGCAAATACTTCCTAATATCCACCTGTGACCACCCCCATCTCTTAGTTGGGACAAGGGTGAGCCTCAAAGTTTTTTTGCATTTGAAGGCCCTGAGCTTGCCTGTGACCACCCCCATCTCAGTTGGGACTAAGGTGAGCCTCAAGGTTTTTTTGCGTTTGAAGGCCCTGAGCATGCCCTGTCAATCACTCTCTGCCTCTATTGGGTAGCTCTTGGATGGGGGCCCTTCGTCCTGACTACCTAGCCATTTCACTGTCTCTCCTAATCTGTCTCATTAGGACCTGGTTAGTACAATACCTGCACACTGTCCTCTAGATGGTGATGGCTAGTGACTGTGTCATGTCTAGACCCATACCTGGGCCCCTCCACCAAGCCAAGCAAGGTGTTTTAGTTAGCTTTTTTGCTCTTGTGAGCCAAAGATCGGACAAGAATAATTTTAGAGGAGGAAAAGTTTATTTGGGGGCTCACGGTTTCAGAGGTCTCAGTCCATAGTGTCGGACTCCATTCCTCAGGGCTCAAGGTGAGGCAGGACATCATGGCAGAAGAGTGAGGTGGAGGGAAATGACTCAGGACATGGCAAAGGGAAGCAGAGAGAGCTCCCTTCACCATGAACAAAATATAAACCCCAAGGGCATGCCCCTATCTGCCCAGCTCCTCCAGCCACACCCTACCTGCCTAGGGTTACCACTCAATTAATGCCTGTCAGAGGATCAACAAACTGATTAGGTTAAGACTTTTATAATCTGGGGCTGGAGCTCAGTGGTTATGGCGCTTGCCTTGCATGCATGAGTACTCGGGTTCAAACCCCAGCACCACATACACAATGAAATGTCCCAGCAAGGAAAGTCCATGAAAAACTAAATAAAATTGATTCTAACTCTCTCTCTCTCTTTAAGACTTTTATAACCCCATCATTTCACCTCTCAACTTTCTGCACTGTCTCACACATGAGCCTTTGGGGAACACCGCGTATGGAGATTGTAACATAATGTGCCTCCTGAGGCCCCATTACTTTGGTTTCTGCCTCTCACCTTAGTTGGTGCCTAGCCTACAGACTCTGGCCTCATTAGTGTTTTGACCTTCCAGCAACATGGCCGGTCTCAGAGCCATCAAAAGGGGGACTTCTATGAACCTCAAGACCCCTTATTAAACAGCTTGTTGGCACTGAACAAGGACACAGTGCTTGGCATAGATCCCTGTCACCATTTGCCCCCATTCTCTGCCCCTGCTGACTCAGTCTGCCTGCTCCAAGGAGCACTGAACTTGAACTTGGAATGAGGTCACAGCATCCTCCCTCAGCAACAGTAATGCTCTGGGGTGGGGGGTGGGGCTGTGGGGGAGCTGGTGAAGTGGCAGTGGCAAGGGGCTGTTCCACTTGGAACCTGGCCAGTCACCTGATGCTCCTTGGAGAAGCAGAGGTCCCTTTTCTGGCTTCTGGGCTTGGCCAGCTGGCTGCTCACCTTAGGGTGAGGAATTCTCCCCCAAAGTGGGATCCAATTGCACATTCCTGAGGCCTTGAGTCCCGCCTGGTTCCTGCTCAGGCCTCAGGAATGTGTTTATGCTAGAGGGCTGGAGGGAGGCAAGGGCGAGGAGGGACTGCCGCGGGACCCCACACAAGCATCTCCTCACTGGTTTCTGGTTGGCTGCAAGCGGTGGGCTTCTTGTCAAGGAGGAGAAGACCTGGGCTGTGACCTCTGGAGCCACCAAGATGCTGCCGTGAGGGGGCCATAATGAGGGGAGGCCTGATCCAAACTGGAATAGAGGCTTTGCATTTTGGGAAACTGGCTTTAATTTGCTCTCAAAGGGTGAAGATGGCCAGGGGCCAATCCAAGCAAGGTCTCCCCTGCTGTGACCCTGGGAAAAGGGTTGCTCCATTTTTACTTCCTCGCATGAAGGACAACTTCCCAGAGGACACAGGTTGGTGAGGCCCTGGTGGCTCCTGGCTCCACTCAGAGCATACCTGTGTGTTGAGCACCCCATGCCACCCTGCTCAGGGCTGTGGGAAAGTCCACCGTTCTTATAAAGCCCCCACGCCTGGCTGTCACCACTGAGGCCCTATTCAGAGTCAAGGCCCTTCACACAGAGTGGCTACATGCTCTGGATTGCTGGGACAATTCGCCATTACTGGGGCAAGTTTCATAGCATCTCCTTTCTTCTCCAAAGTGTCCCACCTGGAAGGTAATTATATATTTGCTTAATTTTATGGGCATTCTTAAATCATTTCATTTTTAGGTCCCACAATGCCCTTCAAGAAAGGCACTTCTAAAGTCTCCACTTTACCATAAAGAGAAGCAGCTTAGAGAAGTGATGTGCCCAAGGTCACACAGTTACAAGTGGCAAATCCAGAAATTGTCAGGAACTCAGCTCCTGACTTCAATGCTCCTTCGCTAACCACAAAACCAAACGCCCCAACCTAAGATGGTTCAGTTGATGCTTTAAAGAACCCAGAAGTTGGAATCCCCAAATACTAGAAAAATAATGAAGTCCCAAAGTGAGCTCTCTCCCTAGCCCGCAGTTTGGCCATCTTTGGCTTTTTCCTTTTCCTGAGGGACAGTGCCTTCAAGAAGTTTCCTGCATCAGCAGCAACAGCTTTGTCATGAGCTGCATAAGCATTGTGCTCCTGCTGTGTGCCAGCATTGGGGGGGGGTGCCATTGTCTGATCCCCACATGACCCAGCAAGGTGGGTGTGAGGGTCCTCCTTCCCCAGAAAGGAAACTCCTCAAGGTCAGGCCGCTGGAAGGAGGCTGGGCTGGGGTTAGAACTCAGTGACCCCGACTGTGTGACATAGGGTCAATGCACTGCATCACTGCTCTGTTGGAAGGGAGTGACAGGCTCCTGTTTGGACTCCAAGGGACTGGCTTCCTGTGGCCCACAGCAGAGATGCAAAGAACTCAGTGTACAAGGCCCCCAGGGTGTGTCCTCCTGCCAAGGAGCAGGACCGTCCTGCCGTTTGAGCTGACTTGGGCGAATACACAGGTGCCCTTCATGACACAGACATCACGGGGGAGAGGCGTTGGATGATTTCTTCCTTTCCTTTGTGGGAAAGATCAGACATCGTTTAGAACAGAGCATGGCCGACTGGAAGCTGCGGAAAGAGCTATCTCTGAAGCTCACCCCCTCCACCCCACCCCCAGTTCCCCCACCAGAGAGCATCCCAGTGGAAATGCCTCTCCCCACCCCAACACCGACCTCTGGGGAAGAGGGATAAAGCAAACACATTCCAGCATTCCAGATGTTCCCGGGAAAACGGTATTTGGGAAAAGGATGTTTGTTCAAAATGTGCCAAAAATAGAGAACCCAAGCGAAGGAAAGGGCAATGTCTAAATCCATTTAGAAAACTGTCTCTCAGGAAGGACTTTGTAAGTCACAGACATGTCACAAAGTGACTGGCCACTCGCTTGGACAGTAAAGATATGAAGTTTTGGCACGTCGACAACCACAGAAAGAAAAAACAGCAAAGTAAACCACATTCTAGTAAAAGACGTATGTAGCAGATACCAGAAGGACAACATGGAGAGAGCTCGTACAGTGATTTCTCAATAAATCCACCAAAATCTTAGTGGAAAACAGGTAAGGAAAGCAGATACTTGATCAAAAATAAATGAATAAATAAGTAAATATAAATATGGCTTAATGATGGCTTGAAGTTTTTCAATGTAACATTTTGTAATGTTTTTTGATAACCATTCAAATTATAATTTGTATCCACCATTTTTTGCCTTTCAGATAATAGGAGTCTGTGCACTGGAGTTCAGACCCATGACACCAGTCCCGTCCAAAGGGGGTACACAAGCCAGGGGTGACCCTTCTGGAGGCAATCTGGTAAAATGTGTCAAGGACATTTAACTACAAAGTTCTTGGAATTTTCTCCGAGGAGGTAATTCAGAGATCTGGACAGAAAATTACATATAGAGATGATCAATCAGGGGAATATTGAATAGCAAAAAAAAGAAAGCCCAGGCTGGAGTGGTGGCTCGGTGGTTATAGCACTTGCCTGACATGCGCAAGTACGTGGCTTGGAACCCCAGGGCCACGTACACAATGAACTTTCAGAGCAATGAAAGCCACATGAAAAACTAAATTAGAAAAGAATTGATTCTCTCTCACACACTGTCCCTCTCTCTTTTAAACAAAAACAAGAAGAAAGCCCATGTTCTGAAATAATTGTATTATGATATACCTATATTATATAGCTATTGAAAATGATTTTTTTTTCTTTGAAGAACGTTCATGGGTAAGAAAAAGAGCCATAAAATATTAGATGAAAAAAGCAGGCTAGAAAACAATAGGACCCCTAATTTGTGGTGTTTCCCCCGCTGACACTGTCTCTTGGGCATGGAATCTAGCACCAACCCTGCCACCACCCTAGCACCAGCAACCTGTCATGAGGAGACCATCTTGAGTTCTTCAAGGGGCCAAGGCTGGCTAGTCACCCCAAACTGAGGCCCATGCATCTCAAACATGGGAACTCTGTCACCTTGGTGTGTTTGGATATGGACTGTGCCTTCCAAAGGGACTGCTCAGACATTAGCTCTTCCTGGGCAGGTTGCTGGAAGCTGGAAGCTATTCTCTGGATCTTTCCTAAAGAATCTGCCCTACTACCAGGGTGATGAGGGTAGGAGGGCCACCAAGTGTGTCCCTTGAAGCTGGGATTCCATCTGAAGCTGGATGGCCAAAGGCAGGGGGCACCTGGAGGAGACCCAGCAGGGTCACACCCTGCCCAGCCTCCCTGGGAAGGAGAAGCCACCTGGAGGGACAGCCTGACCCCTGGTCAGGTCCCCAGAGCAGCACTGGGGGCCTCTTGCCCTGCCTGACCTATCAAGCTCATCGGACCCTCTGACTGCTGTGCCGCACAGAGTATCCCCAGTGCCACTCAGCCCTGGTGCAGTTGCTGAAGCTCCAAACCTTGGCCCTTGGGTTCCAAGGAAAATTTAAAGTCAGACACAAAATCCAAGCAAGCACTCTTAGGAGGGAGAGGGGGTCTGAGCAGAGAAGGACAAAGGGAACCATGCTGCTTCTGTGTTTATTGCTGTTGGATGTTTGCCTAGAGAACTGGGATCCACCCCTTGCAGTCTTTGCCAATCAGGTGTCCACATTGGACCATCGGGTGGGCGGGTTTTTGTTGGTCATTTCCAGAGCTCTCATGGCTGGGCTTCAGCTTTGAGCCAACTCTATGTTAAGGCAGTGCTGGAGTCAGTGACCAGGCAGACTTTGTCTTCGTGCCCTAGGACATTAATGAATTTTCCCTTCTGAAATACATTGAGATACCCATGGCCATGACTCCTAACTTGACAATGACCTCAGTAGACCCTGCCAGGAATTTGCCCCACTGATCTTTCTTTTTTTGACGTATTTCTTAATTGGCTCCCTTTGTTCCTCCCTGTTTATTCTTAGGGTTAGTGTTCCTGCTGTTCTACAAGTGACTTGATTGTTCATTAAAGGAATTCAAAAAAGCCCCATGACCCTGCTATGTTACTAGTTCACATTTCACTGCTCACTGCTAACTACTACCTAACGCTGGGACCAGCCCCCATCCCACCTGCCTGGTCCCACAGCCCAGATGTGGATGGGCAAGAAGCAGAACAGGGTGATCACCTAAACCATGAGGTTGAGGATGGGTGTGAACCTCTATGGCTTGGCATTCGCGGACTCTCACTTCACCCAGCTGCCATCTCCAAATTCATTTTTCACTGCCCTGGGCCCTCACTGTGCCCCACCCAAGCCCAGATGTTTCCACTTAACCTCCTGAGTTCTGCTCATTGCTGAGCTAGGGCCCAGATGCCAGTTCTCAGGCAAGGGTCCAGGGGTCTAAAATCCCTGCAGGTGGGGAGAAAGGTCCCTGGATGCTGGACTGGGTGTGACAGCTAAAGGGTCAGGGGATGGCTGCTTTCCTCTGAGCAGGGACCAGTGCGTAGAGGCTGGATACATTCAGTCACCGCTCTTCCTTGGACTTTGTCACCAAAATGTGTATGTATATGCACACACAGTCAGCCCTTGGTATTCAAGGAACACTTGTTCCAGGGCTCCTAGTCCCGCCCACCCATAGAAATATAAATCTGGATTCTCAAGTCCCTTATGTAAAATAGCATGGCATTTGCACAGAACCTGTGATCCTGTGATCTGCAGTTAGTTGAAGAACCTCCAGATTAGGAGGACCAACCATGTGTATGTACAAACACACGTACACACATGTATACACACAAGCCCTCAGATACTGGAAGACAGGGCCCCAGAGAAGGACCACTGGGAGCAGTGCTGTTCTAGTGCCCTGGCATCAGGGAACCAGAGACCTGGTGACCAAATGCTGTGGCTGACTGTCCTAGTGGAGAAGTGAGGACTTGCCTGAGCCCCAAGGTTCTCCCTCAGCCATGTGGTCACCACATGAGGGCTTGATTCTGCCCTCACCTTAAGTCCACCCCTCAGGACGCTCACTTGCCCAGTGAAGGAGATGTGATTCCCTGGGCACTGGAAGCCCTGCCAGCTCTAGGAGCCATCCTCTTCCCAGCTAGGGAGGAGAGTTTTGGGGGTGAGGACAGGTGAGGATTTCCTGCCCTAAATACAGAGAGAGATGACTCCTTCTGATGGTGCCAGAGCCCCTAGAAGCTCTGAGTGGATCAGTGGGTCTCAGTGGCCCTCAGTTCACCACTATGCCCAGGTTCCTGGAGGACAGCTGGTGCCCAATGAACATGTGAATGAATGAATGAGGCTGCCCCTGCTGTACTCAAACCCTCTCTTCCAGGTCAACATGTGGGGCTGCTGAGGCAGAGGCTGGTGACCCATCCTACCCTGGCACTTCTGACTGAGTGGCTCGGACCCCAGACTCTTTGATGCAGCCATGGCCCCAGAGACCGACCCGTGCAGCCCTGCATCTTCTTTGCTTCTGGGTCAGCTGTGGGCCTCCCCTCCACCTGCTCTCCAGGGTCTCAGGATGAGTGGCATCCTCCATTTGCTCTCTACTGAGGCCAGAACCACCTTCTGGTGGCTGTCCTTGCCACCTCTGTGTACTCTGTGGAGGATCTGTGGGTCCCCGCATCACCCCTTCACCTCAAGTGGCTCCTCAGCCTCCCTCTTGGCCTCTGCATCTCCCCAGTCACTACTCCTTTGGCCTCCTCAGCTCACTGTCCTGAACTCTTCCCCTGCCCCAGTGCCCAGCCTGGCCCACCTGACAGGTCCTCTCCTAAACAGAGCTGGACACATGGGCTGAGGCTGCTGGGTGCCCGGGCTGACCTGCATTTCACCCTGATGTAGATGCAGTGAGAACTTACCCAACACCTCCTGGGTGCTGGCCCAGCTAGCCATTCCATAATGCTGACTTTGAAAGTCCTGTGGGAGCCTTGTGAGGTGTGGGTGATTGTCTCCACATTGCACCAGAGGAAACCAAGGCTCTGAAGTCATTGGGCCGGGGACAAAGAGCACCTGCATTGCACAGGACTGGTTCTGGAGCAAAGGTCCAAATCTAACAAAGCAGAGAGAACCAGGAAACCCATTCCCTGCCTTCAGGCCTAGCGTTTTCCCTTGTGGCCACCAGGGCACCTGGCTCTCCTCGCCACCTCTGTGTACTCCACACTCACTCTGTATCAGAAGCCCTGGCTCTGAGCATTGGCGAGCCTGTGGGAGGGACGCCAGCCTCAAGGCCAGGACAGAGGGGCAGGCCGGGCATGCTGGGAGGGCCCGGAGCTGGCAGCCAGGCTCTAATCATTTGCAGCTGCTCATACAATGCTGGAGACAGAATCAAAGCCTGCCCTGCCACTCCATGCCCTGTCCCTGCAGTGCCACCAGCCCCTATTTTCCTGGGAGCTGGTGTCATCTCCCCGGGGACAAGGGGCTGTCCATGGCCCTCACCTCCTCACACTCCAAGCCTCTTTCCTGCTTTACAGAAACAGGTTCAAGTCTTGCTTGATGCCATCAATCACCAGGACACACAGAGACTTGTGCACGAGTGTGGCCACCAGCCCCCAGAGACACCCTGCTCAGAACCTGGGAGCCCCAGAGTCGGAGCCAGCGCTTCTTGTCAAGGCTCTGCACAGGTGCCTGATGCCCTGTGACCCTTCATAGACCCTGTGTGATCACTTCTGAGTTCTGAGCACAAACACAGCCACAGGGGTTGCTTGGGGGAAGCCGTAAGATCTGACACCAGCTAACGGGTGGCAGGGGCCACATTTTCACATCACATGCCCGGGACAGTCAAAGGACAGCACAGTGCAGCCATGGAGGCTGGGGAGCTGCCTTCCTCCTCCTCTGCTTCCCAGAGGGCGCAAAGGCTTTCAGAAGCCCATCCTGTCCGGTGGGAACCCTCTATCTAGGGCCCCTCTCTAGCAGACGTCCCTGCCCCCAGTTGGCCAGGGCCCCTCTCCACCTGACCCATTAAACCCAAAGGCCTGGGTCCCAGGGTTGAGGTTTTCCTGTCCAGTCACCCACTTCCCTTGCCCCTCCCAGCTCCTTCCACCTTCCGCTTTTCAGGACTTTTGGGCTTGTCCTCTTGGCCCTGGCGTCTCTCACCTGCATCGCAGCAGTGACTTCCTGGCTGTCTGTTTATCTCCCACGCTCACTGCTCCAAACAGCAGGAGGAAGGATCCTTTAGCATGGATCTCTCTCAGCCCCTCTGCTCAGCCTCTCCAGAGGTCCACATCTGAATCAGTTTCCCCGGGTGGCCAATAAAAGACCACCCACTGCATAACTGAAAACAGCAGAACCGTCTCCCCACAGTTCTGGAGGCCGAGTCTGAATCAAGGGGTTGGCAGGACCATGCCAACTGTTGGGCTTTTGGAGAGGGGTGCTTCCTGCCTCTCCAGACGCTGTCCTGCCATCCCTTGGCTGCTGGCCATGCTTCAGTATGGCATTGGCTTCACCTGGTGTCTCTTCTTCTGTGGCTCTCCTCTGTGTGTCACTTGTGAGAACACTTGTCATTGGGTTTAAGGCACACCTGAGTAATCTGGGATGCGCTCATCTTGAGATCCTTAGTTTAATAACACCTATCAAAGACCCTTTCCCCAGATGAGGTCATACCTACCAGTTCTGAGGGTAGAGATGTGAACAAAGGTTTTGGGGGCCACCATTCAATCCCCAATACCATCTCCCTTAGGAAGATCCCAACTCATTGCCCTGGGCTGAGGCTCATAAGGAGAATCTGGCCCCATCTGCCTCCATGCAGCCCCCGTCTCACCTCCAAAGCCACTGTTGGCCCCATACCCCTGCTGTCCCTCATGGCCTGAACAGGTGCTGGTCTTTTCCTGAGGTCCACCTGCTTTCTCCGTCACTGTCTTCAGGCTTAGCAATTGTCCGGCACCAGTGGGGCCTTTCCCACCCACCTTGTCTGTGCTTGCTCCCTCCCAACTCTTCCCACTCGCTCCTGCTCCCTCTGTCCTGGCCACCGTCACTGAACACAGGAGCCTTTGCCTTCTCCTTACCCCGTTTCTCGTCTCCCCTCTGCTTGTTTTCTTCACTGGCTTGAACAATGCCTGACACTAGTTGGCCTCAATCATATGAATAAATAAGTCTGGAACAGGGCTGAGCTCTGAGCTCCCAGAAGCCTGCTGCAGATGAGCCCAATCCGCCCCTGAAGCCCTGGCACACCCGGACTCCCAGAAGGACCCCAAACTCAACCTCTGAGTACCTTCTTTTTCTAGTGTGTGAAAAACACAGCTCCCCTGACTACAACCCCTGGAGCCTCTATTGCCAAAGAGCTCCTTGGGCACACGTATCTTGAAAATTATTGACCTACAGGATGTGACCAAACTTCTAAGACTCTACAACATTTTCTTCCTTCTCCTGACACCTTCCACTCCACCTCTGGCTACAGTAGATTCTGCCTTTCCCCTATTCTTGTATTTTGATACTAGCTGCTTCGTTATCCTGGAATACCCTCCCTCCTATTCTGGAAAACTCCGAGGTATCCTGCACCACCCCAGCTAGAACACCACCTCCTCCAAGAAGTGTACTACAATTGCCTTAATGTTTATGCGCTCCCAAATTCATATGTGGAAACTTAAACCACCGATGTGATGGTATTAGAAGGTGGGACCTTCGGGAAGGGATTAGGTGCTTTTATGAAAGAGGGCCCAGAGGCCTGCCTTGCCTCTTCCTCTGTGGGAGGGCACAGCAAGAAGACACCATCTATGAGCCACAGGGTGAGTCCTCACTAGGATTCTAATGGGCTGACACCTTGACCTTGGATTTCTAGCTTCCAGACTGTGGGAAATAGATTTTGGTAGTTTATAAGCCACCAGTCTGTAGCATCTTACATAGCAACATGAAAGGACTAAGACACTTATTTTGACCTCGCCCTTCCCCCACTCAGGCAGCAAGGTGGTCCCTTCAGGGTCTGGTGTCTTTTATCTGTACACTCCCAGGCCCCTGAAGGTGCCCTCTTGGCAGCCACTGGGGGGTCTGGACCACTTGAGTGTTCAGGGTCCAGCTCAGGCTCCCCTCCAGGCCACATAGTGTGGCTGTGTGGAGTTCTCTCTCCCCTGGGCTCAAGGGGAGGCCTAGGGGAGGCCGGGGCCATGATCAGTTGCCCAGCAGTGTCTCGTCCCCCACCTAGGGCCCCTCCCTGGGCTCCCTCGTGTTTACGATGTGAGCCTAGAGCATGGGGTTTGCAGGCCACCAGTGGTGTGAGGCCCTCAGCCTCCGCCCCACTGTTCCCTTCAGCTCAGCAGGAAATGGACGTCTGTCCCAGGACACTGGAGCCAAAGGTCATTTCCCAGGCCACAGTAACCACGCAACCCATTTCCTCAGGAGCCAGACTAGCAAGGTGTCCTCCAAAGCTCTGATTTTGTCCTCCTTTACAGTTTTGTGCTAGGAAAGGTCTTGCATTGGTTTTAGAGTCCTACACAGATTTCTAGGTGACCTGGGTCTGTCCAGGGCTTGAGCAGGCCTGGGTTTCCCAGCAGCAAAAGAAGGAAGTTGATTTCAAAGAGAGAGCAGCAAAAGTGAGTAGTAGGAACCTTAGGGATTCCACAGAACATTCCAGTACTTCTGTCAAGAAAACAGTTCAACTAGGGAAATCATCTTACAGACTTTATATGTCACACATGTTAAAGCTCTGGGTAAGATTTTTTGCTTGAGAAAAAAAAAGCACTGATTTTAAAAAGTTAGTGGGACTTTAGCCACGTTAGTGGCTCCTGTGCCATCCTCACTCAACTGATTAAAAAAAAAAAATCCTGCAACCTACTGGATATGATTTAACTGCTTTCAGAAATTTAGAGTGTGCACTGAAATCATGTAGGTCCTCAAAGATTAGGACTGGGAGAACTCAAGGGCAGAAGACCCGCTTCCTGTTTCCCAGCTTGTAAGCCCTTGCTTTCAGGACTTTCACAATGCACTGTAGTCAGAGGGCCTGGAGCAGGAGCAGTCTGCTCCTTAGCTCTGTGCTGAAGCCAGGCCCTGCCCTAGTGGGGAGAAATGGCCCCAGTCAGGGACTTAGGCAGCTGGAAGTCAGGAGCGCGGTACCCCCTTGTCGGGCGAAGAACGCCCTTCCTCCCTATGACTTGACCTTAAGGACTGAATTTCTGCCATCTGATATTTATTTCTTTGGTAGAACATTGTGCTCTTTAAACTCTGCTTTTAAACCTCCTGTTTTCATCTCCAGGAGTACAGAGGTCCTGGGGACCTGGAAGGGAAGGGACACTTGTTAGGAAAGTAGTGTAGTGTTGGGAGAGAAGGACAGGAATGGGGTGAGGTGGGGCTGCAACCAGAGTTAGGCCTGGGAGTCCACAGCCTCAGCTCTGTCCCTGGGGTCCCGCAGCTTGCTGGAGAGATTGCTACACCCTGGCGACATCTCTGTTTCTCTGTCCAGACTCCTGGTTTTGGATCCAGTCCAGGAGTAGGACTATTTGGATTATGGAATAGCAACTGGGGCAAGAAGATGGAGGAGCTGTCACAGCTGCAGGTTGACTGAGGACAGCACAGGAGCCAACACGTCCCCCTCACTTCAGGGATCCTGCCAACCACGGGCAGCCAAGGGGCGCCCTCGGCCCCAGTGAGCTGCCTGGGCTCATGCCCAGCCGGGGACACAGATCTGCATCACCCCAATTGTGCAGGCTGCTCAAGTCAACAAATGAGATTTTGATTTTTTAAAATCAGATTTGGACATGCACCATACCAGGAGTAATGTCTGGGGAGGGTGCTGTGCGGACTGTGGACCAAGGCCAAGGTGGTTTGAGTCTTATCTGTAATGCTGGAATTTTTTTTATTGTTGCTGTTGTTGTTTCAAGGAAAATATACTGATGGTCTACTTGTGTATAATAATTAAAAAACACTATTTTTTTATTTTTTAAAATCAGACTCGAAGAACTTACCGAAAAATAGTAACGGTTTTTAAAGAGACTCCAAACAAGTTGCTTTTCAGAGACGGGAGGTGGGGAGGAAGGGCCTTGTGTAGACCCTGATCCTTTGCCAAAGACTTTAGAATCAGATCCATGGGCCTCAGTTTTCCCACCTGCACCACAAGGAGATGGGCCTGATAGTCTCTGGGGTTGGATCCTGTTACACTGACAGCTTTCTCTGAGATACCCCCAGGGCTCGGGTGTGATTCCAGGACCATGGGGCTATGGCACAGTCTCAGTCTGGGGCAGGATAGGCAGGTCAGCTTAGCTTCCTTTTGGGGAGAGTTATGCAAGGCCCCAGAAAGCTGTGGGGTGCCCCAGCCTTAGTGCACTCAGATCAACTGCTGGCCTTGTTAATCACTTCTCTGTCCATGTTTGGAATTGAACAGCCAAGATCTGTGGGTTTCATTAAGACAGAGAAGGTCTGGTTAGGGACATTAGTTCAGTGACCCTGCCCCTGGCACCGATCACTATGACAACAGTTCAAAAGCGTCCCAAGGGCCTAAGAATCCTGCTTGCAGTGAGGGTGAGGTTGGCTGAGGTCAGTCAAAGAGGGATTAATAGAGCCACAAAGCGCCATTATTACAAGTCACAGTGGCCCTACCAGCAGATGCATCATGCTTTCAAGTCACAGAGAACCCAGCAAACTAAAAAGAATGGCCCCAGCATGGTCCAAAAAGTCACCCGAGCCCAGAATCAGAAGAGGAGGAGAAAAAATAGAGAGAACCCAAATGTCCAACCAAAGGCTTCCCTACTTAAATCACAGGAAAACCATGCAGTAACGGATCTCGGTCATTCAAATGAGCATGTCGATTCGCTTGTTCAATCCAAATCCTCATGAAACGGTGGGAAAAGTTCACAAAAACTGTCAATAAAATGACAGTCTTGTAAAAAAAAAAAACAACAAACAACAAACCACGTATGTGTATACACAGGGAAAATTTAGAAAATAGTTCAAAACATTAGAAGTAGTTTTCTTCGAAAAGGGAGATTATGTGTGATTTTTTTTCTTTTGGTTTATCTATATTTTCTATAATGAAGAAAATATTTCTCTTGCATTTCTAAAAGTCTTAATTCCCTTAAAAGTTGGCGCAGAGAATTAGAAGGGTGTTTTTTTTTTTCCTTCTGGAGGGAAATTAATTTCAGTTAATGAAACCCATAGAAGGCACTGTTTTGAAGAGTCAAGTTTTTTTTTGGTAACTGCTAATTTATTTCAAGTACTCATCTTTTAAAAATCGTTTTACATTAACCAGGATAGAGGTGGTCTTCTGCACCCACTCACCAATCAAATATACTTGCGGAAAACATGGTGCCTATAATGAACATGTACACACTTCTTTTCTTCTCATTATTTCCTAAACAACACAGAGCAGCTGTTTTCCTAGCATTGACACCATACCAGGTATTAAAGTAAAATAGAGATGGTTTAAGCATACAGGAGGGGTTGGGGGTGTAGCTTAGTGGTAGAGCACTTGCCTAGCATGCACGAGGTCCTGAGTTTGATCCCCAGCACAGCAATAAGTAAAAGAATAAATAAATGAATTTTAAAAACAAAGCATACGAGAGGTTTTATACAAATACTGTGCCATTGTAAGGGACTTGAGCATCTTTGGAATACAACAGTGGTCCTGGAACCAATCTCCCAGGCACACTAAGGAACGACTGGATACGAAAATTATCTGAAACAGCTCAGGGTCCAAATTCTACCATTATATAATATATGGGTGATCTTCGAGCTACTGATGGGCAGAAGTATTTGTGCTTGCATTAAGTGGCCTGGGATGATTCCATTTACTGAGCTTCTAATTTGCTTTCTATGATTTTTCAGTCTCCTCTGCTACTGATAAACCTTCAGTCTCAGTATTCTACCTGTTGCAACTCTTTCCTATTCTTTCTAATTTGGTGATTGTAATTTGCTGTCCTCTTGGAAAAAACACACACTTGTGAGACAAAGTGAGTAAACTAAGGGAACCTACATCTAAGCCAGGGCTTCCAAGTAAAGGTGCTGGTGAGCTGAACTCCAGCGAGGGAAGGGCTCTAAAACCCAAGGGGTTGGGGGGGGGCCTGTGGTTGATGCTTGGCTTCGTCTCAGGCACATTAAAGACACATTGGTGGTGTTGCATTTTATCCTGACAGCAACTGGGAGCTACTGAAGAGCTTCAAGAGAGGAAGTGAGGTGCTCAAATTTGTGTTTTGAAATCTCTTCTACTTACTTTATTAATTTTATTTTAATTTTTGGTTCTGACAATCGAACCCAGGACCTTGCACATTCGAAGCACAAGCTCTACCACTGAGCTCTGCCTCCAGCCCTGTTTTATGTTTTTCAAAAGATTACTAGAACAAGCACAATCTCGTGTGTGGCAAAACTCCTGGCAGGAACAGAGACGTGAATCCAGAAAAATAAAGAGAAGGAAATTGGGCTGTGAAGAGAGGTATCAGGGCCACGATACGTGTGCTGTTTTCTAGCTGAAAAATCCGAGTGCATTTTGCTGTAAGAGCAGCCAGGAGAAATAGGTTTCAGGCCTTTGTGCCAGAGAAAGTGCTGCCCCCCTAAACACACGCTTGTTTCTATGTCGTGGCCTGCAAATATGACCAACAATTGCTTTCTCCTCTTTGCTTTGGCCGCTGGGAAACTCTGTGCGTGCAATTCTGCAGACTAATTTACCCTTGGATTTGCCTTCAGTGCATACTTTCAGTTCATCCAGAATTCCTTACTTATGGTATTTTGCCTTATTTTAATTTTCCAAAGTGGCATCAAATTATTTTTGGAATGAAGTGGAATATAATGAAAGAAATTTTTTAAAAGTCTAGGCTTGAAAAAACAAAAACCCAATAGCTTTTGAGCAGTTTCTCAAATCCTTATAATTGCTCATTCAGTGGATTTTTTAAAAACCAAACAACTGTTTTGGTATAGTCATGATTATCCATGTTAAATATTGCTTCAAAAAAACCTGGGAAATCTATGATCCCCAAAGCACAAGACACTAAACAAAAACTAGATAAACTTCAGGTAAATTTAAAACTTTAGTGCTTCAAAGTACAACATCAAGAACATGAAAAGAAGGCTCGCAGAAGGGGAGAAAATATTCGGAAATCATATATCTGATAAAAGATTTACATCTACAATACATAAGGAATCTTAACAACACAATAATAAAAAGACAGCCAGGCGTGGTGGTGCTCGCCTGTAATCCCAGTGGTTCCGGATGCTGAGGCAGGAAGATCTTAAGTTCAAAGTCAGACTTAGCAACTTAGCAAGGCCTTGAGAAACTTAGACCCTGTCTCAAAATAACAAATAAAAAGGCCTAAGATGTGGCTTAAGTGACCCTGGGTTCCATCCTCAGTACCCTCCCCAAAAATAAATAAATGAAAAGACAACCCAATTTAAAAATGGGCAAAAGATCTAAAGAGACATATCTCCAAAGAAGACATGCAAATAGCTCACTAGCACATGAAAACATGGTCAACATCTTTACTCACCAGGGAGATGCCAACCGAAACCAGAGTGAGACGCCGTTTCAATAAGGATGGCTGTGATTGCAAAGATGAAGATCGACGAGTGTTAGTGAGGAGGGAGAGAAGGAGGAAGCTCCATATCCTGCGACAGAAATGTTAAGTGGGGCAAGCACTTTGGAAAATGGCCCGGCAGTTCCTTACAAGTTAGGCATACAATTGTCCCGTGACCCAGCAATCCTATTCCTCAGTGTACACCCAAGAGAAACGAAAACGTGTCCACACAAAAACTTACACATGAATGTTCATAATGGCTGGAACGTAGAAACCAACCCAATGTCCTCCAATGGATGGATGGATAAACAAAAATGTGGCATGTTCACACACCCAGAGGCCAGGTATTTTATCATTGCATTTACATGAAATGTCCCGAAGGGGAAACAGAGGCAGAGGTTTCTATTTAGGATTAGGGATGGGGGACGGGAGCGTGATAAAGAGGGTGGAGTTCTTTTCTGAGGCTATGAGAACGTTCTAAAATTGGTCATGGTGGTGACTGTGTAATAACTCTGTGACTATAGTAAAAACAAAAATGAATTGTACATTTTATTTATCTTTTTTTTGTATCAGTGATTGAACCAGAGGTGCTTAATCACTGAACCACATCCCCAGCCCCTTTTATTTTTTATTTTCAGATAGGGTCTCATTAACTCAGGGCCTAAGTTGCTGAGACTGGCCTTGAACTTGTAATTCTCCTGCCTCAGCCTCCTGAATTTCTGGGATTACAGTTGTGCACTCCCACACCCAGTTGAATCATAGGATATGTGGATTATATGTCAATGAAGCTGTTAAAAAGCAACTGTAAACGGGTCCACCTGTGAACTGGGACTGGGACCCCAGGTAGCAACTTCTTAGTGGTATGACCTCCTCAGTCAAGTTATGTAACTCTCTAGAAGGGGACAATGACACAGAGTGGGCTTGTGCTGGGGCTGGAGGTTGCCAGTGCTTAGCAAGGACTTGGTATGTCGCTTCCCAGAGGGCCTGCTGTGGTTTGACTGTGTCTCGCAAAGTTCACTGGAAACTTGATTGGCAGATGTATATGTTCATGATCTTTGGGAGCTAATTAGGACTAGATGAGGTCTTGAGGGTGGGGCCCCTGCAGTAGGTTAGTGGCTTTCTAAGAAGAGAAACAACACCCACACTGGATCTTGCTCTGTTTCATCATGTGACGCCTCGGCCATGTTGCTATGCAGCAAGGCCCGATGCCAAGCACAAGACAGCACTGCTCTCAGACTTCCCAGGTGCCAAAACTGTGAGCCAAATAAACATCTTTCTTTATCAATTATCCAGTGTCGGGAATTATGTTATAGCAACAGAAAAGAGACTAAGTGCCCTCTAAGACCTTGCTCTCAGTATGCGTTAAACTTCTCAAATAAGCGGGACCTGCAGATTCCTTTATCGAGATTAGCTGCCTAGTTAAGATTAACTGGTCTAGTTAATGTTTGAATATTTAAATAAAAATTAATCAGAATTTACAGGTCTGAGAACCTCAGAGAAGGTTCCACCAGGCAGGAGCACAAGGTAGCCAAGGGCACCTCTTCTGCACCTGTTCTTCAGGGAGCGTTGGGGATGGTCAGAGAGGTGGCTGTCCTCACGTCCAGGGTCACTTACGTGCCTGAGCCTTGGCTGTAGAATCAGTAGCTTGTTTAAGGTCCACACCCTGAACCCTGCTTCTCAACTCCTGCTTTTAAGGACTGACCAGGGACAGCCCAGGGACTGGAGTTTTCAGTCATAAAACATCAGCAGGCCCCTGGTGTTGGAGAGAAGATGGAGGCACACCATGGGAGGACCCAGCCACCGCGGCCTGTCTGGGCCAGTCATCTGGAGGACCCAGGGAGCATTTCCTGAGGCCCCAGTGTGCTAGACTCCACTCATGTTTCCGGTGCTTTCCCTCACTGAACTCCAACATCACAGCTCTGAGGTAGATGTTTTTTTTTCCCTTCTCAGATGAGGACGTGGAAATGTGCCCAGGGTCACACGGAGAGTGTGCTGGGATTCGGACCCGGCCTGTCTGAGCAGAAGCCCACACGTTCTCCCTCCCAGACCAATGCCCCCGACTTCCACACATCAGAAGCTAAGCAGGTCACAGAGGAGGGGAGACACAGCCCTTTGCTCCACGGGCTGAATATTCCCCCTGCTATGCTGCCTCCCTGCCAGCCCCCGACACCCCGCCTGGTCCCCTCCCTAGCGCTGAGCTCTCTGCAGCCCTCTCCTCCTGAGAGCACCCACGTGAAGTCCCACAGGAGAGCGGGAGAAGGAGGCATGGGTGTTCCGAGTTCCAGGCTCCCGTCTATCTCTCAGGATGCCTCATGTTGCCAGGAAGATGAAACAGATGTCTTGGCAGTGGCTTCATGTGCTTCCTGCCAAATCAGGGGAGAAGTTGTCTTGAGCTGAATGCAGCCAAGACAGACAAGCCCCAGACTGCATTAGTCACAGGAAATGTGCGCACACACACGCACACACACACACACACACACACACAGAGGCCTGCAGCTCCCAGCAGCTGCCCCTCACCAGGATTTCCACGTCACCTATGGAAACGAGTTGCCCCCACTATCCTGCTTCACACCTCCAGACTCTGTGACCCTGATTTCCCAGGTCACCCCCTGCTCCACATCACACACCACTCATGGCCTGCTGGCTGGGCAGGCAGGTCACCTCCCTTTCTGGACTCACTCTTATCATACCCTAGGTACACCCTTGGGGGTGGGTGATAAAATACACAAAATATAAAATTTACTATTTTAAAGCTTATCGTGTAGTGGTGTTTAGTACTTTCACAATGTCACACGACTGTCACCACTATCCGATTCTGGGACTTTTCATCAGCCCTAAGGAAAGCTTCTTCCCATCAAGAGGTCACCCATGCCCCCTCACCCAGTCCCTGGCAAACTCGGCTGCCTTTTCCCTTGGAATTTGCCTTTCCGGACATTTCGTGTCAGTGGTGAAGCGTGCGGCCTTCTGAAATTGGCTTTGCTTCTTTGCTCAACTTGATGCTTTTAAGGTTCATCCACCATGCTTTGCGCATCAGCACTACGGGCTTGACCTCGTGTGCTTAGTGGCCGGATGACATTTCGCTGCATGGATGTGCCACGGTTGCTGACGGACATCTGGGTGGTTTCCACCTGTCAGCTATTGTGAACAGTGCCGCTGTGAGTGCTCCCGGACACGTTTTGTTCCAATGCCTGTCTTCACTTATTTTGGTAATATCCGGAAGAGTGAGATTCCTGGATCATTCGATACTTCTGATTAGCACGCTGAGGAACTGCCAAACTGTTTCCCATAGTGACTGTATCATTTTATGTGCCCATCAGCATTGTAGGAGAATTCCATTTTTTCTATATATTCACCAACATTTATTTTCCTTTTATTTTTGGCCACCCTAGTAAAATGAGTGGTAGCTCCTAGTGGTTTTGATTTGCACTTTCCTGGGACCAAGGGCATTCATCGAGCCTACTTCCATGTTTGTTGTTTCTTTGTATATCTTCTTTGGAGAAATATCTAGGTAAGTCTTCACTCTTTTTTTTTTTTTTTTTCCTGTGTAGGAGAGACGGACAGTGAGAGAGAGAAAGAGAAAATCAGTGTTATTTAGTTTTTCATGTGGCTTTCATTGCTCTGACACTTTGTTGTGCACATGGTGCTGGGGTTTGAACCCATGACCTCGCATATGCGAGGCAAGCGCTGTTATTGGTGAGCTACCACTCCAGCCCCGCTTCATTCATTTTTTTGAGTTATTTGTTGAATTGTAAGAGACTACTTTGTACATGTTGAATCATCTTGGCACCCTTGTAAAATATCAGGTGCCATAGTTGTGTGAGTTTACGTCTGGACTCTCAAGTTCATTCCATTGACCTACATGTCTCCTCTGATGCCATACCACAGTGTTTTCATTACTATGACTTTGAGGTAGGTTTTGAAATTGGCGAGTCCTCCAACTTGGCTGCATGGCTATTCAGGGTCTCTTGAAATTCCACATGCATTTTAGGATGAGTTTTTCTGTTTCCGCCTTTTTAAAAAAGGCCATTGAGATTTTGATAGAGGTGGCACTGATCCGCATATCAATTTGGGGATCATTACCACTATAATATGATCTTCTTTAGTTTCTTTCAGCAGTTTTTAGAGTTTTTGGTGTATAAGTCTCTTGCTTTCTTGAGTAGATTAATTTCTGAATATTTTATTTTTTGAAGGCTATTATAAATGGAATTATTTCCGTAATTTCCTTTTCATATTGTGTATAGAAATACAACTGATTTTTTCTGTGATTATTGCATCCTTCAGTTTTTTTATTTATGTATTAGCTATAATTGTGTGTGTGTGTGCGCGCGTGCGTGTATTCCTTTACTACCTGGATGACTTTAATTTCTTTCCTTTATTATAATTTTTTTCTTAATTGCCCTGGCTAGAATTTCTAGTCAATGTTGAGTAGAGATCTTGTTCCTGATCTCACTGGAAAGCTTTCAGTCTTTCACCAAGTGGTCTCTCGGCTCTCATTGGCTCACCTGCCCACGGTCCCCAGAGTCCAGATCCTACCCTTGCCCAGCCTCCAGCCCCAGGGAAACTCTTCTCCAGCCTTTGGCACACTCACACCCTGCAGTCCCCACTTCTGCCTCCTACTTCCCAGTTACATAGGCCATCTTTCAAATTAAGAGTTTTTTGAGGGGTGCCTAGTTCACTCCCAATCAGTCAGCCTGTCTCCTCTCTCAGCACAAAGGGGGCATCTCGTAAACGCTGGGGTCCTGAAGTGTTTGGAAGCCTAAAAGATCACTTGCTGAGAAGAGCTGGGTTGGGCCTGCTTGGAACAGGAAAAATAAATCCCTACCCATTACCAGGCTGATTGGCAGGAGCCCAGGGAGAACTGATGGCCATCCAAGAAACAGGTGTCCAGGGCACCTGACTCTGTGGCAGGTGACGCCTGCTGACGAGCCTTGGAAGCTTGTATTTGTGGGCAGAACCTTCCACTGCTTTCCCTCCCGCCCTGCTGCCCAGGTCCCTGAGGTCAGGCATCTCTGTGAAGGCTGTGGCTCCAGACATGAGTTTGGAGCACAAACCCAGAGACAAGGCAGCATGAGCCCAGCAGGTGAGCAGCACCTCCTGGCTTCCTGCGAAGCCAGGTGACCACGTGAGGCAGGGGGCAAGGCAGACCTCAGGGCTCCTCTGCGCCTCGGGCAGGACCAGCACCAGATGACTCCTAGAAGAATCTGACAAAACCATCACCACAGTGGGACATTTCCACATCCTCCCTCAGAAATGATGTCAAGTGGGGCTGGAGCAGTGGCTCAGTGGTTTTGGTGCTTGCCTGGCAAGTACGAGGACCCGGGTTCAAACCCCAGCACCACATACACAACTGAGTGTTGGAGCAAATAAGGCCATGTGAAAAACTAAATAAAGTTGTTTCTCTCTTTCTCTCTCTCACTGTCCCTCTCTCTTAAAAAAACAAAAAAAGAAATGATGTCAAGTGAACCCAGAGTAAATACATACACAGAATTCTGAGAAGTATAATTCGTGAGTTTGAACACACACACACACACAGTTTTTCCAAACAAAGGATATATATTTTATTTTTTTTAAAGAGAGAGGGACAGTGAGAGAGAGAGAGAGAATCAATTGTATTTAGTTTTTCATGTGGCTTTCATTGCTCCGACACTTGTAGTGTAGTGATGCTGGGGTTCAAATCTGCATCCTCATGCATGCCAGGCAAGGGCAATAACCACTGAGCCACTGCTTCAGCTCCAAGGCATATATATTTTAAATATCCACTGAATATTTATAAATATTGGTGTGGGTATGGGTGTGTATATATGTGGTTGCAAAGAAAAAAAATTTAAATTATACAAAGTAAGTTTTATGGATTCCCATCCTCAAGCCATAAATCAATGCCACTAGAAATGAATTATAAAAAGATAGCAATAGAGTGAAAAAACTCTGGGAATAAAGATACAAAAGTATAAACACCATTGGCATTTCAAACAGTGTTTCCGTTTTAAACAAGAACTTAAAACTTCAAATCTCAACTTCTTGAAAATTAACAAAAATGAGAACATCACATGATAAAATGCATGAGAGGTGGCCAAAACCATGCTCAGAAGAAATTCTGTAATCCAAAGTGTTTTCTAAAATTAAACAACAAAATGGAAAGTAAATAAAAATTTGACATGATTCTAAAAAAAAAAAAAGAGCTGAAAGATTAAAAGGAGAAAAGAACCATAAAGTTCAAAATAGAAACCGATATTGAATCGGATAGAAATTAAAAATAGTAAAATGGATCTTTTAAAACCCAAAATAGCTTTTTTGTTTTTTAAAGAGAGAGGGACAGTGAGGGACAGAGAAAAAGAGAAT
Organism: Aplodontia rufa; assembly: GCA_004027875.1. NCBI lineage: Eukaryota > Metazoa > Chordata > Mammalia > Rodentia > Aplodontiidae > Aplodontia > Aplodontia rufa. The sequence continues at coordinate 93,405 of PVKS010000491.1, forward strand.
CAATTGTATTTGTTTTTCACGTGGCTGTCATTGCTCCAACACTTAGTAGCGTACGTGGTGCTGGAGTCTGAACTCTGTCCTCCTGCATACCAGGCAAGTGCTGTAATTGCTGAGCCACCGCTCCAGCCCCCAAAATAGCTTTTTAAGAAGATGAGTAGCACATATCTCTCATAAATATAAGCAGTAATAAATAACGAGATAAACAAATAATGACCCTAGAAATGAAAACTGGACTCATGCCACAAATATAGACAATTTTTAAAGCTAGGAGAGAAAAAGATATATATTTGAAATCTAGACATGGTGGACAATTTCCTAGAAAAATAAATGATCAAAATGAACTTGAAAGGAATTAGGAAAGCATGAGCCCAATACCCATTGAAGAAGCAGATAACTACTGATGAGCTGGGAAGTGGCACAGCGGAGTGATGGACAGGTGAAGGGGACTGGAGGGGGCGCAGGGGCCAGGCCTGGGGAGCGGGGCCTAAGCACCAGCACCAGGGGGTGAAAATGATAGCAGGAGCCCGCTGCCCACTTAGTAGCGACAGTAATGTTTCAGGCGTAGAGTAGGGGACAGGCGCGGACCTGTGCCAAGATCCTGGCTTGTAGCTGGGAGGCGAAGCCGGCAGCCTTTAAGTAACTTTGGGACAAAACAAAGCAAAGCAAAGCAACACCCTTTCCCCTTCTCGGTCCACTGCCAGCAGCAGGGCCAACGCCGTCCTGGGAGGTGAGGTGGAGACCGCACGCCAGGACCCTGTCCACTGCTCTGGCAGGGCCTTGGGGCTGGAGCCCACGTTTCGCCTCATGCAGGAGAGCCACGCAGCAGCACTTACCGTATCCTGCAAGCAAAGGACTGGCACTTTCTAACCCGCGGGGGGCCTGTGGGGAACTTGGCAGGGCTGAGAACATAAAGCCCACTGCAGGGCCCCAGGGAGTCTCCTCCCAGGAAGGGCCCTCCTCTTGAGGCCCAAGGGTCCTGGAGCTTGCTGAGGGCTTAGGGGAGCACCCCAAGTGTGCTGGATCCCAAGGCTGCTCTCAGCCTCATCCCACGTAGGGAGAGAGGAAGTGGGGGTGGGGGGTGCCACTAGCTGGCTTTGCTCAGCTGCATGCCACCCATGCACCCAATGGCCCTAGCCACCCTGCAATTCATCCTCCCCGCTTGCCTGTCCTGGACAACACGGGGCAACTTCAGGAAGAAAAAGGAAAGATGGAAATTCCACAGAGCAAGAAGTGCTTTCAAGGAAGCAGGGCCAGTTGGTGGCTTCCAGGACGACTAGGGATCTTGAGCTCCCCTCAGCCCCCAGCTCCTTCCCTCCATTTTTACCTGTCTGCTGGACCAAAATTGTTCACCAAGCATCACCTGAAGACAGGAGGGGGACATCATGGAAGGCGGGGCAAGGCTGACATCTCAGAGGGTCTTTTGGGTTAGTGAGTGTCCTCTATGTGTTTATTTTTAATAGTACTTTTTTTTTTCTTTTAAAGAGAGAGCTGGATAGTAAGAGAAAGAATCAATTTTATTTAGTTTTTCATTTGAGCTTCATTGCTCCAACACTTTGCTGTATATGTGGTGCTGGGGTTCGAACCTGCATCTTCACGCGTGCCAGGCAAGCACCCTAACCTCTGAGCCACCGCTCCAGCCACGTAAATATTTAAGAGCAATTTTCCCAGTACAACTGAGCAGAAGTTCAGAGTTCCCATAACCTCCTGCCCCACACAGGCCCAGGCTCCCATGCACCAGAGAGGCACAGATGGACCCCACGTGGGCACCTGGCTCTCCCAGCCCAGGTGACAGCAGAGCTCACGCGTGTGTCCATTCTATGGGTTTGCACCAGCGTAAAATGACCTGGACCCGCAGGAATGGAACAGCCTCTCTGTCCTACAAATCCTGTCCTTAGCCTCGTCCCTCACTCCCTCTGGCACTCGGTACCGCTGAGCGTTTTTCTGGCTCTGTGGTCTTGCCTGTTCCGGAATGCTGCAGAACTGGAGTCGCGCCTCCCGTGGGCTTTAGCATCGGTGTCTTCGCAGCCTGCATTCGAGTCTCTTCACCTCACGGCTCATTTCCCCCCATATCTCTTTATTGGTGCGGTCGGGCTGTGATGATGGTGGGATCTGCTGTTTCATAGCTCATTTCTTTTTGGTGCTTAATCTCCCCCGTCTGGGTGCCACAGCTCATCTAGCTTCTAAGTTTGGGCAACTGTGGAGAGATCTACCCACGGTTTTCACGTGGACACAGGTGTTCAGCTCCTTCGGCTAACTACCAACGGCATGATTGCTGGATTGTCTGATAAATGTCCAGTTTTGGACTGTGCTTCCTTCTTAAATGGCTTTATCGAGGAATGATTTGGATGCAACAAACTCTCCATTTTAAGTGCACAGCGATGGTTTTGGTGAACACCTGGTCTAAAGGTTTCCTCCTCCTGTCGGTCCCCTCTGCTCCCTGCCTGTCCCCAGCCCCAGCCCGCTGCCTGCTCGTAGCTTTTCCCAGAATTCCATATAAACGGGCGCCTAGGGCTTATGATTTGGAGTCTGGCTTCTCGCCCTTGGCACGCCTTTCAGATCCGTTCTTGTTACTTCCACCGGAAGTTTTCCCTTTCTTGCTGAATAGCACCGCACCGTATATGGAGGCACCGCGGTTTCTCCTCCGGCCCGCTGATGGCTGTTTGGGTGGCTTCCTTTGGGCAGAGAGAATTGGGAGTAACGTTGCTGTGAATGTTCCTGCCTAAGTTGGTGTGGCGTCTCCGGGAGGAAGAGGGTGAGGGCTCCCTCCTAGCTGTAGGCACTGAGGAGGAAGCTGGGGTCAGTGCTCCCGAGGACAGGGCAGCCGCTCTCCACTACTGCCCTCCCTGCCCGCCAGTTGCTCTGAACAAAAGGTCGGAGGCCTTGAGGGAGGGCAGCGTGTTGGTGCTGGGAAAGCAGCTCTTGGTCTGCAGTGTGGGGTGAGCTGCGATGAGCTCTCTGCTGCCTGTCACGGTGGCTGTTGGGTTTGTGACCCTCATCAGAATGGCTGGTTCCAGCACATTTCACCTACCTCCTCCCAGACCCCTGCAGGGCACACCTGATCTAGCTCTAAGTCACCTCCCAGACACCTCAGGCTCTGGGCTCCCCTTGCGGGGCCCCTTTGTGAGTCTCCAGTGGTTTTGCATGTGCCACCTCCCACAGTCCCCACCCCACTGTGAGATGGCAGAAGCAGGCCCTTATCCCATCTGGCAGATGGGCTCAGAGAAACTGAGTGACCTCATGAAGTGACTGCCCTCTCACCTACATCCGCCCTCTGTGACAACCCCCAACAGCTTCCCTCTCCACCCAAAAGTCCGGCCCCGCTCCTGGAGGAAGATAGCATTGAAACTCATTCCTCAGGCATGACAGACAACAGAGTGACAACATAATTTTAATTATTCACACATACTGTATAGAATACTCCAGGTATGGATCAAAGAGCTTTCCAAATATCAGCTTGCCTGAGAGGCAAGACAATTGTCATTCCCATTTCACAGGAATACCAAGGCACAGAGAGGTTAAGGAACTGGCTGAGGGACACACAGCTAGCAGGCCAGTGAGATACAGACTGGCTCACACTTTCAGCAACTGCTTCCTACTGTCTGTGGATTTTTTTGGTTGTTTCTTTTCCTAGTTACTAGTTTTTTTCCTAATGGTTTTATTGAGGTATAATGTATATATCGCAAAATTCACTCATTTTAAGTATACACTTAAATGATCTTAGTAAATTTACAGAATTGTGCAACCATCACAACAATCCCATTTGAGAACATTTCCATCACCCTGAGAAAGACCCTCTGTGGCCATCTGGTGTTGCCATTGGTTCTGATCCTCAGCCTGAGGCAGCCACTAATTCACCTTCTGCCGTGATATGTGCTGGGGACATTTCGTGGAAGTGGAAAGAAATAATAAGAGGCCTTTGAGTCGGGCTCCTTGCCTTAGCCTGATGCCTTTGAGGCTGGTCCATGCTGTTCAGGTGGCGGTGCTCCGTTCCTTGTTATGGCCACACAACGCTGCACCATAGGCACTGACTGCATTGTGCCCGCTGCCCAGGGGACGGACTTCTCGGTTATTTCCACGCTGGGGCCACGGTCGACCATGCTGCCCTGAACGTCCGTGTGCAAGCCTCTGTGTGGGCACACACTTCCCTGTGAATGGAGCTGCTGGGTCTGCGCTAAGTCTGTGCCCGGCTTTTATGACAAGCTGCCCAACTTCTGTCCAAGGGGCTTCCCCATCTTCCATTTCCTTGGGGGTTTACAGCCTGGAAGGCCTGGGTTCGAATTCAGAGGGGACCTCAGGGAGTCCTGGAACGAGCCCGGGAGTGCAGCAAGGTTGTCATGGGTGGGCACCAAGCTTAGCCTCGCTGCACTTTGGGTGTCTGGGAAACAGGTGGGCAAGAAACCTATGTTCTACTTCCCAGTCTGCAAAAACTGCCCCCTGGGACCTAGAATACTCAGGGGACGTCCACAAAGTGGCCACTAAGCCAAAAGAAAGAGCAAGTGCACTGAGGAGATGTCAAGAGCCTGCTCTCCAGAGGCAGGAAACCAGACCGAGAAAGCGGGGTGCGGCGGTGTCCTGCAGGGAGTTGTCCAAGGACCTCAGGCTCTGCAAACTTTTGGTTCCCACCACGGTGGCTTCATAAGAGCCTTTTCCAACCTCCCTGGAGGCCCAGTGAGAGATGATGAGATGCAGGAGGGAAGCCAGCTGCCTCGGAAAGCCACCAGACCACACCATCAGGCCACATGGGTACAGGTGCATCTGCCAGCTGTGCTGCCCTTCAGGAAGGAGGGAGCAACACTGGTGCCCCTGGATAGTGACAGCTCTGAGCAAGTCACTGACGCTCCTGTGGCAGGAGGTCCACAGGGGACCAACAGAGGCCATGGCGTTGCAGGATGAAGGGTGGCTGCCTGCCTCGGCCCGTTCCTGAATGCCAAACAACAGGTTGAAGAGTGTTCCCTCAAATTCACGTCCACCTGGAGCCTGGGAAGGTCTTATATGGAAACAGGGCTCTGCAGCCGTAAGGTAGGGCAAGCAACACTGGATTAGGGTGGGCCCAGGTCCAATGGCTGCCGTTCTTAGTGGAGGGAAATTTGGACAGAGAGGAGAGGGAACTTCCGTGTGAAGGCAGAGACTCACAGGGAGTCTGTCACATGAAGATGGAGGCTGAGACTGGAGTGACACGACCATAAGCCCAGGACTGCAAAGGTTGCCAGCAGAAGCTGGAGAAAAACCTCTGGAGACCATGGCCCTGAGGACACCTTGATTCCACAGTTCTGCCCTCACAGCTGTGAAGGAACACATTGTATTGTTTAGAGTCACTCGGTCATGGCAGCCCTTGGACACTGTGGAGGGACCAAAAGCTGGGCTCGGGTTGCTGTAAAAATCATACCTGCTGGCAGGCAGCTGAGGGCAGCATGGGGGAGGGACGGAGGAGAGGGTGCATGGAGGACGAGGCACCTCTTTCACTTGTGTCTGGGCAGCAGGCCCAAAGAACAGAACTGCAGCTGGGGCTCTGCAAGGCCCCGTAGGACCCGCGCGAAGCTGAGTCCCTCTCTGCGTCCTCCATTGTGCCTGGAATGTCAGCTGTCTGCACGGCCTCGACCCTCAGGAGCTGCAGCTGCCAGGTCCCTCGCTCGCTATGCTCTGCGTGTACTCTATGGTTTGTACCTGGGATCCACTTGCGGTGACTGCCACCTGCAACGTGGCATTGCTTGGCCAGGAGGCCGACCTGCTTCTCTGCTTTCCTAGGCCTCCCCCACCAGATGCCCCGCTGACAGGACACAGCTCCTGTACTTGCTGGGCCCCCACTGCACACGTCTGGGGATGAGGAAACATGACACAACGAGCCGACCGGGCTGGAGAGTTACCCAGCTCACCAAACATCCATTCAGTGGCTGTGCAATTTGCTGAGTCAGCAGAGAGGCAGCGGCCTCTAAGCTGTCAGTAGAGTCGACTTACTAAGCCACGTGCGGTACCCATACTCCCCTCGTCAGAAGCCGCAGCCTCATCTTGAGCGTGGCCCACGACACGCAATCCCTCAGTTCTCACCAGCAGCCAGGGCCTTGGAAACCAGGAACCAGAGCAGCACCCCGGAGGGATGGAGGTGCGTGAGCTTTGCACACTGCTGTGTTCAACAGGTCAGGGCACAATGTCCAGCATGGAGGTCAGCGGTCAGCGGCCAAGCTGGAGGCCGGGCTGTGCCAAAGCTGACAAGTGCTGCTGACCCCCGTTCTGGTCACCAGCAGCTGGCTACTTCCTGGGCAAACAGTCCCCCCGTGAGGAACTAGAGTGCTCAGCCACTAAAACATTTTTTTAGGCACAGATAAGATGTTACATTCACGTAAGTCTGGGTAAAGCTCTTTAGCTGGCACTATGGAGTAGGGGGACTTCACATAGCCCACCTGGACTGGAACCTATATGGTAACTCGGCCCGACCGCTGCGTCACCAATAGCAGCCATTCACGGCCACTCCACCTGCCCCTTGGGCAGCTTCCTCTCGCTGCAAGGCCTGAGTGGGGCCGGGGGGAGTGAAAACTTAAAGGGGCGCTGAGTGCTAACCGTGCCTGTTCTGGGCAGCCATCTGGGCAGTCATTGGCCTATACAAAGACACACGGCATAGGGAAGGACGTGTCAGACGTCTGCCAGGGCCATATTGGTAGCTCTGTAGCCCTCTTTGTCAGGAAGTGCTCGGCTGGGCAGTTGCAGAGCTAAGAGAACTGAGCATGACCTTCCACACCAGCCTAACACTGGGATTAAATCCACAAAGGCCAGGTGACAGCTGGGCATGGACTGGCTGGACCCAGCTGTCTCTCCTGCATCTGGTGTGAGGGCTGCAGCCCTAGGGCAGCTCACTGGGCACTCTGGGGTGAGCTGAGGTCTAGACATATTGCATGGACACAGTCATGGGACCAGAGCCCAGTGGCACTCCCCAGCAGAGCCCAGGACGCTGGCCTGGCCATGAGCAGCTCTCAGATTGGGACTTTCCAGAGCTGGCCCCAACTCCTGGCTTCCTGAGAGAAACAATGCAGAGGAAAGGGAGCGCGGGGCCCAGCCATGGCTGGCACGTCCTGTCCACAGCTCTCAAAGGTCTTCTGAGTAAACAAGTGCTGCTGACCCCCGTTCGACCTCTTAGTTTCTCTGCCACAGACTCAGCTGCGTGCTCTTGGGCTGAGTGGCCCTTAGAACAGCCCAACGGTTTGTCTCGCAATTCAATCTCAGCCACCAGAGCCAAGTCTAAAGTGTGGGGGAGGAGGTGGTGATGTCAGCTCACAGGTTGTCCACATGGCATCCCTGGCTCCCTGGGAACCTGCTCCCAGGTCTCCAGTAGGTGCCACGCTGCAGAGTCTGCTGCTGAACCTCTGGGTCCCAGGCATGAAGCAGCACCCTAGAATCCAGCCTCTGGCAGGAGAGCAGAGGCCAGGTTGGGTGTGTACAGGTACCAGGTGGGCTGTGTGACATGGGACAGTCCCCGCTTAGAGCACCCCAGTGTGGGGGTGGGAGGGGAGGCCTGGAGATGGAAGGGGTCCTCTTCCCACACAGGTACAGTTACTACTGCAATGTTCCCAACTGGGTCTGGGCCTCTGGGCCCTTTGCCTCAGTTTACACAGTGGGGAAGGACCAGAATCTTCTCCTTGTCCTACCCAACTACGAGGCAGCTGGAGGCAGAGGCAGAGCCACAGCAGATGTGGGGGTCCCTTGAGGGACTCTGTTCTGGTTGAGTCCCGTACTGTGATCACATACACCCTGCACCCTGACACACCTTGCTGTCTCCCATCAGCTCAGGGGCAGAAAAGATCATCACTAGCAAATGCCGGAATGAATATACACAAGGACTTCACCGGATGACTGGCTGTCACCCACTGGCTGTGGGTCTTAGGTCTCCATGGAGGCTCCAGGCCTCAGAGGAGGCCAGGATTGCAGTGTGCAAACCCATGCCAGATTGGCTGGCCAGGTTCTGGAAAGGACCCCAGCCAGGGGACTGGTCCTATGGCCGCCTATGAGCCACATCCTCTGCTCCTATATCACCAGTCACCCAAAGCAGGTGGGAGGTAGGCAGGGACAGGAAGTTGGCAGCCAGGATGCAGAGGAGAGGGCAGGGTGGGAGACCTCCTGGGGCCCCTTCACCTCTCATCCTGTCCTGGAAGCCAGGCTCCTGGTGAGATGAAAGCTGCACGTCCATGCCAGCTGGACTGAGACAATGTGGGCTTCCATTCCTGTGATCACCTCTCTCTGTTCTGCAGGGATTCCACATCAAGCCCAGGAGAAAAGGGAATGACATGGTCCTGGGGACAGAGGCATAAGCCCGGGCTTGCACCTCTGTCCCATGGGTGTCCTGGCTCTGCAGACCTCCACCCAGGCCTCCACAGCAGGGTGTGCGGAGCCAGGCAGTATGGGCTGGGGTCAGAAGAGGCTGGGAGAGGCCTGGGAAGGTGTGTCATGGTCCCGGATGTACTGCAAGATATCCATCTCATCCATGGCTTGGATCTGCTGCTGCTGCTTCTGCGGCCCAGCCCCACTTTCTCCTGGGCTTGCTCTGGGGGGCACAGCTGGTTTGCGGGGCAGTGCTGGCTTTGCTGCCACTGGTGGCTTGGGCTTAAGCTGGGGCTTGGGTTTGGGCTCAGACCCCAGCTTCAGAATCTGGTCCAAATCCTCTTCAACTCTAGGGAACCAAAGGGAGCATCCCTGAGTTCAGCCACCGCCAAGGCAGCAAGACCCCCAGGCAGCCACCTTCCACAAGTGGCCGTGTCAGGCCAGGTTTCCCCATTCCACCCAGATCCGAGGAGAAGGCGAAGGGCGGCGCTCTTCCCTGCACCCCACAGCCCAGGGCGGGGCCAGCACCTTGGAGGCCTCCTGACAATTGCTCTTCAGGTGACCTCTCTGTAAGCCTGCTGGCCTCTACAGGGGACTTTCCCTCCAACCCCTTCAGAGACAAATGTCCACTGCCACGTGTCAAGCTCCTGTTCTGCACTGAGTGCTTTAGACACAGTATCTCATTTTGTCCTCAAAACACCAATCCAGGGAGGAACACCCATGTCTCCACCTTGCAGAGGACGGATTGGAACCCAGGGGGCTGAGGTGCCCAGTGAAGAGGACAATATGTGGCAGTGCCTGTGTCAGAATTAGGACACGACTTTGGAGGCCAAGTGTGCAGCCAAATCAAGTTCACTCAGAGAAGGAGTAACTGAGTGGCTGTGCTGCTGTGGTAGGGGTCTGCGGCCTCTCTGTGGGCTATGCAGGTACTGGACGGGCCCAGCAAGGGCCCAGCAAGACACAGGCATGGCCCAGACCTCTGACTCCCCACTAGTAGCTGCAGTAGTGACGGTCACCAAGGACCCTCTCTAAGGCCACTCCTGACTCTACTCTTGGCCTGGGGGAGCTCCTGCTGCTAGCTCTTGGTGGAGGAACTCCATTTCCAGAGACCACGTGCTCCGTGGAGGACTCGGACTCGCTCAACCCACGCCACCGCCCACCCACGCAGCTGCACTCCATGCTTGCTAAGGCTCGGCCACTCCACATTCGTCCCCTTGTCTCATAATCTCAAAACGCCACCTGGTAGCAGATATTAGCCCTGCTTTATAGACTTGAAGGCATGGTGCAGAGGTGGGGGCTCTGCCTTGGGCTGCACAGCTCTCCCGGGGATACGCGTCTGGCTCTCTATGGGGCATTCACCTTCCTGGGGCACTTATGCACGGAAGCCCTTCTGCAGCTTCAGGTGGAGGCTGCACCTGTGTCCAACAGTTATCTCCATGTGCATCCTTCAACTATGTTGGGTAGGGTAAGGGAGGGCAAGGGGCAGAAGGCAGGGGACCTGCAGCTAGCGGGCAGAGGCAACTGGCCTCTCCAAGCTTTGGTTCTCTATCTATAAAATGGGAAGAGCAGCACTACCTGGCAGGGTTGTCCAGCGCTCTGCACAGAGGCATTGGCTCCACAGCAGCTTCCACTGCATGCCCCGTGGCTCTTTCAGCTGGTAGCCACAGGCCACTCCACTTCCCTGGTCTCTGACCTCCCTACATGTAAAGTAGGAATACCCTTGCTCTGCCAACCTCACCAGGACTCGTGTAAGAACTCACCCCTGGGTAGCAGATCCCAACTGCGGGACCAAAAGTGTCAGTCCACTCAGACATCAGCAGGGCTGGGCAGGGGCAGGAGCAGCAGAGGCACCATTGGTCGTAACTCTCTGGTACTGCAAGGCCTGGCAGAGGCCTGTGTGAGGGTGGAGGTGACTGGCACAGCCTCTGCAGAGGGGTTGCCTGCCAGGAGCCTGCCTGACGGAGCTCCAAAGACCTACCTGCCTCCGGGGAGACCTGCAATGGGCACAGACCCTGGGAGATAATTCTGAGCTTGCCTGGATGGCAGAGAAGGGAACAAAAGTATCCTTCTTGGCCAGATCCAGAGGGACCTGCCCAGCCTACAGAGGCTGTGTGGGGCTTAGGAGTCTTCGGGAAGCGTCACTCAAGTCTGGCTGCTTCGGGCAAGTTTAGCTCAGTGGCATCCCAGCTACCTGCAGGCTGGAGCCCTTCCTCCATTCCTGGGGACAGTCACTGGTTCCCTTTACCTCCTCCAGTAGAGGTCGAGGGTGACCAGGCAAAGCTGAGAGGGGCCGAGCTATCCTCAAACAGGGGTTCTCAGGAAAATGACTCAGCAGCTAAAAGCCTAGGTCACATTTCAGGCTCACCTGCCCACCCACCAGAGGCTGGATTTGCTCTGAGGTGGGGGGCCGTGGGTGGTGGGCCATGGCAGATGGTATAGCTTTTCTTGGGATACAGGTGGTTGCTTGGGCTCCCTCCTTCCAAGCACCCCATTTCCATTTGGGCTCCCTGAGACATGGCTAGGAGCAGGTCTCCCTAACTTGAGGTCCAGCTCCCCTCTCTTCCAGGCCCAGCTTTGGTGGGGTCGACTGGTGTGGGGTGAGGGAATCCTAAAGTCCCTTCAGAGGACAGGACTTGGCTAATGACCAAAACTGGAGGCTGGCTGTAGCTGTGGGTGCAGAGCAGGAGAGAACAGAGGCTTCTCAGGGCCAAACCCTGCTTGCTGCCTGGGGATGGCTGAAGTTTAGGCTGGCAATAGGATGAACAGGGGGCGAAAGCATGAGGGAAGGAGGGAAGGAGGGAGGGAGGAAAGAAGGAATGAAGGAATGGGGGAGAGGAGGGAACGGCTGCTCAAAAGCTCTGTTATAAGCAAGTTCAATTAGGCCTGAATAGTAACAGCAGACGCAAAGAACAAAATATGGCTCTTGCTCTCGAGAAGCTAATTCTTCCTCACCAGACACTGCCGAGTGAAGGTGGAGTGCAGACTCCCATTCTTTATAAAGGAAGGGTCCCAGGGACCCATGAGAAGCAAGACGCACTGCGTGGCGTTTGCCCCATGACTGCACCGCAGGAGTCCTGCTGAGCGTTGTTGTTTCCCCAGATCACCTGGCCACAGAACCCTCACACTACCATGCTCTGCCAAAAGCAGACTCGTCAATGACGGATTTGGAATAAACTCTGCTGGAGGCTCCCACGAGACCTGCTCCTCTGGGATACTCAGCCTGGCCCTGCTGCTCCACAGCAGGACTGGTACTGGCAGCCCTGTTACCTCAGTTTCCTCCCTGATGAAATCAGTTATCCTGGTTCCTCCCAGCCTGCTGGAATGTTAGAAGTGAGGACACAGGAAGAGAGTGAACAGATGCCAGGGGCCTTGGGGAGATGTAAATACAAGAAGCCATCGCGTGACTCAGGCTTGGTGGGCACTTAGAGGGCTAACAGCCTGGGGCTGCTAATGAGGGGTGCAGATGACAGCCTCCTGGGACCACGTGCTTGGTGCCATATAAACTATCCCTGAAGGAGGCGGCTTAACTTCCTGTAAATGGCCAGGCACACACTGCATCGTGGGGTGCAGATGAGGACACACGCTCAAGACCGGGCACGCTGAGAAGGTGGCAGCATAGACGGAGGCCCGGGGGGACCCACAGCTCTCCGGGGAGGTGGACACCCAGCTTTCAGGTGCTCAGAGTTCCGAATGGAGTGGAGAGGTCAGGACAGAGGGAGGCAGGAACTGTGGCTTCGGACAGATGACCTTTTCCTCACTCGATTTTGTGTAAAATGCAAAGAATGGCACCTGTCTTGGGGGCTGTTGTGAAGATTAGGTAAGTTGTAGAGTCACCTATACTGTGGGACACACAGCAAGTGCAGGAAATAGCAGCCACCATTTCCATGCCAGGTCTGTCACTGACCTCCATCTAACAGATTAGGCCTTGCTCTTCCTTCCCTCTGATGGGACCATCCCAGGGGACAGGCCACTGTCTGGCACATCTGAGCTTTTCTCCCTCTGGGAGAGATACATGCCACCAAATATCAGTTTTATTTGTTCCCAAACTCATCTATGCCATTTATACTTGCTCTTGAATTACATAACTTATTATTCTTTACGTAAACCATTAGAATATACACATGAAAGGAAACAGACCAGCTGTATGCTGAAGTTTCCTCTTTGTGAACCAGCTGAGCTGCCCTGGCTGTGGATCCTCCTTCCAAATCCCATCCCTGCCTCTTGGTCATTCCCAGGCCAGGATCCCCTGCCCTCAGAGGCCAAGGCTGGTGAAACGTCCCCCACAGAGTGCTGGGGAAAGCCCGCCGGGACAGTGGTACCTGAACAGCTCTTCAGATGCAGACCCGAGGCCCAGGCTGGATGAGGGCCCTCCATTTTCGCAGGCAGCTGGCAGTAGTAAGGGGTCACCCAGGGAGACAGCCCCACCAAGGTCAGGGTCATCAAACAGCTTCAGGGCTGTGGGGGAGGGAGGCAACAGAATGGTGAGAGAAATCCTGGCCCATGCTTAGCTGCTGGGGTGCAGCGTGGAGACCCCTGGTCCAGCCTCCTGGCCACTCAGGTGAGTGAGCAAGGGAACCAGAGAAATGGGACCAGGTGCAGGAAGGAGGAGGGCAAGAGTACAGCAGGGGGCCAGGATGCCCATCTATCTCCACCTCACTCGTTTCCAGTCCTTGCTGGCTTCCCACTGCTCTAGGGGGAGCCATCTCTTGAGCCATTGCATCAGACTCCCCAGGTCCAGTGCAGCTGGACCCCTCGGCTCACCCAACATTCCGGTGTCTCCTAACAAGCGACTGAGTGCCACCCACCGGCTGCCCAGGTTGCCTCTGTCCTGGCTGCAGTCCTGCCTTCGGGGAGCCCGCTCTCCATCTGGGCTGCTCACCATTGCTTTTTGGGTGTCAACTGTGGCTTCAACCTGGAATGCCTTTCATTGGCAGAGGACTCAGCCTAGGTATAGCCCTACCCTGCCACACTGCCACCCAGGAAGTCTTCCCTGCTGTCCCTTGGGAAGTAGTGTTTCTGCTCAGCTCTGGTACAGACTCATGCCACTCTAGCTGCCAGGTGATGCCCTGTCTGCCCCTGAGACCCGGATGGGGACTGGGTCTTAATCCTTAGTGAGTTGTGGGTTTGGCCATCAATGGCTCACCAAGCACTGACTGAATCAATGGGCGACATCAACTCCCTCCTGGAGGAGGATGTGGGCAAGCATGAGGAAAGGTCGGGCGGGGACAAGCAAAGTCCCAAGACTACTTAGCTTTCCCCTGCCAGCTCTTCAGAGACTTCCAGTGGGGTCTACGCTGGTGATACAAAGGTTAAAATTAAAATCACACAGAGTCGCACACACCCAAGGTGGGCCGGCATCCACTTTCCAATCTAAGGTGCCTAGAGGCCCCAGTGCCCACATCTGTCTGCAGAGATGATGAAGGCACTTTTTCTTCAAGCAACAAAGAAACCTGCCATCTTTCTCCTCTATCTTAGAATAAGTGCACAACCCAAGAATGTTCCAGACTGCGGTGACACCAGGTGTGAGGCTTGATTTCTTCAGCAGAAAACCTCTGTAAGCCAATCCTGTGTCCCATTTGAACAGGGCAAAGGGGGGACTGGTACCCTATTCATAAAGCCTGCTTGGTGACGGAGGTCAGTCATCAAGCAGGTGTCAAGAGCAAAGGGAACTTGCCCTGGGGTTGTACTTACAGTCCCGGGCTGTGTGCTCCAAGGGGCTCTGCTGGGACAGCGTCCTGCCTGGGCTGAAGAGCCCCTCATCAGGGTCCACTTCCTCGTCAAAGATGGTGAGCCGGGGCGAGGGCTTGGGCTTCACAGTCACTGTGGGGCCTTTCTTGGACTTCTTGGAGCTGAAGAATCACAGACAAAACACAAGGTGAGGACTTCTCATGAGAGCCCTAGAGGCCTCCTAGACACAATGGGCCTACTGGATGCTGAGGCCAAAAAAGACCGGGCCAGGAGGAACCCTGGGAAGGTCCAGGGCAGCCCAGTCTGAGCAATCCCAGCAGGATCAGCAACTGCAGGGGCCCTCTCATCAACAGACAGGCGAGGGAAGCAGGCTGGTGGAGGGGGGACGAGGCAGGTCTGCTTTACTATGATTTGACAATGGAGGCCCCTGCTGCTGAAGCAGCCAAGCACTGGGTTTGGGAAAGACTGGCATTGGGGAGGGCAGGGAGAAACCAAGTGCCATCTCACCCGGATCCTGATGGCCACACAGCTCCCAGCCTGAAGGCCCACTCGGGTCTGCTGTGTGCTCACAGGTCAGAGAACACACTCTCCTTCCTGAGGCAGAGGCACCCACCTGGCGATGGGTGGACACAGTGTGAGGTCTGAATCTCAGGACAGGGACCTGGGAGAGCGGAAAGCAGCCTTGGAAAGCCTTTGTTTCCCCATGAACACCCCCACGCTAGCCGATGCTGTGGTCCCCCTGGGCGGGCCACTCCCTCAGGAAGCATCTGGGACCCAGGGTCCTGCGTGCTCTGCCACCCTGAGGTCTGATTAAGCCAGGTCACTGATGGGCCGAGGAGGCCCTTCTCGGCCAGCCTGTGGCAGGAGGGGCCCAGGGAGCTTCTGGGGTGGCAGTGCTTTACTTCCTGATGCAGGGGGCAGGTCAGACATTCATGTGCTGCATGCATACGGACTGTACCTGCCACCCACATCATCCTAAGTGACACTAACACTACATAAACAAACTTGATTCCATCTTAACATGGTGACCCAACCCCTATGGCTGCAGCCCACATTAGCCATCTTCTGTGAATGAGAATGCATTTTTACTGGAAACTGAAATTGCATGCGGCTATCTGCCCGGTGGGCAGTTCCCCTGGACTGAGGTCACCATCTGAGCTCATGTTGGGAATACTCTGTGGCAAAACTGCGCAGAGAGCTGGCACTGCCCTAAATAGTGATACAGACTAAACAGTGGCAGATAAAAATAACAGGACCCTGCAGTGGCTGGGCACTGGTGACCATTCCCACGGTCTGGAGTCAGCCTCCTGCTGTGCAGCTGAGCTGGGAGGAAGCTGTGGCACCCAGGGGAGCACCCTCCTGGAAGGCCATAGGACGGAGCAGCTGTGGACGCTC
This sequence comes from Aplodontia rufa, assembly GCA_004027875.1. Classification (NCBI taxonomy): domain Eukaryota; kingdom Metazoa; phylum Chordata; class Mammalia; order Rodentia; family Aplodontiidae; genus Aplodontia; species Aplodontia rufa. Next base: position 108,795 of record PVKS010000491.1, read on the forward strand.
AGGGCTGGAATCCTGGTGGGAGATCTTGGTCCGGCTGGGCTCGTTTGCTCAATGAGCAAAGAGTGGGTCAGAGAAGCTGAGTGTCTGTTGGAGGCCACACAGCAGGCAGGGGTGGGCTGGGACTGGAATGAGGGTAGCCACCTCTCGCAGTCCTACGCTTTTATCCCCTCCAAATGTCCCACGAGCAGCTGATACAGTACAGGGTGTGGATCACAAGATGAACCTTACTGTTCCCCAGGGAGAAAGTGGCACCTTTCAAAGAGCGATGGGGTGCAGAGACTCTGCCAAGGGTCTGCGTCAGGAAACCCCATCCTAGCCCCTGACTTTCCCCATCTGCACAGCTACCGAGTCACACTTCCACTCCGTACCATCCTGAGGCTGGAACCAGGGGTAGTGGAGGAGCCTGGACGCTCCACCCCTACAGCAACACTTCCCAGAGACTTGTGCTTCAGCCCCCTCACATCACGCAGGGAGGGCTCAGCTGCTCCTGTGGGGATATCTTCCCTTCACACTCACCCAGGAGACTCAGCTCAGCCTCATGACCCCTGCAGAGTGGGCACCAACATAGGTCATGGCCCCAGGGCAGATGGCCCCACCATGACTACCTGGGATGTCTGCCAACCAGGAGACCGAGAGCTCAAGTCTCCTAGTGAATGCAATGACGCAATGACCAGTCAGGTTTGGGACCCTGGACTAGCACAAGGGTTCTGACAGCTCTGCCCTGCAGCCTCTCAGGCACTTGAGTTCGAGGGGAAACCCACCCTGTGCTTGGTCCCTGCCCCTGGACCTACAGGACTGCAGCAGTAAAGGTCCACTCCAGCTGCACCTGCTCCTGGCCGGGCAGTCCCAGCAGCCTGAGGCTGCTCTGAGGCCACAGTGGCAGTGGCTCCACCCTCCACGTTCCCCACTGCCCTTCAGAAATAAGCGGGCCCTTCCCTGCTTCCTGGGCATCAAACCTGCACCCTTCCCAGCTGATGGAAGCCATGGGGTTGCGACATACTATGTCCTCCTGGTTGGTAGTGATCAGTGTATGTGTCTGGGCAAGTGGTTTCTATCAACCAGCAACAGGGGTAAGGGCTGAGGGGTGTGTGTGTGTGTGTGTGTGTGTGTGTGTGTGTGAGACACCCGAGGAAGAGAAGGTGCACTCTAGGGCTCCCTGGAGAAGCCATGTGGACTTCAACCATTTCTTCCTCGCGCCTGCTTCTGGCCCTGGCAGCGCACACAGGGCTGGCCTTTCCTTCTAGGTGGGTTTCCCTCAAGCTGCGTCTTTCTGCCTAGAGACTTTGTGAGCTCTTGTTCACTGAGATGACGCAGAGGCATGGCACTGGGGCTGCTCAGTCAGGCTCTGTGCTCCACCCCATCTGGGCTTCCACTTCCCCAGTGCTTCAGACCCCACCCAGGGGAGATAAAGGACAAGAGGAAACACAAAGCTTCCATGCCTAAAAGTCCCAGGGTCCTAACTGGCTCTGGGAATAAGCAGCGGGAGAGAGAAGGGAGGGAGGATGAAGGCATCCGCCATCTGGAAGCTGGATAGTTGACAGGGGAAATGAAGGAGGACAGGAGGAACAGGCAGACGCATAGCAATCTCCAATTCAGACCTGTTCCTGCTTAATCTCCAGGGATGAAGGGGAAGGTGAGCAGAGATGGATTCCCAGCGCCCAACTCAGACCCATGTTTGGAAGGCCCACCACTCCATCACTCCTCCAAAGACCTCCTAGTCAGCCAGCAGGCCTGCCAGCCCCTTGGCCACCTGTGAGTGACTTACCCATCCCTGTGAGTGCCTGCTATGACCAACACTCACTGAGCGCCTCCCTCACACAGGTAACGTGGACAGATGTGAACAAGACATACCACTGTCCCCAGAGCACAGGGATGAGTACTCAGACACATACAGTGGTCACTACCAACCAGGAGGACACAGTGTGTCACAGCCACAGCACAGAGGGAGGAGGGCTGCCTGGAGGAGAGAGAAGGTGGGTGGGGACCTCAGAGCATCTCAGTAAGAGAACTGCAACTCACTCTGTGATGGCCAGAGTTGGGCATGACCAGGAGTCCAGATGCCTGAGCGACAAGGAAGCAGGGCAGCATGGTAAGGGCGGGGCAGCAAGCCTCGTCCTCATGGAAGCTTAGCGGTGGCCAGCGGGTAGCCCGCAGAGAAAACCACCAGGCCTGGCCTGAGGCAGCGGAGGCCAGGCAGAGCTTCAGAAGGCCAACATGAACACAAAGGGGACGGGGAGGGTGAGCCCTGCGCAGAGGGAGCTGTCCACGCAGCTGCCGGACCCTGCCCTCACTGACGGAAGGGTGGGGGTGGACGGCCCGTAACCTCATCAGCGAGGTGAGTCACGCAGCCTCTGGACGCTGCACTATTCCTGCCTCTCCTCCACCTCCTCCTCTGCTCCTGCCTCCCGCTCGGCATCCACCCAGCTGTCAGCAAGCCCACCTCTCAGCACTGCAGCGCCCGCCCGCCCGCCTGCCCTGGCAGGAGGCAAACCCCTCGCTGAGGTGACAAAGGATGCCCTCTTCTCCTCCTCCAGAGGAAGGCTGGAAACGTTAGACTCTTGTCACCAGGGGTGGGTACAGGGGTGTCAAAAAGAGGTCTGCGGAGAGTGGGTGGCAGCTCCTGGCATCCTGGTGAACTGGTGTAGGTCACAGGGCCACCTGGAAGACAAGTCTGGCTGCGCACAGGCGTGCGAGGCAGGCAGGGCTCCTACGTAAGCACGCACATGTTGCACGCACAGACGCCAGCTTTCCTGCCGCGCGTCTGACAGCAGACAGATGCGCAGCCCAGGCACCGTCCGCAGGCCGTGGGCGAGAGGCAGCAGCTGCCATGGCTGACAGCTCCAGAGCTCTGTGGCTCAGGCACTTCTGGTGATAGTGACTGACACATGAGAGCGTCCTCCCCTCTGGCCACCCAGGGGGCTCGGGGCACCATTCCAGACTGAGTTTCTTACTACGTCAGACCAGCAAAGGGCACCAGCTGCCCAGGCCCAAGTGCCATGGAGTGACAGAGCCTCTCCCAGAAGGACCGCTCCACGGTCTGAACAGAGGGAGGCGGGTCCCTCCACAGCCAACCGGACCACGGGCCCTCGTTCTCAAAGCCAGGGTGCTTAACTGATGCGTCACCAAGCACACAAAAGAACCTCCTTTCCAACGACATGACTTTTCTTTCTTTCTTTTTTCATTTTCTTTTTAAAATTAAAAAGAGAGGGACTGTGGGGGAGAGAGAGAGAGAATCAACTTTATTTAGTTTTTCATGTGGCTTTCATTGCTCTGACATTTCGTTGTGTATGTGGTGCTGGGATTTGAACTCACAGCCTTGCACATGCCAGCCAGGCGCTGTAAACACTGAGCCACAACTCCAACCCCATGACATGACTTTTCTGCTTTAAAATAAAGGACTTGGCATATTTTCATCTTAAACTGTTTGTTTTTTCTTCAATTAGAGAAAATGCTCATCACGCTGATAAAATGAACTTCCGAAATTCATCCCAGGACAGTGGTGTCTACAGTGGCACCAGCACAGGGCTCCCCAGGAAAGCAACTGCCAGGAGAGGCTTTCCCCACCCCCGACGGCCAGGACACCTCTCAGGGGCAGATGAGTAGAGGTGCAAACGCTGTGCTCCTTCCAGCAGGGACAGCTCTGGGCAAAGGCCACGGAGAACAGAGCCTGGTGGAGTGGCAGTGCCCAAAGGCTGGGTGGCAGAGCGCAGAAGTGGGCAAGGGTCCGAGGGGAAGACATCCTGGGGATGGGGCATTCTGGTCTTCGCCGTGGGAGAAGCAGCAGAGGGGTGTGCAGGAGAACCCAGGTGTGACCCAGGCCAGGCATGTAACACGCTTTCCCATGTGGTAACGAGAGCAAGCGCCACATAAACACTCCGAGTCCGTGTGCAGGTGAGCACGGGGCTAGCCCAGGTCACACACGCTGTTTGACAACGTCCAGGTTCACTGACACTTCCTACACAGCAGACGCTGGCCTGGGCCATAATAAGGAGAAGGGCCCACTGTGGGGAGCAGCCCTGGACATCAGTGCTGTGGTCCCCATGGTCATCCTTGCAATAGCCCAGGTCTGACTTTCCAGACCCCTCCAGGCCCAAGTATGGGGTCCAGGGCCTCAGCAAAAAGTCCCCCTTCTTGGGTTGTGGGTGACACCATTTCACCTCTGCACAGGGGCTAGGCACTGTCCCTCACCCATCACATACCAGCAGGAAACCAAGTTGCCTCTGCTGCAGAGGCTCTGCAATCCCCTGCCCTAAGGCAAGCACCCAAATCACCTCTAGTGACTGACTACACAAAGGGACAAGGGACAAGCCACATGGAAAAGGAGAACTTGGATCCACAGCTTGCAGTAAGCAGCCCAGGGCGCCAAACCACAGTCTCGCAGCTGTCAAGTCTTGATCAATAACTGCCTGTTTCCCCGTTCCCTCCATTTCCAGTTCAGCAGGACCAGCCAGAGAAAGCCGAACACACTCGACGTCCTGCTTCCACTTCCCCAAGCCAATAACCTCCAGTGAGGGCACAGGAAGCCTCCTCACGTCCACTGTGGAGCTGGGCGCCCCTGCCAGCCTTAGGAGTCTTGGGTAAATGCAGGCGATGGTGGCTATGATAAGCTGAGCAAATAGCCCGTGCTGGTTCTCATCTGGGGGAGGTCTTCATTTATATCCCATTAGCAACCGTCCCCGCTCTCCAGGTGACATGACCGCGGCAAGCTGGCTGTCCTTGCTATGGAGGATGCCCGCCATCCACATCATCAAAGTGGAGTTTGTGGACGAGGGCTGGGAAGTTGGTACCTGGCACAGATGGGGTCTCAGTAGGGGATGAAGGAAAAAGCCCTGGAGACCCCATCCTGCTCTCAGGCCACTCCTGTGTGATCTTGGGAACCTCACAGTTTAATGGCTCTGTCATGCTAAGAATGTTCCGACTTGGGAGCTGCCTCAGACAGGAGGATGGCACACGTGACCTCCCAAGATTCCATCCCCAAGGAGCAAATTGCCTTCAGTGCCATCGAGGGCTCAGCTGAGCAAGCCTTCCCCAGGGCAGAGGCTGGGGAGGCAAGCCTGCTACCTCCAGGTGTACTGGAGCACCTGGCAGCGGGCAAAGCCATAGTGTGTCACACGGTGCTGATATTTGTGTAACGACGGCAGGAAATGAGAAAGCTGCCTGTGCGCTTCACTGTTGTGAACACACACGCAGACCTCTTCGGAGGGAGCCCTGCAGCAGTGACAATATTTTGCAAGGAACTTCCCCTTTTATCCTGTGAACTCCAGCCTGCACTTCAGCCTTTCTTATACAAAGAAGAGACTGCAGTTCTGAGGAGCGCCTCGGCCCCCTCAGTGCCTCCATCAGCTGGGATTTGAATCTTGGACTGCTTCTAACTCAGTCCTGGGTCCACACATCCTGGGGTCCCAGTTTTCCCAGTGGCCTTCAAACCATGCTCTAAAGAGCCCTGGCCTTCTGCAAAGCTGCCCAGTGCCATCTCTAGAGGTGGGCTGAAGCTGGGGACACAAAGATCCAGTCCCCATTCCTGTCTCAACAGAGGCAGTTCTACTTTGGTCTGTTTCATACATCAGCAGCTTTCTGTTGGAGTCTTTCCTTGAACCAAAGATTTTGCTGCTAAAGTAAAAACAGCGGAAACCAGTGTTCCATCTGTGGTCCCCCTGAGTTCCCTCATTCAGGCCAGACTGGGAGCAATACTTGGATGGGAAATATGGCTCTGCACTGGGGTTCGCCAAAAAGGGCTGCATCCCCTGCCTCCTGCAGTCCTCTCTGGTGTGGGGTCTAGCCAGGGTACAGCCAAGTGCCAGAGAGGCACAGGGCAAGGTGAGGCCCCACCAGCCCTGGCTCATGTCTCCCCTACCCTGACAATCAGGGGAGAAGACAGACAGAAGGGGGAACCCATGAGGAGCAGGAGGAGGTGGGGGGGCTGCCCTGCATGCAAGACCTTCCTAGGCACCCTGGGGGTGCCAGGTACCAACAAGACTTCAAAGGAGTTGACTTCTGAGCTTCTTCATCATGAGCTCGCAGAGGACTCACAGGCTGGTGATACAGGGCCCAGGGTTCTACCTAGGACTGAGGGGGCCTGAGAATATGCATCTCTAAGTCCAGGGCCCCCAGGAAGTAGGGCTAAGGCCATGTTGTTCCCAGAGTTCCATCATGGCTCACTTAGGGTGACTGCCTCAGTTCTGAAATATAGGACCAGGAGATCTAGGGACACTTGGAGTAGGCCAGAGGCATTCAAAACCAAGGAGTCATCCCAAAGCAGCAATTTCACCCAAATACAAAGTAAAATATTATTTATACTAAAACATACATAATTATTTTATGGAAAAATGAGGAAAAATCTGTACAAAAATTATGATGACAAAGCACTCCAAAGAAACCCCCAGCTTCGCCACGCGAGGCCAAGGCACAGGGCTCCCTTCTGGGAGTCTGGGAAGGGAAGGGGTGCAGCTCAGTGGCAGAATATTTGCCCAGCCAGCATGCTCAAGGTCCCAGGTTCCATCCTAGCACTGCAAGGATGGGAGAGGCTTGCCTGTCAGGGGCACACAGGACAGCCTGACCCGAGGGAAGCTGAGTCCTCAGGGCCTGGGGCCCGGAGGCATGGGCTGCCTGTGACTGGGCAGCAGGCCTGGAGTCGTGGGAGGGCACAGCGGTGGGCAGGGTTTGTAAATGCAGAAGGGCTGCCAACTCGGGTGGTGGGAGATTGGGCCTCAAGGAGCCCTTTGACAGAGCCCCTTTGTGTAAGTTTTGGGGACCTTGCTCTGGACCCTGTACCTGGGGGCAGAGCTCAAGGAAATGCAAGCTCTGTATAAGTGAAACTTCAAGTTACTGCCGTGACAGCAAAAGCCCACTAAGACACCACCACGCCCACCTGCATGGTCTGGCAGTGCTGCGACAGGACATCACCCTGAGGGACGGGCAGAACATGACCAGCAAAGTGATCTACCTATCTGGAAAGACCTCCACATGCTGCAGCCAAATGACAACCCAGCCAGGAAGCCCCATCCCACGGGCGTAAGATGGCAGTGTGCAGAAGGGCGTGCCTAAGGGCTTACGCGGTTTTTGCACTTTCATTTTTCTCTACTAGTTGCGTCTTATTTGAGTCACAATGAAAAATGTTCCTAGCGAGTATATGCGGCAGAAGGCAGTACGATAATGGCGTATCTTCAATTTTCTTAGAGCCACGAAGAGGCTGAAATAGGATTAAATAGGAAACCTACGTTCACACAGAGAGGCAGTGGAACAGAACATGAGGCGCAGCAGAGGAGAGCAAAACAGCACCAGGTCTGCGTACGCACACTGCACTGGGTCAAGGGCAGAGAACAGTCCCAGCAAATACGGGGAGCGGCATGCCGGGGTGGACCAGGGTGAGGGATTTTTCTGTCTTTCTGTGCTCTCTAATGGTACAACACCGCCCTTCTTCCTAATCAGAGGCAGGCTGAAAAGACAAAGGAAAGCAGGCCAGTCAGGCTCCAGCTTTGTGCTGGTGACTCCCACCCTGCCAGCAGCTCTGCAGTGGAGCCACAGCGCCCCACTGTGGCCATGGTAGGGAAGGGCCAGCCTGGCCCTGGAAATGTGGCCGCTCCAGGAAGGTCTAGAGCCAGGCCCAGATGGGAGCTTGGGAGTGGGGTGTGGGCACAGCTGGGGAGCCGGGGCTGCCCTGTGGACAGGAACTGAGGGCACAGGATGGAGAGAGATGCAGGCAGAACATCTAAGCTGCCTGCAAAGAACAGAAAGTTCTCTACCAGAGGGCGAGGTGGGTAGCCCTGTGTAAGACCACCCACAGGAACCCCTGGGAGTCCATGAGAGGCCCCGAGGGAAATCTGACCTCAAGACTTAGTTCTGCCACACACCAGCTTCTTGTCAAGTCCCTGCTCAGCTCTGAGCTCAATTTCCCCTTCTATGAAAATGGGACAGTCCTAGGGCCCTACCTTCTAACCTTACTGCCAAAAGACGAGACTGTGGACGGCCTTTTGTCCTGGCTTTGCTGTTTGCAGGTCTTATGAATGTGGCCGAGAAACTCGACTTTGAACTTCAGTTCCCTAATATGCAAATGAAGTCGATGCCAGCATCAGCCTCCGAGAGCTCCACGTCCTGCGCTGCTCACGGCGGATCCTGACAGCAGTTTGACACATCATGACCTTCTCAAACACTGAGACAGAGTAGGAACCATCAGAGCACAATACACTCACTAAGGTTTCATGAGTTCTTCAAACTTTTGTTTCCATTTTACAGGGAATATGTATGGCCTGGGTTATGACATACAATATCATTTTTACCGTGGGCAAAAAGATCCAGGAAAGCTGTCTGCAAGACAGAATGAGTTAATGCAAGTAAATGCTAACTAGCTCAGCTCCTGGCATTTAATAAGCTCAAAAAAACACGACTTGTTCCCGACCGAGGTAATAACACCACTGGAATCACATGGGTTTTTAAAAGAAAAACTGGCAGGAGAAGGGATTCCTCGTAGGTCTTAACTTTTCTAGGGCTGGGGAGCCAGGCCCCCTGGAGTGCAGAGCTGGGGGCAGAGGGTCCTGGGCCTGCTGACACATCCTCCCAGCAATCTGCTAATGGAGCAAGTAGGAAGTTCAAGGCAGCATTTTCCTACCCAAAAAAGGAGCCGCTTTGCTAAGTGTGTCCTTCAGCCAAAGGCTGGCGCAAAGCATGGAAGTCATCTGGGTTTGGCAGTATATGTGGTTACTCAGAATAACAGAGAGGGTGAGTTCAAACCATGCCCTATCCTTACCAAAATAAAGTCCACGCAGGGCCTCAGGCTGGGCAAGGCTGATAAGGAGTGGCTATTGCATTGATAAGGAGTGACTTCTGGCATTGCCCTGCCATTCTCACTGCCCTGAACTCCCAGGACAAAGCTGGCTGGAGGGTCGCTGGGCGGAGACAGATCCCTGCTTCTACCGTGGCTCCCGGAACATGGGGTACTTTCCCAGTGTGAATCCTTACCCCCCATGCTCCCCAGCAGACACTGCTCACACAGCCCACTGGAGCAGAGGGGCACAGCTGTTAGGACCTCATTCTCTGTGTTCAGGTTGAACTTGCCTTTGTCTGATTTCTCACCGACTCTAGTTCCTTTCTGGAGCAGAACCTACAAGACAGGACTCCCTCCTCTTCAGATTGAGGACTTTGGTAAATTCCTAAGTCCTACTCATCACGGTAGGGAGAAGGGCACCTGGTCTGACATCTGATTCCGCAGAAAGCAGGGTGGGGGATGACAACAGTTACAGCTAATGTTTATATTACTCGTTTAATCTTCCAAGAGCCCTAAGCGGTAGGTATCATGAACCCATTTTCAATGTAGAAAACTGAAGAGAAAAGGTAAGTGGCCAGGGATACATGTCCGGTAAGTGGCAAAGCCCAGATTTCAAGCCCTGCAGTCAGGCTCCAGAGCAGGATTTCAAACTCAGTTCCAACCTCAGTACTAGTATTTGCCAGCTGTCTGACCTCAGGCAGCACTAGGCCTACACAGGCTTCAGTTTCTTTAATCTGTACAACAGAGGCTTGCAAGGTAGGGAGACAATGAGACACAATATGTGAAGCACAAAGTACAATGCCCAGCACATAGTAGGTACTCAGAAAATGTGAGTTTCACTTTGCTTGGACTAAGAAGGAAAAGCAAGAGTGTTGGGGATAGCTGAGAATCCTAGTTCCAAACCTCAGGGAAGCCACTGCCTTCTGAATAAGATGTCCTGCCCAAATGTCTCAACCTGTGTCACCAGCCAGGCCCTGGGAAAAGATGTCTGGCTCTCCAGTCTCCTCATCTGGACTGTGTGCCCTGCCCCCAGCACAGGTACATGTAGCAAGGGCTCAGGAGCAGCTCACTGATTGGCTGAAGGTAGTCAGAGGGCCAGGAAAGGAAAAGGCTGGCCTGCCTTTTCATCTCTAGCCAGTGTATATGCATGGAAGGGGACACTGTCCACTGGCCAAGGCATGTGCACTCTACCTCCTGTATCACACAGCATCTGTGCATCACAAGTCCCCTCCACCCCAACGATTCATGGGGCCTCCAACTGCCCTGGAGGCAGGGCCAAAAGAAATCCTCTGGCTTTACCAATGGTGAGGCTGACCCAAGGAGGTGCAGTCACAGCACCAGGCACTCGGCTGGAAAGAGAACCCAGGCCCTGGTGGCAGGTGGCTGTGTCCAGCAGCCTGGGCTGCTGAGCTGTCACAACAGCAGCTCTGCTAGGCCTCAGTATAAAGGTAGGGGCAGGAGCACCCTGTGCAAGGAAGGGGCAGGGACACCTGAGTCCAGCCCCAAGGATTTGGGTGACAGGAAGTACCAGCAGAGAGTCAGTTCCCTTGAGCATATGGGGCCAAGGCCCCGTGGCCCCCACCCTTGTGAATGAGAGACCTGGGAAGCTCAGGGTTCTCTTCAGACTCCCAGAAAAGAAGGAGGGAGGGACTGTCTCCAGAAAGCCTAGAATGAGCCAGAAGTGGGCCCTTCAACAAGAGAGACCTGCCAACATAGGAGACCTACCGCATGATGCCCAGGGGGTCCAAGGCCTCCTCCTCCTCGTCCTCCTCCTCCTCCAAGGCCTTTTCCGGGGCCTTCAGGGTCAGGATGGGGGGGCCCTCACCCACCACTGGGTCTTGCTGCTTGAAAAAGTCAAACGCCTCTTCCTCGTCTCCTGCCTGGCTGACTGTGGCACCCAGAACAGGGGAATCTCTGCTGGTGAGACCTCCAGTCCCTGAGGACCTGGTGCCTGTGGGAGAAGGCAGAAAAGAAACTTGAGCCACCGCCCAGAGCTAGAGGAGGTGCCTCACTCTACTCTCTCATGCCAGGAGCAGAGGCCTGGGCTTCCTGCAGCTTCCTGGGATGAAATTCTATCTGCACAGATGACTGGTCTAGGTGGATGGGAGGCAACAACCATTTGGGGGGCAATCAGTGCCTATTAAAACTCCAGGGCTGGGTGCCTGGCATGGTACAGTCACAGGGGGGAGCTTCAGAGCAAGACTGAGGCAGTCGTTCTTGAACTGTCCAACAGCTGTCTGCAGTGCAGGAAAGGCTAAGCCCACAACCTCTGGGCTGGGGGCAGGCTTCACCAGCCAACGTACAATGGTTTGACTAGAACCGACACTTCCAGAACCTTTTTTCAGTGTGGAGCAGGACAAGGGGCTCTGCCAATCCAACCACTGATGGAGACCTCCCACAGCCAGAGCAAAGAGACCATGGCTGTGATAAGTGCACACAGTGAGCATGTAGAAGATTCCAGAACTGACTGTATCACCCCATTACACACTGGATCTCAAGTGTGGTCCACAGACAGGCGTCCAGGATGAGGTAAGTTCAAGGCAAGCATCCCGAAACGTCCACGGCAGCTTGGCATCACCACAATGTCCGCGTGTGGCATTTGCAAGTACTGTCTGTGAAGGCTGGGAATGAGAAAGCTAGCCCTCCCCTGAGGAGAGTCTGAGAAGTGTGGGTGGGGACTATGTGTTTGTCTCTACCTAAATGGTGACTGGTAGTTTATCTTTCATAGCATTCACTTTGTAAAATATTGCCCATTAGGTAAAAATCTTGAGTATTTTTAATGTCCTTACAGGGTGTACTGAGTGATGATGATTATATTGCATATTATGCTCTTTTCTTTTAGATATTCAAATGCTCGTGCTCCTTCAGTTTCACGTAATAAGTGTCTTACATTTTAATACCAAACCTGGAGGAGACGTTAAACGGCCTCTATTTTACAGATGAGAACCAAGCTCTTAGTGGCAATTCTTTCCATAACAGATGGGGCAGGGACCCCTGAGCCTTTCCTCCAGCTGCAGACACCCCTGCCCCCATCACAGACCAGGCAGAGCAGGGAGCATGGCCTCGGAGCAAATGGGGCAAGAGAGACAGAAATGGACACAGCAACCTGGGCTCTGCAGCCCTGTCTTGTCCCATCCCTTCTGTGCCCTTGCTGGTTTTGCTTCTTCTATCCTCACTTTTAAAAAAATTGCTTTATTTTCTGTTGACTTTCTTTCCAAAAATCTCCCTCCCATCCTATGGAACTAGGAGATGCACAGTAGTTAAACCACTGGCCTGGAGAGGGAGAGCCAGGTGAGAGGCAGCCTTGGCCTTGGCTCCGGGCAGCAGTACCTGCCCGGGTTGTGGGGTGGGCTCTGAGTTGACAGGGTGTGCGGGTGGAGGTGGGGTCTTAGCCACTGTTTCCTGCATGGTAGGCTCTGTTCTAAGCACTCCAGGTGTGTTAGCTCATTCGACCCACAACCACCTGTCAGCTGGTCACGTCCCCATCTTCCAGATGAGAAGACTAAAAAGAGAGAGAGAGGAGCTGGACACAGACTGGAAGCGTTCAAGGTGTCCAACACTGGAGGCAGGGGTACTGTCACGAGCCTCTCTGTGGGGAGCAGAGACAAGGAGGAAATGTCCCCAGGGTCCAGGCTATGGACGCACAGCTTCCCCTGTATGTCACAGGCCCCTATGCCAGGCTTGCAGGAGGTAGAGGGTGTATGTGTGTGTGTGTGTGCGTGTGTGCAGGAGGTAGAGGGTGTGTGTGTGTGTTTATAGCTGGCCAGGAAGGCCATGATGGGGTCACACTGTGGAGAGCACTTCATGTAAGCCCATCTGGCACCCTGACAATCCCTCAAGAGCTAGATCTCTTGTGTACCAATCAGCCCAAGATGTCAGTGAGGCCCACCTGCCTCCACGGCCTGCTCAAAGCTTCCGGGCTGTGGAAGGCAGCTGCGGACCTGTTCCACCCAGCCTGCGCAGCACGGCCAGGTTCTGGCCCAGGGGGAACAAAGGGACGTGGGACAGAGCCTCAGGTACCTAAGAATTCTAGCAGCTCTGGGCTGCCTGCCAGCTGGGCATCCTTCGAGATGCTGCGCAGAATGTCATTGAACATGGCTGTCCTTTCCCGGATGTCAGACTCCCCAACAAACAGCACCTTCCTGGGCAGCGGGGGAAGGCTAGCTGCTGTGTAGCGACTGCTCAGTTTCTGGTAAAATTCCTCGATCTCGCTGTACTTTTTGGAGACCTGGAATGAGAGGAGCATGTGGTTTTCTGAGAAGTCTGTCGCCCCAGCTGGATGTCCCAGCAGGAGTGCGCCTGGGGCTGGCCTGCCTGTTGCCCTTCCCATCTTCCCGGTCTCAGGCCCTTGTCCCTTAGGAAAATCCTAGAGGCTCAAAGGAAAGATGCAACAATGGTGTGATTCTAGGTACTGTTGCATGTCCAGGTAAAGACATTTGATACAGGGACCCTTCCCTGGCCTGTAAGAGACCGTGGCCACAGCCTCCATCCTGGGGTTTCTGGGCATCAGGTGATCTCAGTACCTGGCAGATTGTTTGATCATCTTCCGACAACACTGGGTGTCACCTTTTCTCAGTGCATATCTCTTGACTCTGATGTGAGTCAGTAGCAGCCTTCCCCTCCAGCAGGGCCAATCCTAAGCTGCAGTAGAGCCGGGCACTGCCATTGGGACCCCTCAGCATGCCAGGACCTGGGTGAAGCTCCTGTTGGTGCCAGAAGGTGGTCCCACATGCCATCTGAGTCCCGTAGGGTGGCGCTCAGCTTCCTGCAGGGGTGCAGGCTGACCACCTTGTCTTCCTCTTCGGCCCCTCCCTGCAACTCCCTGCTCTACATGGGGTACTTCAGCTGGCTCGGGCCTCATAGGGGCGAGTGGTTACAGCGTAGTTGGGTGTGGTGCCACTGCTGTAGTCTGTACAGTCACATTCCCTGGCCAATGCCACAGCCTCTACCAAGAGCCTGCATCCCCCTCAGTGCTGGACTCCTCAGTGCTTCTGCAGAGGTGCGGCCTGTCTCCTGGAAGAGTCAGAGGCAGCGTGGAGGGCAAAGGCACGAGAGACTCACACTTGCACCCTCAGGCTTGGCCTGCACCTTCAGCCCCCTCTGGAACACACTGGCAAAAGGGGACAGAGATATGGGTGCAGTGAGCCCCATCCATGCACTTGGGTTCAGGAGGCATGGTGGCCCCCTGGACAGGGTATGTCTGTATCATTCAGCACCCCCAGTTTCAACGTTCTAAACCAGAGATGCTAGAGTGCTTCAGAATCCCCCAAGTGGGGAGTCACCTGGGACAGGGAGCTGCTGTCTGCAGCTGTCAGTGTAAAAACCTGGTTCCAGAGCTTTCCTGAGAATGGCCCTTCAGGAAAGGCAGGGGATCCTTTCACAAAGTGATTGCTAACATAGGCCCTGACCCAGGTTGTTATAGACTGGGTGACTCAAGCCAGGAAGGCAGAGCAGGCCACAGTTGGGGCCGAGTGCCCCCTGCCGGCATGACTTCTCCATGTCGGCTGGACCCACAGACCCAGCAACCTAGGAAGCAGGAGAGGCTGGGAGTGTTCAGCTCATGAGAACCCATATCCAGCCACAAGAGGAGACCAAGAGAGGGGCACTGAGTGCAGAGGGAGCTGAGCTGAGAACTCACATTTGTGTGGCGCACCCCACGCACCGGGCACCACTGGGCAGACAGTAATGCCACCCTGCCATCCTCTGACCTGTGTGAAAAGCCTTGAATACAGTACCCCTTCCTGGAGGGTGGCTTGAGTTTATGGCTAGCAATTAAACATGACTGTATTTCTTTTAATGTGTCGTTTTAGAGAGTGGATGCTGAACACTCATTAATTTGCTTATCTAAATCATGTTGCTCCAGAGATTTCAGGCTTGGGATATGCAATTTTGGGACACACCCCAGATCAGCCCACAGAGAGTAAAGGAGTTCTGCTTTGCCCCTGCAGATACTTCAAAGTGTGCTCATGGGCATGACTCCACAGGGCATAGGACTCACTGGTGAGGAGAGTGACACTGGTGTGGCATGGGGAAGTGTTACAGACATCCTCATATCTGCCCTGCACGGGAGGTGGAGCCATAGCACAGGAGCACATGCGCTGAAGTCAAGTGTTCCCACAGTGCTGCTGCTCCTTCATGACCAGGAACACAATCTCGAATATTCTCTTTGTGCGTTTGTCCCTGAAGATATGGGTGCATTGAGCCCCATCCTGGATGAAGTGTGATTATCAGGAGCTGCAAACAGCTTGTGGAGCACAGGTA
Organism: Aplodontia rufa; assembly: GCA_004027875.1. Classification (NCBI taxonomy): domain Eukaryota; kingdom Metazoa; phylum Chordata; class Mammalia; order Rodentia; family Aplodontiidae; genus Aplodontia; species Aplodontia rufa. The sequence continues at coordinate 123,817 of PVKS010000491.1, forward strand.
GTCTGGGAACAAAGCAGACCTAACCACCAGCTTGCATTCTACCTGGGTTCTCACCGAGAGTTGGTCTAAGGAGGAATAAAATGAAAAACAGCACTGCTATTTTAGGTGCTTCTCATGATGTTTCTGAATGTCCCTTGCAGAAAGACTGGACAATGTTTCTCTTAGAATTTGGTCTTTTTAAATAGGTCATCAGAGCTATGCAATTCATTGTTTCTCTTTTTACCTTGGCTGCCAGGAGATTCAGAAACAACCATGTGCAAATCTGCAGCAGGCTGCTCCTCCCCGTACTGCAGGACTAGCTCATTTACCGTATCCTAAAATCCTGTAGCCTACTTTTCCTGGTTGCCAGGTCTAGACCCTTTTTATAAGAGACCAAATGGTAAATAATAAGTAAATGAACATGCGATCTCACCCCTTCTTGAAACCCCCTCATCACTGAGCTCCTGTGACTGCACAGATGCCCAGTTCTGTTCTTCTGCTTCAACTGCTGACTTTTCCTTCTCCTTGACTGTTCCTGACCTGCTGGTGTCCCAGGGTCTCTTCCTCGGCCCTTCTCTCTACCTTCCACGTCTGTTCTCCAGGCAACTTCATCTACTCCCAGACTTTCAACATCACCTGCAAGTAGATGTCTCCAAAACCTGCACCACTTCAGGCCCAATGCTGGCCTGAGCTTGCACTTCCTGGACCATCCACTGGGTGGCCACTTCACACCCGACACCCTCACCCCCCTCACCCCTACCCCTCCACCAGTGCTTTCAATCCCAGCCAACAGAGAACAGCAAAGTTGTGCACCACAGTGTGTGCTCGCACCTTGCAACCATTTCCAACTCTCCCCACCCCTTCTTTGCCACCTGCTTCAAGCCCTCTCCTTGGGGCTTCAACTGGGTTCCTGTTCCCTAACTTGTTCCTTCCAATCCACCTCCATGCTCCCACCAGGCCCTTTGGTTACAGGCAAACATAATTATGCCAGGCCCCTGTTTAAAATGCCTACTTTGGGGGCAGGAGTGGTGGCTCAGTGGTTACAGTGCTTGCCTTGCATGCGTGAGTATGTGGGTTCAAACCCCAGCACCACGTACGCAATGGAAAAAAGTCTCACAGCAACGAAAGCCATGTGAAAAATTAAATAAAATTGATTCTCTTTCTCTCTCTTTCTAACTGTCCCTCTCTTAAAATTTAAAAAAAAAACCCACACATTTAAAAAAAATTAAAAAAATAAATAAAATGCCTGCTTCGCTGCAAGACAGGTGCAGGCATGACGCGGATCCTGCCTGTCACTTATCCTCATCTTCTCCCACTTCTCCCCCACAACTCCATACCTTAGCTTAGGCTGTGCCTAAGGACACCCTTCCCCCTTCTACTGCTGAGTGCCACCTGCTCTTTAAAATACTGCTGAGCGTTTACCTCTTCTGAGAAGTTTCCAGAACTCTTTCCACATCTTTGCAGTCCCCCATGTACTCCTGTCACTGAGTCTGTGGCACGCTCAGCATGTGAGCTTGCTGAACTTGTGTGGATGGCATCTGGGACTCTGCGTGGAGCAGGGAAGGACCTGGCTCTGGGCAGACAAAGCAGGACTGAAACCCTACCTGCCCGGCTTGCCACATTCAGTCCCCCATGTGTTCCTGCCACTTTGTCCTCACAGTGAGGCCCACGTGCTGTGTGAGTGGGCAGTCTGCCTCCTGAGTGACGATATGCATCTGACATCTCGTGCCCCCATCTGACATGGTCTGGCACTACAGGCCCTGAGCAAGCATCCAATGGGAAAGTGCCCCTACTCTGAAGCTACTCGCACCCTGGTGGATAGGTATTTCTGCCCACGTGGACTCTAGGTACCCCTGGAACATCCTGGCTATGGTCCCCTGCTTACCAAGAACTGGACGACATCCTCAGGCCTGTGCTTGGCTGACTTGAACGCAGCCAGTCGAGTTACCACCAAGATCTGGTACTCCACGTGGCCGGACATCATCTTGCCACGCACCTCCTGGTGCTGAGGCACGGTCAGGTCAAGGCCCGTGTGGACATTCTGAACCTGCCTGCCAAAGGAAAAGAAGGCAAGCAAAGTTCTTCACCAGTGACATGCAGGCACACCTTACCATGGCCTGGTGGGCCTGGGCGCCCAGCTGCTCTGCTGGCTGTCTTCAGCAGCCACTGTTTCAGGCCACTGCCCTGCCACACACCAGCTCCTCCCAAAGCCTGGCTTCCCAGACTGAACCTGTGTGGATGGCATTCTGGGTCCTGCCTCTGATACAAGCATCTGTTCCCAGCAGACGTTAAGAAAGGACAAGGTTCACTGGAAATCGGGGACAGCTAATTGTCCCACACACTCAGTGTGAAGCTTGCTGAATATGCACATCCTGGAGCTCTGTGAGACCATGGAGGAGCCTGGGCCTGTGAACCCGGAGACTCACACCTCTTAGTCAATTATGGGGCAGGGCGTGGTTCCCGAGCCTGCCCAGCTGAGGTATGGGAGTGACCAGGCCAGCGTCCTCCTCTGGGCAGTTGGCATTTCCCCCAGAGGCTGTGAGGATGTGCCCGCTGACCTCCAGCTCTGGGTGAGATTTTAATACTATTGAGATATCTGGGTCTTTTGGGGGAACAGAGAAGCCACAAGGTTTCTCTCCGAAGGGAGAGCAGACGTGAGGAGCGTTCCTCTCCTGCAGTAGGGTGTATCCAGGGCCGCGAGAGCACGTCACGCCAGCACATCTGGCAGGTACCCCGCTCTGGCTGTGCACCAGGCAGGCCCTTCAGTACACAGGGCTGAGGCTCAGGGCCTGGATGGGCTTCTGAGCTTCCGCTGTGCTTGATCTGGCCCTTCCCTTCTGGAATTACACCTCAGGCTGTCAAATACCCATCCATGGGACTCTTTCCAAATGGATTCCTCGTGTCCCCACACAAGGTAATTACACTGGCCCTGTCACCAACACGAGGCTGCTGCCAACAACGGGGGAGGCTGACAGTGATGTGCTGCGCGGGCTGTGTGTGTGTTCCCAGCGACTGCACAGACATGCACGTGTGAAGAACATTCTCGAGTGCTGTGCACACGGGGGAGCGTGAGTCTCAGGCTCACCTGACTCCACGGTGTCAAAGTGCAGTGAAGGCAGATGGACGCTGTGAGAAAACATGGCGACCAGTGAGCCCTCTCCTTCCTTTGCCAGTGGCCAAATGACAGTGTCCTTTGCCTGATGCTGAGCAGACTGTGTGTGCTTGTGGCGTCTTAGTGTTACTGTCACAGGGTAGGAGGGAAAAGAGACTGGAGCTAAGGTGAGAGGTAAGACAGTCAGACCCTCAGCAGGTGGCCTGTGCTAGGTCACTTCTGCCTCCTGTTGCTCTGCATGGAACAGGACTGCTCAGACACAGCTACAAGGCAGGGAGACACGTCCCAAGGAGAGGCATGCCCAAGCTCTCAATTGGTCCAGGCAGGGCCAGGGCTTAAGCCTCAACAGCTACATCACAGCCCAGGTGGCCTCTATGGATGTGATAAAGAAATGAGGCATCTTTTCTTTCTTTCTTTCTTTTTTTTTAGAGAGAGAGGAAGAGAGGAAGAGAGAATCAGTTTTATTTATTTTTCCATCTGGTCTTTATTTCTCCAACACTTAGCTGTGTACGTGGTGCTGGCATTCAAACCTGGGTCCCTGCACATGCCAGGCAAGCACTCCAACCATTGAGCCACCGCTCCAGCCCCAATGCACCTTTTCTTTAGGATCATGATGACAATGAAGCACAGGTGACTGGAGGAAACAAGGGCGAGGGCCTTGCAGCGAGGAAGGAGACTGGAGGGGACCTGGCCTGCCAGCCCCTCAAATGCCAGAACGTCCAGTGGACTGGAGGTCTGAGAGTACCAGAGCCCCGTTCCTCACTGTGGCAATCTGCCTCACTGGCTGAGGTTCCCGCTCGTGTGCTGGAACCCCAGTGCCCCCAGGCCTCGGCCCCCCTGGCTTCTCACCTCGTGCTGAACTGCACTAGAAGAAGATCCTGTTTCCAGGTCTCTGGTTCTCTGTCTCCTTTACCCCTGTGCCCTGGCTCAAAACGACTGGCACGAAGATACAGCCTAGTCCCACCTAAAGCCCCTGGCCACTAACTTCAATCTGCAGCAGTGGCCCTGGCAACCCTAAATCACCTCAGACATGGAATTCTCAAAGTGTGGTCCCTGGAGCAGCATCAGCTGGGAATTTGTGAGAAGGGCATGGGCAGGTCACTGACTCTGGAGCCTGGGATGGGCCAGCGCTCTTCCCCTATAAGCCCTGTGTGAGCCTGGTGCACCAGGACTTAATCCGCTCACTCTCCATTCGCCATGCCCCTAGGAAAACTTTTTCTATGAAGGTCCAGGTAGTCGACATTTCAGCCTTTTCAGGCATCTGATCTCAGTTGCAGCTGCTCAACTCTGCCTTTGCAGCACGGAAATAGCTACGGATCACACCTACACAAATGGGGTGTGTTCTCTTAGAACCTTAAGTCACAAAAGCAAAGCAAATGGGCAGGACTTGGCCAACAGATGCGACCCCTGTCCTAAACCAAGCTGCTCAAATTGCAATGTGCTGGCAAGTCCTCTGGTGATCTTGTTAAGGTGCAGATTCTGATCCAGAGGTTCTGGGGTAAACTCAAGCTGCTGCTAATGGCTCTGTGCTGCTGCTCCAGGGATCAGCCCTTGAGTAGCAAGTCACAGAGCCTAAATCCTCCCTCTTAGCAAACCCTCAGCACCCACTCTCCCCTGATGGCGCTGCTTCCTACTGCACTGAGGAAATGAAGCAATCAGAAGGTCCACCACTGGGCCTGCCCACTCCTGGGGCAGCAGCCAAACTGCCTGGCTCCTCCTACCTGGACTCTCCATTGAGCAGCGGGTCCTGGAGCCACAGCTACTCAGGGACACGGCTTCTGCACTTCGCTCCTCTCTTTTCTGTGCCTCCAATGCTCCCTCCTTATCGGACCATTTGCTCAACAGGCAACCACACTCTGATTTCCCATGTCACAAAAGCTGTCCTTTGACCCCTTTCCCCTTGCTCCATCTCTCTCCTCCCCTTTCCAGTCGAACTCAAAAGTAACCTACATTCCCTCTTCTGTTTGACCTTGAACCCATTCCAACTGGACTGTTGTCCTCATGATGCAGCTGAATTGCCCTTGCCCACGTCACTTGTGACCCCTGTGCTGTTACATCCAAAGGTGAATTGTCACTTCAACTGGGTCATTCCCCGATCTCACCTTAGGCCTCCCTCCTCTTGTGGTGCCTTCCCTGGGCATCTCCCCAGGTTCAAGCCTTTAAATACCATTCCAGATCAATGACACCCAGTTCCTCTCTGCAGTCCAGACTCTCTCCTCAAGGCCATCCTCCGTTCAGTCCCTACAGACATCTCCACTTGACTGTCAACAAGCTCCTCACAGTCAACTTGCCAGACAAGTGCGACCTCCCTCTGTCCCCAAACCTGCTCCTTTCAGTCTCCCCATCCAGTAAATAGGACAAAAGGTCTGCAGCAGGTCCTGCCTCCTCCTTGTTCCCGCACCCCGCATCTAATCACCAGCAGGCCTGAAAGCACAGTCTCCCGAACAAGCCATTTGTCTGCCCTATCACAATGATCGATCCAGATCTCTGTGGATTCCTGGGGTAAACTCCAGCTGATGCTGCTTGGCAAGTGCCCGACGGAGGCTCCGCTCAGATGTGGAGTCAGCAAGCAGCCACAGGATGGCTGAGAACCAGGTCAGCTCACACTTGCCATGAAGTCCCATGGACTTTCTGCACCCGCTCCCCGGGCCCACCTAACACTCATCCCTGCTCCCTCCACTCCAGCCACACTGGCCTCAGAAGTTTGACTACTGCTGCCCTCTCTGCCTGAGGACACACTTTCTCAAGTCTTCTTTTCCAAGACTCTTCCTTTCCAGAAGCCTAACAGGACCTGCCCACTGTCGGTCTATCAGAAAGATGCCATGTGACCACCCAGATAAAATAGCAGTCACTCCTATCCCTCCGTTTCCCCCATCCTTTTATTTTCCTTCCAATGCATTTGTCACCACTGCCACATTCTGTACTGCCTACGGTTCATCTGTCCCCCCCAGTGAAGCACCATGGACTGGACCTTGTTTTGTTCACCACTATATCCTAGAATCTGGACAGGTACCTGGCACATATTAGGCCCTCAATACTTTCTGGCTGAATTAATGCCAGGACGCACCTGGAGAGGGGTGGCAGGAGGAAGCTGGGATGGAAATGTGACCGGGCCTCCAAGTGAAATGCCACCTTCACTACTGAGCTAAAGTTTCTGAACATATTTTGCAGGTGAGCTCTTGGGGTCTGCTGGTGCCTGCTGGAATGAAGGAAGGGCGGGACTCACCAACAGCACCCCATGCCTGTTAATACACCACGTGGGGGTTAGGCGGTGAGGAAAGCCCCTGTCCTAAGCACCCAGCACCAAAGTCACACCTATGGGTCTAAACACTGCAGCTCGGGAGCTCTGGTGATGCGCTCATATCCACCAACAGCAAACCTCCAGAAGAGGAAACAGGTTTAGAAAGAAGGAACTTCTGAAGCAGTAGGGAAAGCTCTTCTGCCACACAGATGCGACCTGCAGCCTCACTCTATCAGAGACCACCAGGTCCTGACACCGGGGCTCACATAAAAATTCTATTTTTCTAGACCTGAAGTCACTGGTAGCCCGGATTGTAGTGGGAAGGTTAACATCTGGGTTGGGCAGCACATTCATTTACATGATAAACTAGAATCTTAGCCCGAGATTTTGTGTTACTGAACAGATGTGGTATATACAAAAATACCCCAACGGCATCACTGTAAAAGGGGAAAGAGTCAAACCACGCCCCTCCCGGCCTTTCCAGGGTCTGTCCTGGCTAGGTCCCCAGGGTGGACTCCTCTGCTGCAGCTTCACCTCCCTGCTCCCTCCTTGGCAGCTGCCCGGGCTTCTCCACCTGGTTAAAGTCCTCGCCCCCGACCGCGTTCCCATGACAACCGGAACGCCCTGCTCCTTCCCAGCACCTGCCGCCCCGGGGCGACCGGTCCCGTACGGCCCGGGGTCCACGCTCAGCCTGGCCCACAAAGAGCGCCGGAAGGGTGGGGAACTGGATTTTCAGGCCCCGAAGAAATGAACCCCAGTGGGCAGGAAAGGGGGCAGGCGGTGGCCGCTCTGGGGCATCCGCACGGATCGGCCAGGCCCAGGCCTTCCGCTGGGTCTTGAGTGAGTTCTTTAACCTCCGGGCCTCAGTTTCCTCTTCTGTAAAAAGGTGACACTCGATGGCACGCCACCTCTCACGCGGGGCGGCCGGGGTCGCAGAACCGCCCGGGGCGCTGCGGCGGCGCCCGGCGCCTGCCCCTCCGCCCAGCGCACCGGGCTGGGCTCTGCGGGACGCGCGGGACCGTGTCTGGCTCACCTGGAGGTGACGAGCACCGCCGGGGACTGCATGTCTGCGGCGGCTGCGGGAGGCGCTCGGTCACGGGATCCGGCAGCGCCCGGCGACGTCGCCGCGTCCCCGCCCCGAGCTCCCGCCCCGCGCCGCCTCTCTGCTGCCCCCTGGCGGCCGCGGCGGAGATCGGCGGAACCTGGACCGTCTGGAGCCCTCACTGGGGACTCCGCTGTTCTGGCTCTGGGATCAGCGACCACCTAGAAAACACCCCAGGCCCTGGCGTGGTGACTGGTAATGTGTGCTTGTGTGGCTCTAATGCTTAGTCCCAGAAGGGAGAGGACTGCTGTGTCTTTTGCCGTTCTCGCCACAGAACTATCCTCCTGTTCCCTCCTGGTCTTGGGTATTCATTAAGCCTGTCAGTCAGTTATCTACTGAAACAAGTATCTCCCTGGCAGGAACCCTGTCCAGCTGTGGAGCCTGGGGACTGCAGAGTGAACAGCGCGGTGTGCCTGGGCCCGCTGCGTCTCTTCCGTTTCCTGCCCTGTCCTGGAGGTTCTCTCCCTGCTACTGCAGGCGCACTCTGTGCCTGGCGGCCACTCTGCCCCACTGAGGAGCTTCAGAGAGCCGCTTCTGGTGGTTCCAGAGCCTCCTGCCTCTGATGGCTGCCTTCGGGTTCCCAGCTGGGGCCAGAGGCCTGCAGAAGGGAGCAGACACACTCATGGTAGACTCACCTCTCCATGGATGAGCAGCAGAGGTCCTGTTACCTGCCAGCGCAGCAGGAAGAGAATAGCAGGGCCAGGAGACAGGTGCAAACCTCTGCCTTGCTGCAGGGACAAAGGCTGCAGAAGCTGGGGGTTTGTCACCCCAGAAGTCACCATTGGTGACATTGACCACATTTCCTAGCTGACCAACCACTGCCATCAGCATCAGCATCATTGTCACCTGTACTTCAGTGAAGAAACCCCAGAGTCAAAATTTTTGAAAAATGACTTTGCCCTTGTGTCTTTTGAATAAATGCACATGTTCATATGCCTTGGTGGGTTTGTTTAGATTAGTCAACAGGCAAGATGATGGAGGGAAGGATGGCCAAATAAATGAGAGTTCTAGGAAGAACGGTGAGGGTGCAGGGGAGAGCTCTAGGGCAGCGGAGACGTGGCCTGGTGTGTGCTGGGCCATGTTCATGGTAGCACATGATCTCCACATCGTATTTAAAGTGACATGCCCTCTGTTAGAGGAAGAGAGGTAGAAAACAGTATGGGCTTTAGCACTCTGGGAATCTAGATGTGCTGCTCCCACGGAGCAGCATTTTCTGTTGCACATTTATCCCATACACATGTTGTTCTGGGAGCTAGGAATCTGCAGCGAATAAGATGCTGGGCTGCCGTGGTCTGCCTCCTGAGGCAGGGGCGGCTTCACTGGGCTGCTTGGCCCTTATCTTTGGGAAGGGAAGGGGTCAGAAAAGGCTTTCTAAAGGAACAGAGTCCAAGGTAAACCCTGAAGAAGTAAGAATGGAAGGGCCAGTGTAGAAGGGGTATCTGCAAAGCCCCAGAGAAAGAATTATCAGGGAATAACTGGGACCCTGCACGGATCCTGAGGCCAACACAGGCCATCAGAAGGTTGCAGACCTAGGAGAGGCCTAGCCAACTGAGCCATGAACAGTGTCTTGGAGTGTGTGATGCTAAAAGCAAGAAGATGAGCACAACCACAAAAGAAGCCAGACTTGAGACAACAGTGGCAAGAGCTAGGGTGATGACTGCCCAGGAGAAGAGGGGGCAGGTGCAGGAGAGACCTAGAAGATGCAGGAGGTCTAGACTGGGAAATTAGATGGATGTGAGCTGGAAGAGTTGAGATGCCACTGTGGTTTGCCTCCTGTGAGTGCCTGGACAGTGGTGTCATTCTCTGTGGCAGGTACTTGCAGAAGGAACACAGTTAATGGTGGATGATGAGTCTATTTTGGACAAGTGGTGTTTGAGGATCTGGGGATGTGGAGGTAACTGGGTTTGTGGCTCTGGACCTCAGGAGGCAAACCAGGGCTGGAGGTTCTGATGTGGGGGTTCTGTGTAGAGAGGTGGCTGGGATTAGGGTGAGCCCATTTAATGAGAGCCAATAGAGAACATACTCAGAAGGGTCTAGAAAAGCAGAGGTGGGGGCTGGAAGGGATGGGGACTCCGCAGTGATGCTGGAATTGGTAACATGTCTGTCATCAATGCCTTGTGAATAAATGAGATGGGACTCACCCTAGTCCGGGGTTGCCAAGTGTACACAACAGAGAACCTCAGCATACCTGCCAATACAAATCTTCCCATGAGTGTGACCCCATCGCTGATAGCAATTCCATTTGCTGCCTCTGTGGACCTGCTTGTCCTTATGTGGCTCGAGCACATAATTGCATACAATGCATGGAATGTGGGATCTAAATCTTATATTTTCTGCTTCCTGCTTGACTTGAGGAGGCCTTTCCATGGCTGAAGCTGTGGTAACACAAACCACATTGCAGAAGATTTCCTCTTCCTCCCTTTCCCACTTCCCTGAGAAGAATGCTCCCAGCTCACCTCCACCAGGGCAAGTCCCTGGCCTCAGGGGCAGTGTGGTCAGTAGAGACACCCATAGCTGGTAGCAGCGATCTGAGCTCTGGCCATCCCAAGCACTGGAATTTCCTTGTTTCCAGCAAGGTGGGTTTTCTGGGGACCTGCTGATTGTTTCTGTCCCCTAATATGATGTTTGAGAGATTCTAGGGGTCTGAGCACCTCCACATGGAGCAGGGCCACTACCTTGCTTGTCACTCAGCCAATTCTGATGCAAGGCCCAGGGGCTGCAAAAGGAATCAGAGACTTGTCCAGGAGGGCTCTCAGGGACAGTTGGAGATTTCAGTAGGGACACAGGGCCAGGGCACTGTGGGTGCATATGGAGATGCAGGGCACATAAGTAATAGCCTAGATTTGTACACATGAAATTCTTCCAGGAGGCAATGCTAGACCCAGGTCATGAAAAGTGAGCCTTGTTTTCCTCCTTGAAGAAATGGGTATAAGAGAAAGCTTTAATTCATAGCATTCATGTGAATTAAATGAGAGCATTGTGATTGAAATGAAACGAAATGAGCCACAGGCACTGTAGATCAGCTATGCAAAAGCTGCATGTGGCCCCTTCCTTTTGCTCTGACAGCTGTGTTCCCTTGTGGTTAGAAAAAACCACTGGACAGAATTTTGGTAAGTATGTACAAGTCCCTGTGGAAGGTTTCTCTTCCTTGGAGAAAACTCTTTGTCCCTTTCCTGACATCTACCTGGAAAGAGGATTAGCGCTGGATACTCAGCAGTCATCTTGGGAGCATGAGGCACAAACATGAGTTTGGAGACTTCACACTGAGGACAGAAGAGCCTGGGTCATGATGACGATTGAACTCCCACGCCAGCCCTGGACTCTTTCTCTAGACTTCTTGCATGAGTCCCTAAACCACTCTAAGCGGAGAAGAGAGGAGAGTGAGGCACTCACTTCCAGAAGCTGGATTCTGGAGCAGAGGAGCAAACAGGATTTAAAATATACATTATGCAGGAAGAATCCATCCTCATGGTAGAAGAACTAGAAAATAAGGGTAGTAAAAGGAAGAGAAAAGAAAAGAAAGTCCACCTCTTATTCCACACCAGACATAACAGCTGTCACTTTCTGCTGTTCCTTCCATCCCGATAATTTTTCTATGCCTGTGCATAAGATATAGCTCAGTGGTTTCTGTGCTTGCCTGGTATTTGCAAGGACGTGAGTTCAAACCCCAGCACCATGTAAACAACTGTGTTGGAGCAACAAAGGCCACGTGAAAAACTGAATGAAAACTGATTGTCTCTCTCTTTCACTGTCCCTCCCTCTTTAAATAAATTATATATATATATATATATATATATATACGTATATATATCTTCTTTTAAAGAATACAGAATCTTAGTGAATACATTATTTTAAAGCTTGCTTTTTCATTTGCTACCCTGAAAACGTCTTTCCATATTAAATTACCTCCCAAACCATAATTTCAAGAGTGCAGTTACCAGGATGGATTAATGCAGTCCCTAAGCAGCATGTACCAAGGGGAAGGTGTGGAGGGGCGGAGCTGGGTGATCTTTGAAATGCTGGAAGGAATGCTTGGGATAGCAGAGCTGTTTGGGAGCCCTGTTTTGTGAATCTCTGAATGTGCACTGTTAATGTTGAATAACACAAGGCCTGGGGAGGACAGGAGAAGCAACATGGGGCACAGTGTCCATTGCTTTGCATAGTAAAATCAATGAACTCTAGGGGGAGTTGACTGCAGAGCTCAGGGGGAGGGGTGTGGAGGGAGAACAGGGGCAAGCCAGGAGCAGAAGGGCCAGGGTGGGAAGACTGAGGATCGGCCACCCAAGTCCTGCTCATGATGCCACCCAAGTCCTGATCAAGTCCTGTGATGCTCTCCCAGGGTGCCTGCACCTTAGACCCGCACAACCAGCCGTGCAGCAGCCTTGGGGGAATGGTCTTTGGCATAAAAGGAGAAAATGGTCTCCAGTGTGTGGAGCAGCGTGCCCAGAGCCCCGCAGTCTGTCTGGGAAGTGACAGGGATCAGCAAATGGTCTGATCAGCTGAGAAGCACAGACTCAGAGGATTCTCTGGAATAATGCCTGGGCAGAGCTGGTCAGCCCTGTAGTTTGGCTGCTCTGGAAGCTGCTGGACTGTTCCCCACACTTCAGCACCCCTTGTTCCTTCTCTAAAATCCTCTGAAAGGTAGTAAGTGAAAATGGATCTCTCTCATTTTACAAGAATTTTTCTGATCACAAGTGAGGCTGACCACATTTCCACCTTTCTGTTGGTCTCATAATGTTTCTTTGCGATTCTCCTGATTTCCTTTACAGATTTTTAAAAAAATTACCTTTAGTTGTTTTCATGTTGACTAGTCTTTTCCTCGTTGAAGGGAATGTTTACACATTCTCTTCAAATATTCAAATTGTAGTTTCATTTTCTGTAGACACTTGATTCACTAGAAATTAATTTTGGCTTATGTCTTAAAGGTAAATTTTTTCCCTAAATATTTAATCAAGTATGCAGGATCACTCATCACTAACTTTTATTGAGCGATGATCCTTTTCCTTCACCGCAGTTGTCACCAATATTTTATTTATTTATTTATTTGTTTGTTTTCTGTTTATTCAGTACCAGAGATTGAACCCAGAGGTGCTTAATCACTGAACCACATCCCCAGCCCTTTTTCTTTTTTTATTTTGAGACAGATTCTCACTCAGTTGCTCAGGGCCTGGCTAAGTTGCTGAAGCTGGCTTTGAACTTGCAATCCTTCTGCATCAGCCTCTTGAGCCACTGGGATTATAGGCATGATTACACTGCACCTGGCCCAATATTTTATTCTAAATATTTTCAAATATTATTACTTGCTTTTGGACTCTCTATTCTGTTTTGAAATCTGTCATTTTAATTTCCAGTACTACATGGGAAGAATGAATTTATTTTAATATCTGAAAATAAAGATCTCCAAAAGGGATTTATTGTCTTAGCATGTAAGATATGGGTCAGAGCACAAAGAAGAGAGAGGGATTCCCTAGGGTGGCAGGACAGTGACAGACATACAACAGGCACAGTGACAGGTGGACAGACACGTGTCCATTAGAGTGGCTTCACCTTTGGTGTGGATGACTGAGAACCTGTCCTTTCCCCTACCCTCTTCTCTGCCCACCCTCTATCAGGACATCTTTCCATAACATGCATGCAAATTTAAATCAGTCTTACCACAAAAAATAGTGATCCACTGTGAGGTTGTAGCATAGTTTATTTTGTCCTTAGTGTATTAAATGCCATTTTGGTCATTTCCGGTTTTTACTATTATCTCGAGTTTTTAAATATCCTTATATATTTATCTTCATGCATGCAAGTATATCTATAAATTGAACTAAGTTTCAACAAGTGAAAGTTCTAGGTCGAAAGATTTCCTTTTCTAAAATGTTAATGCTGTCAAATTGCTCCGTATGTCTATGAATTTACACTCCTGGATAGGGAGGTGTCCATCTTCTCATCCTCTCATTAATCAATAGATCTTATCTCTTTCAGCTTTGCTAACCTAAGAGATTAAAATAAATGCTATCTCATTGTTCTTTTAGTGTACAATCTGCTGATGACTTTTTGGATTTTGATTCTGTCGCCCAGTGATTTTACCAGCTTTCAGATTTGTGTCCCTGGTCATCAAAAGAAACGTTTGGATTAGAGTCCTGTAGCTCTTTGTGCAAGACAGCAATGGGTCTGGAAGGACAGAGCCCAGGAGGGCAACGCCCTAAGTGAATGTATTGTTTAGAGTTCCGTTGGGGCCCTAGGAAGTAGGGAGCAGGCCAGAATCCCCATGTCCTAGAGTTTTGTCAGCGCTCCCATCCTCTGCAGGGCAACCTCGGGGCCAGAAGACTTAAGACAGCCCACCCAACCTGATGACATCTAGTGAGCCCCAGGACGCTTGCACTCAGCACTCTGCTGTATGTCCCAGTTCACTGTGAGGTCTCATCCTAGACCTTCTGCTCCCTCCAAGTCTGTTCCTGACCTGCTAGACCCTATTCCCCCAGGATGAAGATAGGTTGTCCCTCTGATCATTGTGTGTCTAGATAGTAACCTTGAAAGGTCAGAGGACTGCACATTCCAAATTATTGCACAAAGATTCAGCAGCTTTTAATCCTAAATTTAGAAAACAATATATATATATATAATATTATATTATTTCATTAGAAGCTTGTTTGATTGTTCAACAAATAAATTTCTGAATTAAAATAAAGAGAAAAGGAAAAAGTGTCAAGGAGGGGAAAAAAAAGAGAAAACAATCTTATATATCCATAAAAGTCCTCAAAGAATCGAATGGAGACCAACTCTAGAACTGTGAGAATACTGGTTCTCACGATGAGCAGGTCCGCAGATGAGAGAGCCACAAGGATGGTGGCCATCAGAGGAGACCAGATGGGGAGTTTAGACTAACTAGTCTTCCAATAGTTTAGCCAGGACTTACCCAGATGACAGGCCATGTGGTAGGGCTGTTCCTACTCTATTTCCTGTACTCTTTGGCACACTCAATAGGTAAGCATTCTTGTTATCACTCACAGAACGGGAGATAGGATGACCCAGGTTAATTAACTCCACCAAGGTCACAAAGCTAGTGCACAGCAAGGTCGTTCAGAAGCCAGGATGTCACCACTACCCCATACAGTAGACTTTCCTGACTTCAGTGGAGGTGCGGTTACCTCCTTTCCCAGGGCACCTTGCACCACCACGTAAGCATGTTCAGTGCATAGTGTGTGTGTGGGAGTGGTGTGAGGCGACATTGGTAGGAACCAATTGAAATCTGCAATTTGGTAATTTCAGAGGTTAAGTTCTGCCACACAATGATGCTGTTACAACCTATGACCAGCAGGTGACAGTATCTGCCAGCTCCCTGCCATTTGTCCCAAACCCAAAGGCTCTGAGATGTCCCCTGTGAAAGACCCATGGGAAAGAATCACTCTTCTCTCTTCTCTGTTGCCCTCCTCTCTTTTCCCCTCCCTACTCAGTGGCCTAGGGCACAGGGCAGGCCACGCCCAGTGGCCTGGGGCCAGCGGTGCACTGACCTGGGTGTGGATGCCAGAGCTGTTGCTGGGGGTAACCTGGGCAGTAGGCGCTATGAGATGAGCATGGGAAATTCCTGGAGCTTGAGGAACCTGACCCTGGGGGCTGAGCCACAGCCTGCTGGAGTCTCATCTCTGCTGCCCCAGGTCTTTCTGGGGCAGATTACAGCTCATCCAGGGCTGAGGACACTTTCATCTCAGCGCTGAGGAGAGGCAAGCATCTCCAGATGCCGAGGAGGCAGGAAGATGCCCCTGTGGGTGATGGTTACCATCCTCCCTCTCCCACCCTCCCAGGGAGGCCTAGCCCAGGGCCCTGTTTCCTCCCTTCTAACCTTCTGTCCAGCTCTGAGTCAGAAAGGTCAGAAGCCATAACAGCTGCAGACAGAGGACACACTCCTGGTCCCATCCTTACAATCTCGTCACCTTTCCCTGGAGGGTTCTCAGGGGATCTTTGATTGTCAGCTTTACTGTACTAATGGGGTGTAAAGTCAGGAAGGGCAAGGGATGTGCCTTTAGGTGCAGTTTGAATTTGTCTCTTGACTTTCAGGAGCATCTGTTTTATGTTGCAAGATAGCACACAGCTGCAGGGGCACAAGCACCCTAACAATGGACTGGGCGGAGGCTGACCCTCAGCACGCCTCACCTATGGGAAGCCTGGTGCTAAGATGATACCCTCTGGGTGGCAATGAAAGCAAAGGCGCAGCTCACAGCAGGGACCCTGGTCCCAGAGGGCAGGCTATGCTCACTTTCCTTTTTTTTTTTTTAATTAGTTCAACATATTCTTCCATAACAAAGGGATTCTTTGCTACACATTCAAATATGCATATGTAAGGACCGTGTACCTTGAACCGGATCCTTATCCAGGATCTCCTCCCCTTTCTCCACTTCCTGCTCTTGACTCCACTGTAATCCCCCCCATTACATACGCAAATGTCCAAATATATGTATATTAATTTTTGAATTTTCAAGTTTTAAATGCCTGCATGAGTATAATTTGGCTTCTCAGGGGAGTCAAATGTACCTTACAGAATTGATAACCCATCCTTTCCCTCCCTCTCCACCCTCCTCTCTTCCCCTGTCTCCCCACTCCTTCATAGTTATAGTTCCCCCAGATTATGTGTTACTTTGAATTTGGCGGGTCTAGCAAATAAACTGGACTAATTTTTACCCTTGTTGGGGACTTGGCTTCCCCATGTGGACAATGTGTGTTGCAGAGTAGGTCACCTCTGAGGGACCCTTGCTTCTCTTCTCATCACACACAGTGGCCTGGTGACTGGGTGTGGCAGGATACCCTGTGCAAGGCAGAGCAGGTTGCAGCTGGGGCTGCTCCAAGTTCCCAACACAGATGACGTGTAACTCTCCACAGCGAAGATGCCTTTTGAGAGATGTGACTCTCCAGGTGCAGCCCAAGAACTGCCTCGCGTTCAGTGGTTTGGGGAGGCTGCCTGGGGGTGGGGAGCCCTTGTCTCTGCAGGTATGCAAACAGCCTGGGTTGCAATTTGTGTTTCGGGGACACTGCAAGGAAAGTTGGTTTAAACAACCCAAAAGGTCCTTTTCCATCCTGGGGTTCAGAATGAATCAGGGACTTGGTGTTCAAAGAAAACCTAAAGCTTCTGCAGGGAAAGGATGACCCACAAAGTACTCCCAAGGGAAGGATCTGAGGAGCAGAATGTGGGACCCACTCCCCAGCACCCCAATCAATCTGCTTTCTCCTCGTCTGCTGTTGGAGCCAATTTGCCTCTCCTCTCTGAAGGGGTCCACTAGAGTCAGGGCAGGGTTGGGGCTGGCACCAGATGGATGAAGAGCTGGCTCCCAACCTTCTCTGAACTCTGCTCCAGCCATCTGCCTCTGAGCCACAACAGCTGCTTTCCAGCGACCTCTGGGACAACACACAATGAGGGGTTTCCATTGCTAGAGTGCTTGGTCTCCAGGCTGGGATCGTGGGTCCAAAGAGGACCACCTGCTCTCCAAAAGGACACCAGCTTGTGGAGTCAGGGATGGATGGCTGGGGCACTCCAGGACGCAATTCTCATTCTTGGATTAGAACCGTGGGCAGGGCATCCAGGGCCCTGCTGCTGGTAGAATAGACTGGGCAGGTGACAGCAATGTCAGTAAGGAGTCCCCTGGGGACACTTTCACAGTCTTCACCTGAACCCAAGAGTTCCTTTCTCTGCCAAGAATCTCCCAGAGAGCCAGGCATGGAAGGCATGCCTTCCACAGGAGATGAGGGAGGTGGTCAGTAACCAGAGCTCTTCACGTTCCTTCCACCCCAGAACAAAAAAAAGTCAAGGGTTGGCCAGACTCCAGGCTCTGCCACTCTCCAGGTGACTATGGATGAACAAGGTGTTGAGCTTCTTGTGACTCAACTTTTTCTATAAGATGGAAATGGTAATACCTACTGCACAGGATGGAGCAGCTGTGACGATGAAATAGCATGAGGCGTGTAAAGGAGCAGGCGGAAAACAAATGGCTTAAGCAGGAGGGGAGGGAACCAAGTATGGCCCAAATACCTCTACGTCTCCCTCCTCTCTGGGCACAGCTCTCTTGATCAACAGCCCCCCAGCCCTGGTTTCCTATAAAGTTACTCAGAACCACTGAGCAGGATCCTCTACATCTCTGTGCTGCTTACAGTCCCCCTAAAGCTCTCTGAGTTAGTCCTGAATTGACGAATCAACAACACATGGGGTACCTGGCAGTAAGAATTTACTTGAAAGAAAGAAAGAATGGATGGATGGATGGATGGACTGACAGATGAACGGTTGATTTCCCTCGAGGTACAGCCCAAGAAACACAGGTGGGAGAGATTAGGTCCTGCTCAGCACACAGCTGGTGGACAGAGGTTCCAGCAGCACCCACCACCCCCAGGCAGTCTCCCTCAAAGGTTTCCAGTGCACATCACCTGCTTCTTACTCGCCACAGTCACCCTGGCTCTCAGAACAGCATGGAGGGTGGGGAATAAGGAAATGCAGCCTGAAAGAAGCTGAACAGCCTGCTCCCACTAAGTGCAGAAAGGGACACCGACCCCTCCTTCCTTCCTGAGCACCAAAGTGGCCTCAGGGTAGGGGTGTCAAGTAATCAATAAACCTTTGTCACCCACTATACCAAGATTGTGCCAAAACTCCTCAACTCCCTCCCTTACACACCTGGGGAAACTGAGGTCAAGGTGAGGGGTTTGCTGATAAGAGATCAAAGCCATATTTGAAACCAGAATTCACTGACCCACAGCTTCCAGGATGTTTATATGAATCATAGTGAGTTGATTTGTACCACACTCAAAAATGGATCAGCAGTGGCTGCAGCAGATAGCAAGGGCAGTGAGACACAGGACCTAGCATTGGCCTTAGCAGAAAGCCTCCTGCAGGTGTGTGTGGGGGGGAAATTAGGGGGGGAGGCCCTGCCATAGAGTCTATGTGAGTTCTTGCACTGCCACCTTGTACTGGCACCAAGAGAGAGACAGCCATGACCATGATTTTGTTGCCCACTCGCCAAGTTCAGTTCCAAGGGCCTGGTGGGCTAAGGCAGCCTGGTGGTCCTAGCACCTTCATACCCACGTATGCCTTTCAGTAGCTGGAAGACCCTCCAAAGTCAGTTGGCTGGTCTTGGCTGAGGGTCCTTCTCTCTGGGCCAGGACTCCCGCACCCTGATATCAGGCCTTTCTTTGCCTCCCTCCAAACTGGCCTGGCAGTCTTCGAGTATTGACCATCCAAGCCCCCAAACACCCATGAGCTTTCAGTGGTTCAAAGCCCCAGGCTGAGACTGTGCAGGTCTCCACGACCACGGCCTAGATGCTTGCCTGAAGTATTAAGCCTGGGACTAAACAGCGGTGCATGGGAACTCGGGAGTGTGGGGGCTCCCCCAGCCTGGGTCTTTTCTGTAGGGCAGAGTTAGAGACAGCCAGGCTAGCATGGGACCCATTTTCCAGGAGAAAGCTCTTGTTGATGTTGATTACCCAGAGTGATCATGACGCACCTCCCTGGTCTAGAGTTCAGCAGCAACAGCAACTTTAAAGGAAAAGGATCTTTCCTTGGGGATCCGTCCTGCCCAGGCCCTCTCACCGCCTGACATCGGTTCATCCAGCTGAGCAGTCCAGCGCTAAGGGGATGTGAGATCTGAGTGGCCACCCGCGGAAGACATCCCTCCTCTGAGGCCCCGCTTTCCAGGACCTACTCCTGCCAGCTATCGGCCCAAGTGCCCTGCCACTCACACGAGTGCGCCCAGGGCTTGGTCACCACCCGGTACCCTCTCCACCACCTCCGCCGTGAACCATAACCGCAGCAGGGATGTGAAGGTCCGAAGCACCACCTCCAGTGCTCTGCCCTGCCTACCCTCCAGGCTTCTGGCCGCACGAACGTACTCGTTGCGGGTTTCAATTAGACAGCCAGACCCTGAAGAGACGAGGCCGCCGGCCCCCAGGAGGCCCCCAGAAGGCGGAAGGTTGCTCTTGGACGCACAGTCGAACTCTGAGCGCCACTCCACGCTGAAGTCCCCTCATCAGCCCCGTAATTCCCGAAATCTTGTAAGCTCTTGGCTCCTGCTTTAGCGCAAGTTCTGCTCCCAAACTTTTCCTTTCCGACGGTCAGCACATGCCCATCTGCCTTTCTGGACTGCTCTTCCAATCGCTCGCCTTCTCTTCTTTTCCTATAGGTCCTCTCCCTTGCTCTGGCCGCCCGCTCCGATCCTTGGGGACTGTGGGAGAGTAGGCGACAGGTGAACTAGGGATCCCAAACGCGTCTTTGTGGCTGCCCTGTGGCCTCTTTTCGAGCCTTGGCCACAGGGCCGCACGAAAAGTGGACGGGAGGGGCCGAGCCCTTCCGCGGCCACACCTCTGGCGTCCTGGGCACTCCCGGGAGTGGGGAGGGGGCGGGTGTTTTCCGCAGAGGAGTGGGGAAGAAGCTGGGACAGTACGCACCACGCCTGGAGCTTCGAACCAAGGAGCACGAGTTTGTCTCCGGCGCAGCGTCCGCCGGACTGAGAGGGTCGTCTTGGGATGGGGAGGGGAGGCGGGGCCCGGGGTAGAGGCCCGAGCCTCGGATCCGTAACACTCACTTGGCGAGGGTGGAGGCGAGGCGCTGCGCCGCAGGAGGAGGCTTCTGCCCCGACTCCACGTTAGGCCGGAGCTGGGGGCGCAGCGCTGCCAGTCGAGTGTTCAGCAGGGGGCGCTGCTCCGGGCGCTGGGCGGGGGTGGGGTGGGAGAGGAGGGGGGCCGCGGCTCGCTGCGCACACTTCCCCCATTATTAAACACTATGTTCAAAAGGCGCCGGGGGACTTCCCGGAGCCACGGAACCCGCGCCGCCCTCCCGACCGGCCCACGGAGCCCATGGACCTGAGCGCCACCGCCGCACTGTGCCTCTGGCTGCTGAGCGCCTGCCGCCCCCGCGACGGGCTGGAAGCGGCCGCTGTACTGCGAGCGGCGGGGGCAGGGCGGACCTGGAGCCCGGGGGGTGGCGGCGGCGGCGGTGGCGGACCGACCCTCGTCCCGGCTACGGGAGCCTCGGCTGTCCAGGCCGCCGTGGTTCCGGGGGCCAGCTCGGCGCAGCGCGCCGCCGGATCCAGTTTCAGGAACGGCTCGGTGGTGCCGCACCACTTCATGATGTCGCTTTACAGGAGTCTGGCCGGGAGGGCTCCGGCCGGGGCAGCCTCCACCTCGGGCCACGACCGTGCGGACACAATCACCGGCTTCGCAGACCTGGCGACCCAAGGTACTTACGCCTCTTCTGCGTCCGCTCGTCCTTTGCGATCCTGGGCTGAGATCGATCCCGGAGCCATACTCCTGCTCCATTCCTTTTGGGGGCCTCAGGTGTTAGAGAAACTTCGCTGCTGTGGTCAACGCACCCGAACCCGCTGCGCCTGGACTATGGCGCGAGTCGCGGCAGCTGGCCAGGCCGGCTCCAGAGGGCTGAGCAGGTCTCTCTGCTGAGCTGCTCTGGCCTTGCCGGCTGGTCGGTCCCCTCGAAGAAGGCAGGCTGAGTCCAATATGCTTCCTGGGGAAGGGTCTAGAGTGGCCTTGGCCAAGAGACCTCAGAGAAGAAAAGGCAGGATTGGGACTTTGGGGCTACTGCTAAGAAGGACTGCGCAGTGGTGATGGTGCTTGCTGCTTCACTGGAGCAATCTGCAGCTCCCAGTCTCATGGAGGGTGCACAAATTCGAGAAAGCCTAGGGGCAGAGGCAGGTATCAGACTGGAGAGACTAGTGGCATCTCCAGGTATGCAGAGGAATTTTTTCAGCAGGCTACATCTGGGTGGTGGCAGCTCTGGTGCCTCTGGCGTGGGAAGTGAGTATCTGGGTGCCTGCATTCTGTGCTGGGCCCCTGGAAGAACCAGAGGTCCAGGACTCTGGTTGTGCTGGGAGGGGAGGACTCTCCAAGTGGGAGTCTGGAGGAATGCAGGCCTCTCTAATTGCCCCACCTTACCCTGGGTGGGCCCTCCAAAGGTAGGACGTTGGTGAGAGCGTGTGGTGGTTGCAGTGTGTCATCTGGATTTTATTAATCTCCATTGAAGTCATTAAAGCAGACAGATAGGGAAAATTTAACTAATTTTCAGGCGGAAATGCAAGTAATTTTGGCTTTAATTCTGTCCAGCCAGAGACCTAGCATGGAAGGCAGGAGGTAAAGAAAGGCAAATAGGGCCGGATAAGGGCTGCTGTTCTGCGGCTTCGGGGCCACTGACAGTCTGCACACCTTTGGTCCCAGACTGGCAAAGCAGAGACCACTGTGCAGTGACTAAGTCACCTATCCCCTAAACACACACAGTATCTGTGTGCAGACAGCTTTATTTTGGGTATGTAGAAATCCTGGGCCCAAATGACCCTGCAGGACCATTAGAACAGGCAAGCATTCTCTGAGCGCCAGACATGGCCTCTGCACTGGATGCTAAGATACCAGGATAGAAACCCCCTGTCCTGGTGTACCAGGCAAGGAAGTCTTCAGATGGCTCTCTAGGGAGCATCCAGCTGCAGAAGAAGGGGCATGTACAGGTACAGGTCTCTGAACTAGCAGAAGCACCATGATGAGAAGGAGATAAATCCTTTCCTGGGGAGCTCTGCTTGGCTAGCAAGACCTGAGTCCACCTCTTCCCCACTCCAGCAGGCAAACGCAGTGGCAGGGCTAGAGATGCAGGATGAGGCCAAGGGTTGCAGATGAAGCTCAGAAAAAATACTGAGCAGGGCTGGAGCGGTGGCTGGGCAGTTACAGTGCTTGCCTGGCATAAGCGGGTACATGAGTTTGAACTCTGGCACCGCATACAAAGCAGAGTGTCAGAGCAATGAAAGTCATGTTAAATGAAAGTAAATTCTCTTTCTCCCTCTCTTTCATTGTCCCTCTCTTAAAAAAAAAAGAAAAAGAAAAAGAAAGAAAGAAATGCTGAACAGTCCCTAAGGAGAAAGCAGGAGCTGGAGCTCCTGCCCAGTAACTCTTCTGCCAATCTCTCTTTCCCTTGAGCCTTAACTTGGAGCAGGCTGCTTGAAGTCCCCCAAAGGCCAGGGACAACACTCAGACTGTGGACCTTAGGGATCAGGGCCTAGTGTCCATAGTTGGTAAGCAAATCCCCATTAGTGGGGGAAGTCCGTACAGTCTCTCCTAGTTTGGGGCAAAATGAAACCATATGATCCCTTTCAAAGGGAGCTCCTTATCCCCTGCTTGGTAGAATGAATGTAAACTCCCCCTGACCCCATCCCAAAAAGAAAAAAGAAGAAAATGCCCACGATTAGAAATAAAATCCCAAATCTAAGTCACAACGGAGCTAAAGCATAAGCCCAAGAAGGGATCTGCTCTTTTTGAAGCTCCAACTGAAGCAGGCTGCTGTCCTCACTGCAGCTAGGCTGTTCAGCTGCCCCCAAATTTTTGAAGCAGTTCCCTGGCTTCCTTTGCGTCCTTTCCCCCTCCTTCAAATGTCAGGGAGCATTAGGAGGAGCCAAGTCTAGGGTTCCAGATGGCAACCAGCAATGTTCATTGCTGAGACCTTGCAGTAGCCTGAGCTCTCTCTGGGCTTCAGTCAATTCCCCTTCCACCCAGAGAGGAGTTTGGATTAGAGGGTCTCTGCCATGCTGTGAGTTCCCCTGTTGGACCGCTTGCAGGACCTAGCCTGCCTGGGAGACTGTGGTCTATGTGTCCAGGCAGGGTTGGGGGATGAGAGTAGCCAATGAGGAAAGCATTTTCAGGGGACGTGAACTTTGTGTTTTCGGGGAGCCGAACTTGCGGCTCTCCTGCGGGTGCAGCAGGGCTGTCAGGAGCAGGTTCCTTACAGCGCAGGTCCTGAGTAAGGGAAACACGACTTCTGAGGAGTCCACCTGGCCTCCTGTTCGCCCCTTCCCAAAAGTCTGGTCTCCTGCCCTGTTCCTGCAAATCTATGTATGATTCCTGAGGCATGCAGCAAAGCAAAGCTGCACTGGCCTGAAATCTTGGTCCCAGGTGCAGTGGTGCGCCCCCGGCCACGCGGCTCTGTGAGTATAGGGGTGTCCCTGGGTGTTGGGTTGTCGAAGTGGCTCTGTGAACCAAAGCCCTAAACAGGACCACAGCTCGCAGCTCTGCGCCAGGCTGGCAGCCTTCCCGCAGGGGCCCGATGCAGGGGCGGGGAGCGGACTATAGCTCTAAGGGTCCTTACTCCTGCTTCGTGGGCGTCTGGGCCAGGTGCGGTTAGGAGCCCCCGGGGCGGGGAGTGCGGCTTGGTTCTCAATTCACTCACTGTCGGTATCCCACAGACGAATCGGCGTCTGAGACTGGCCAGAGGTTCCTGTTCGACGTGTCTAGCCTTCCAGATTCCGACGAGGTGGTGAGTGCGGAGCTCCGCGTGCTACGCCACGAATCTTCGGAGCCAGGCCTTGGGAGCGCAACTTCGCCGCTGCTGTTGTTGCTTTCCACGTGTCCCGGAGCCGCCCGAGCACCGCGCCTGCTGCACTCGCGGGCCGCTGAGTCCCTGGACTGTCAGCGCTGGGAGGTGTTCGACGTGGCGGACGCCGTGCGTCGTTACCGCCGAGAGCCGCGCTCCACTGGCACGCTCTGCCTGCTCCTGCGCGCAGTGGTCGGTCCGGCTCGGAGTCCCCTGGCACTGCGGCTGCTGGGCTTCGGCTGGCGGGGCGGAGGCGGCGCAGAGGCTGAGGAGCGCGCGCTGCTGGTCGTCTCCTCCCGCACGCAGAAGAAAGAGAGCCTGTTCCGGGAGATCCGCGCCCAGGCCCGCGCACTTGGGGCCGCTCTGGTCGCAGAGTCGCCGCCCGACCCGGGACCCGGCACTAGGTCATCAGGAGTAGTCATTGGCGGCCGCAGGCGGCGGAGGACGGCGCTGGCTGGGAGGAGGGCAGCACAGGGGAGCGGCGCGGGCGCGGGCCGGGGCCACGGGCGCAGGGGCCGGAGCCGCTGCAGCCGCAAGCCGCTGCACGTGGACTTCAAGGAGCTGGGCTGGGACGACTGGATCATCGCGCCGCTGGACTACGAGGCTTACCATTGCGAGGGCGTCTGCGACTTCCCGCTGCGCTCGCACCTCGAGCCCACCAACCACGCCATCATTCAGACGTTGCTCAACTCCATGGCGCCCGACGCGGCGCCGGCCTCCTGCTGCGTGCCCGCGCGCCTCAGCCCGATCAGCATCCTCTACATCGACGCCGCCAACAATGTGGTCTACAAGCAGTATGAGGACATGGTGGTGGAGGCATGCGGCTGCAGGTAGCCTGCGATCAGGGGAGGGGACAGCCGCACCCCCGAGGACCCCGGCTGAAGAGCCGCTTCGGGCCGGGCCCTGTCACCTAGCATGGGTGCGCGCGTTGGACTTGGCCCGGCGTCCGGCGTCCGCAGGGAGGAGAGCGCAGGTTCACACCCATACTCTCGTCCCCTCTCGCACACATTTGCCAGGCACAGCAGCATCAGAAAGCCTTGGGAAGGGGGAGCCTGACGCTACCGAATGTCAAAGCCAGGTGGCTGTAGCGCCCACTGCCCACTTTTGCGGAGAGGAGAGCATTTGTGTTTATGTTTCGGCAACCCGCCCTAAAAATCGGGTAGAAACGGATTAGGACCGGGGGCTCCAGGACAGTGGCCTAAAGGGGTTCTTGAGTGCGTTTTGTCTTACTTTTTGTTTCTGGTCGCTGGATGGCTGTGTGCCTGGTGTTGCACCCTGGGGCCCAATTAAGGGTTGCTCCATACCTTTTCTAGAGGTTTAGGTTGCCTGGAGCTATTAACTCTAAGAAGGCACCGCTGCAAAAGGTGCCTTAACTTTTAAAATTTAAATTTTAAAATTTAATGTGGCATTGCCTCATTTTGGAAGGGCAGTTTTGTCTGAAAGAATGTATGGTGGGGCGGCCCAGATCCCTGCAAAGGTCAGCACCACTCTTTTTATCAATTCCAGTTGAGAGTCATCTAGAAAGTTGAAAAGACTTTTTTCTCTTGGGGGAAAATGAAATGCGGCAGAAGTTTTAAGCCGGTGCATGACATTGGGGATGAGGTGGGATGTGCCTGGCACCTAGTGTCTTAGGGGCATGGAGAAGCAGGGGTACAGCTGCTCCTTTTCCTAGAGATGTTCCAAGAGGGCTTCTTAAGAAGTTGGCGAAGAGGTTGTCAGGGCCTGAAGTATCCTGGGGTCTGCTGCAGCCAAGGGTGGCTTGTCTGTGGGCAGATGCATCCCCCTTCAAATAGCACACCGGCAGTGGGCCTGAGTGGCGCTTAAGGATGGAGTCAGTGTGGACTTTTACATACTTTCAAGGTGTCCTTGCTTTAGTTTTTGGCCTGGTGATAGTAACCGAAAGTGAAGCCACGTGAAAGTGCTTCTGTCAGATTTAAACTCACAGCCCACACCTTCAGAGCAGGAGGAAAGTGGCCTCCTCTGCTGTTTGCTGGCTGCATCCCCTTCTGAAGGGCAGGGCCTTGGTGTGGGCAGTGCAGAGATGCGAGCTTGCTTGCTTCCCAGTTCCTGAATTTTGCCCTGAAGGGTTATTGATGGTAGGATGTCTATGTGAGAGTGAGCTCCAACACGCCAGCCCTCATTGTTTATTTGATTTGCTCATGCCCAGAATTTCCTTGTGCCCTTCTGTCAATGGTTGGGAGAGAAAGAAAAGTTGGACTACACCTGCCAGGGGCTCCCAGGGCTGCTTTGAATTACCCTGCAGCCCTCCGGGATACTGTTCATTAATGTTGTGCTGGGTTTTTTTTTTAGGGTCCTTGGGTAAGCATTAATTCTGCCCTTGCCTTGGATGCTAAGATCCAGAACAGTTTATACACGTTTTAATTCTTAGTAGTTACATTTTACAATTGATGCAGAGGACCAATTAAAAATTTAGATACTGCTAATTTACTTAGGGGCCCCACCTGAGTCCTTTTTATTCTGTAAAATTCCTCTGAAGAGGGAAAACCCACATATAACTTATTCTTAAAATTAAGATTTTCCCCTTTTATAATGTGAATTTATGTGATGTGGCTGAGTGCAGAGCTATAAATAACCAGAAAATACAATATTTTCTTCAGATTAAAAAAACCTTGAAGTGACACTTGGGTACAATTGTATCTTTTACTTTTGACTAGCAAAGGTGGTGCCCAGATTTGTGGATTTCACCAGGGAAACCTTTCTCTTCTGTTTTAAATGATAATTTTAATAGTGATTGCTTTGATACCTATCATTAAGGAAGATTAAAAAATTGCATGAAAGTTTAATAGGTTGTATTATTAGAAGATCTAGAAAGGATGTTAATGAAAAAATCACACTTCAATATTGTGAGGAAATTTTTGGGTATTTAATATGTTTGGACAAAAGAAAACATTTTGATACTTTTTTACTCTTTTTACTGACTAGGGAAAAAAACTTTGGGGCAAGAAATGTCTTGATTAACATGAGCTTCTTCTCCTTTTTTTTTAAGAGAGAGAGGGACAGAGAGAGAGGAAGTAAAGAATCAATTTTCTTAATTTTTCATGTGGCTATCGTTGCTCTGATACTTCGCTGTGTATGTGGTGCTGGGGTTCGAACCACATCCTTGCACGTGCCAGGCAAATGCCATAACCGCTGAGCCTCTGCTCCAGCCGCATAACCTGAGCTCTTTATGGTATATCCCTCTTCCCCTTTTTCTTGTCGTTGGCCTGCTTCTAACAGCATGTGTCTGAGGTGATGTAGGAATTCAGTCTCCTTGGACCTTTCTAGGCTGCACCTTGGGGAGAGTTTTCCTTAGACTACACAGTTCCTTGCATGGTGCGTGAGGCCCCAGGGTGGTCCTTGTTGACTGACTGGAGGGAATGTCTCCTGGGCCTCCCCTGAAGCTTTGTGCAACCACCAGGGTTCAGGGTGCCCTCCAGGCTTCAGCTCTGCCCAACCCTCCGCCTCCTCTGAGTACCTACTCTAGACGTTGTGTTTCCTTATGTAAAAATGACAGCAGAAGGGCCACCACATGTGGGGCAGGCAGGTTTGTGCTGCTAGGGTGTGGTTGAACTGGCTTTGCCAAGCTGTGGAGAAAAGTTTTCTGTCAGTGCACTTGGGAGCATCCTGTGCCATCTGTCCTCCAGGAACAGGTTGGGTGACCAGCATATACCCAGCTGTTCTGCTGGAGTCCCCAGCTGGACTCTTAGATACCACTGATGGGGAATTAGGATTAAGTGTGTCAGAACCACTAGTGATAGCGCCCCCCACATCTGAGGTGAGCAACATGCCCCTACTGAACTCAACAGAATTTTCTACTTCGTTGGGGAGAATTGCCCACTACTAGTTGAGATCATTTGAGCCACTGTTTCCTGTGGAGGGCCTGACATCCCTGCTCATGGAGGGGTGAGCAGGGTCAGGGGGCGCTGGGTCTGCTAGACACCATGACAGTCTGGTCATTGCTGCTTGAAAGCAGCACTTTTATATTAAGGGAGACCCCTACACTGGCAGATGGACATTTCCTCCATTCCAAATGCTGGCCTTGTGGAATTTGGACTTTCCAAGTAGCTGGGCTGGGTCTTCCAGAGAGGGTGGCAGGCGTTGTGGCCTCATTCTGGGAAGCCAGGCCAACGTGTGCTCATTCTTTACGTACCGTACTTCCCTGGCATTTGAGTACTCAGGAGGAATGGGAAGGAGTGTGGATTGTGTGACGGTGGTGAAAGCCCCTGGACGGCCTGTGAGGCCCTTCCCCCTGGCTGTACACTTGGTGTATGTAAGGGGTAGAAGCCTGGACATGTGTCAGTAACCCTGCAGAAGGACCAAGGGGACAATCCAGATCCTATAAGTCCTTGTCCTGTCAACAGCCTCACTCTACTCATGGCGGAACATAACTGGGGCCATAGTCTGACTTTCTTCTTAAAGCAGGGAGTGAGACTCTTTCCAAGAGCAGCTTGTGCACAGAGCTCTTCCCTTGCCTGAGTCTGGTCTCCAGAAAACTTAGTGTAAGGAAGAGGAGGCTCTGCAGCTGTCCCAGGGCCTTGCCAGTTCTCCTCAGAGAACTGTCCCCTCAGGAGACAGACCTCCCCGATGGCCTAGGGCCAGATGGCCTTAGCAGGTGGGCTGGGAGGACCATTCTGTCCAGGGAGTGAAGGGCCTGTGTTTGCCCCTCAGGAAGCATTTGTGCTGGGAAGGGAAAAGGGGATGTGGACCAGTGAATCCAGCAGCTATAAAACTTTGGGAGTGAGTGGGGAAATCACCAGATCCCGGTGAGGACTGGCATGTCCAACTGGTGGTAGAGTTGGGGCTCACCGTGGGCTTCTGTACCCCCAGGAACCAACTGTCTCCCCCGTGTGGCCTGCTCCCACCTGATAGGAGGACATCTCCAGGAGCCCAGAGGCAAGTCATGGGTAGTCACCTCCCTGTATGCCCAAGCTTTAGCTTCTGCCCCTTAAAATGAGTACCTCTAGGCTGGAGATGTGGCCCGGTGGTAGAGTGCTAGCCTAGTATGTGTAAGGTCCTGGATTTGAGCTCCAGCATCCCCTTCCCCGCAAAAAAGAGGACCCCTCCCGTTCTAAGGTCCCAAGATTCCCATTCAGATAATTCCAAAGTGGAGCAAAGCAGTGGACTGCTTCTGGAAAAGTCCCCTCCTCAGCCCAATCATAGAGTCACAGCGCTTGTGTTGTGCCTGCGAGCATATATCCGGCTTATCTTACTTCCAGTCTCTGTTCGTGCTTCCTGGATGTTGCTTTGATTTCTACCTGGGGCAGGTGCAGGGGAGGCCAGGACCTCAGGGGTGGGGCTGTCTTGTTCCCCCTGGTTGAGGGCCACTGCCAACTCATTTGAATTGCACATGTGTCACATAAGGTTGGCAGGGTCACATTCAGACTGAGATTGTTTGGCTCCAACCAGCTGTAGGTATCTTTGTCAGGGCAGCAAGAAGAAAGGGTTTGGAAGGGAAGAGAGGATGTGGACCAGTGAATTCAGTAGTTAAAAGCCTTTAGGAGGGAGTGGGGAGTCACTATACCCCTGGGGAACTGGAATGTCCAAGTAGTGCTAGAGTCAGCCGAGTCCCTGGGCAAGGTGAAAAGCATGTTCTGGGGTGGGGTAATCCCTCGAGTCCCCACCTGGGCCTGCCCCCTCTTCACATACCTCACGGTTATGCCACGTCTGCTGCCAAGGTCCCTCTTCAGCTTGCCAGGGGAGTGACCTGGAGGCAAGTGTCAAAAGACATTTTCTTCTTCCTTCTCATGACCTGGAAGGTGGTGGTTTAACATTTAGAAGCACCAGGAGGGAGAGAGGAGTCAGAAAGATTTATTTTTTTATCTTTCCACCATGTCAGAATGTGTTGAGTAACAATAAATGCACAAGCTACATCAATCAATTTCATCATATTCATCAAATACTCATGGTTCACTTGGTGTCATGACCATGGCAATCATGGGAGAATGGTTCATTTTCATTTTTTCAGATGCTCGGCCTTTTGCACCCGGAGTCTCCTGACCATTTAGGCTGGAGCTTAGTTTTCTTCTTCCCTTTGTTGCTGTTTGGGTCTTTAATTGGTGCCCAGAGCACAGAAGTGCATGAACAGGTGGCCTGGAATGAGGTTCTGGTGAAGGAAGCCCATCTTCTCAGGCGGGTCACATCTCAGCTGAGGAGTGACCTGCATGGTCACAGACTTCAGAGAGAGGCTGGAAGTTGGTCTCATAAATCCGTGGGGTGCCTAAGGGCTGTGAACCCTGAGCGTCAGGGACCTGCTCTGCTCTTGATGTGCACGGGCCCAACTTTACCAAAGCTCAGCCATGCTGAGATGTGGCACCAGGTCTTCAGCCAAGCAGAGTCTGGGTTGGTGCTTTTTGGTGGCCACAGCAGTCACATCAGAGGAAGATAGCAGAAGCAGTTGAGGGCTGTGAGGACTTTGAAAAATCAATTTCGAGGCTTGCTTGCCATTGTTAGCAAAGTTCAAATTCGTGCTCAGAGCAGCACGCCCAGCCAGTGATCTGCTTCTCCAGCCCTTGCAGGCCTGGCAGACCTCCTCCAGCATCTGTGCATGGCATGCTTGCATCTGTGTGACAGAGAAGGGACCGGTTTCTCTCACATGCATCCCCTTCAATGGCAAGAGGGTAGCAGCATCCTAAGAAACTTGAGAGACGTGTTTCTGTGCAGGCAGGTGAGTTTGTAGGCTGAAGGTGTAAGAAGCACGTTTTGTTCCTTCTAGGTTAGGAACTCTGGGTTCAGAGAGAGCCACCTGGGAGAAGTGGAGGTGCAGAAACTTTTTATCCTCTTTCAAGGGATGCTCAACGAAGTTGCTTAGAAAAACAAGGAGAGGCTGGAGGTCAGGGTGGTGCAGACCTTTGGGACAAGCTGGCGGTTTTGCCTTAGTCTTGTTTCACTTGGTGCTCACAAACGAGCACAGTGCAGCGGTGGCAGATGTGGCCGGGCAGGCCATGGGCATGTGGCTGTCTACCAGTCCTGTCGACACTGCTCCTTTGGACCAGCAGTGACAACTGCCACACCCAGTTCCTGGGCCTAGAGCTGGGTGAGATGACTTGTTCTGCCGGGAGGCCCGCAGATCTTGGCAGAATCTAGAACCACAGCTGGTCCTTTTGGGGGCTGAGGTGTGTTCATGACTGACCCAAAGGAGACTTCTGGTAAGGCTTATTTCTAAAAGTCCTGCTGAATTAGAAGCCAACGTGAGCGGATCAGATGTACACAGGCCAAGTTCGCCTGGGGACCCTCCCCAGGCTGCTGGATGGGGAGTGGCAGCCTAGGTAGTTTGCTGCTTGATGGTACTTGGTAGTCACAGGCTCTTGTGGGAGGCTGCTCTCAGATGCCCAGGCTGGCTATGATTTCTCACCAGGTAAGTCTGAAAGCAGCGACAAGGTGTGCTGAGGACCTTTCCTTGTGGCATTATTCCTTGGTGTCTGAAGGCTGCCAGGGTCAGGAAATGGTGTACTGTCCTGGGTTCCCCATGGCTGGGGGCAGCAGCAATTTGACTGGAGGTGAGCAGTCTGTCTTGAGAAAGGGGGGCCCCACAAGCAGGGCTTACTTCCTAGCAATTTCTATTTCTGGATCAGGGCCTGTCAGATCAGAGAAAGCCCCATTCAGCATTCTGTGTAGAAAGCGATGCTCCAGTTGGGGGAGAAAGCAAGCTGAGCGTGAAACGTGTTTCCTGGCTGGGAGGTTGGCAAGGGTTCCACGCCAGGAGCAGAGACTTTGGAGAGGGGAACCGGGGTGGCCTTCACCTTGGATTAACCACGTAGAACGTGAACACCCTTAGAGAAATTTTAATTTTATATTTCAGTTTATACTGTAGTGCAAATAGCTTTTACGTTTTCTTTGACAGAGAATCATAATTGAGTCACTTTATCACTTTAGGTCTTTTAGCTGGAAGTTTTTTTCTTTTTCTTTTCTTTTTTTTTTTTTTTTTTTTTTTTTTTTTTTTTTTTTTTTTTTTTTTTTTTTTTTTTTTTTTTTTTTTTTTTTTTTTTTTTTTTTTTTTTTTTTTTTTTTTTTTTTTTTTTTTTTTTTTTTTTTTTTTTATAAAAAAAGAAGGATTAACATGCTGTCTACAAGTGTCCTTTCAGCAGATGACAATAGGAGATTCCAATAAGTTTGGAATTTTATTTGTTTGTTTTGTGTATAAATAAGGCAGATCATTTCACTGAGTAGGTAGCTGCTGAACTCGTGCACCTGCTTCCAGAGCAATGCTGTTGAAACAGGCCCTGGGTGGGCAGCAGAATTCCACCCGTGGTGAGTGGCCTGTAGCTTAGAAAGCAAGTTGAATCACATTCCAGTACTGTGATTTGAAGGCAGCGGTGAAACTTGAAGTGATGGTAATGCCATCAAGGCTCAATTACACTTTACCTCCACTACAGCTAAAGACTAAGTTACTTGTTTAGGGGAAGTCTCTTTCATTTCACAGTGATACCCACTGTTTTCCAGCTTGGCTTGGGAGTAACGAGATGGGTGGTGGTGGTTCTGGGGGGGTGGTGGTGTTTAAAACTCATCTGATGCAAACTGAACTCTTCTCTGTTGGCAGTCTTCTAGCTCTGGCTTGGCCAGAGCAGGACCCTGGGGCTTGCAGGCTGCAGACTGGCTGTCTCCCTGCTGCCCAGCCTGGCTGTTGGGCAGTGCTTATTGACATCCATCATGAAATGCTGTCTATGGTTAGGACAGCTAGCAGGGAATCCTTCAAGGGCAGGTATAAATCCATGTGTATATGTACTCTCAAATTTAAAAAGATTGTACATAGCAGAATGTAAATGACCTGTAAAACAGCAAACTCTATTTTTCTTGATTTCTACATAGTAGTATATATTTGTTAAACATGCTTGTATATTCATTATTAACCATTTGATATTTTGTACAGATAAGTTGATTAAATATTTTATTCATAAAACTGTTCACGACTGGTCTTTAGAGAACAGCATTTTCGCTTTTATTTCTCAGCCTCTCTGTGTTAAGTCTGCTTCTTTGCCAACTGGGAACAGCAGCTGAGCATCCGGGCATTAGGAATGACTGCACTGAAACGGGGCAGCTCCCTGGTAGGCCTGGTGCTGCTTGTCTTTGTGCTAACCACTGCCCCTTGAAACACCAGGGTCTCAGGTGTGGATTGGAGAGTGGGGGGCCTCAGGCCTGGGGCTGCTCCACCCTGTGAAACTGCATAGGACACTGTGCACAGCCCCACGCTGCACGGTGACACTGCACGTAAAGAGTTCAGGGAGAAGAGGCCAAAATGCAGTGGAAAATGTTTCCTTTTTTGGAAATGAGCATTATGATTTGTAGAGTGGATATGGGTTCTAAACCCAGTTGAAATGGGAATGCTTTGGGTTGGCATTCACTTCAGGCTGCTGTGGGAGTGATCTTACTCCGGAAAGTGTGCCTCTGCAGGTGGCACACTCATGCCTCCGAAGTCCCAAGGCGTAAGGCCCAGTGGGAGCAGCTTTCCCTGTAAGACCAATGACATGTTTCAGAGAAACCAATGAAGTCTCACAGCAAATTCAACAGGCCACCTCATGGCAAGGACAGAGATCCTGTGCTCAGTGACACCACCTTGGATTCTTCAGTCACTCTCCTGGCAGGGCAGGGCAGGACCAATATGCAGCCTTCCCTGGCTATACTGGTGGCACACAGAATTTTTCCTATGATGAAGGTATTTCATCTATGTATTAAATGACCCTGGGAGAGAATTAGTGACAGAGCTGCAGATATGGAAAGCACACAGGGACTTGCCCTCATTAAGCACTTGTTACCAGCATGATCTCTTTGGGGACACCAGGCCTGTCAGTAAGACTCACCTTTCCATCAGAGTGAAGGCTGTACCAGTCCTCTCTGAATCCAGAGTTCTCTCAGTGATGCTAATGCAAGTCCCTGGGGTTACATGAGTTTCTCCTTCTGCTGGGAGACAGAGCAAGAAACTTGCTCTCCTCCAGCTCCTTAATTCCATTAGTATTAAATGATCTGCCTCATTTGGCAGGCACAGTAAATGTGTAAGCTCTGGACCCTGCCATGGCAAAGTATAAAGCCTCTTCATGCTTTTAAAACAATTTTTAAAATAACAATCCTTGGTGGATTTTTCATTTTTTACCTGTCTCCACTTTACCTACCCCAGCATTCTTTGTAGAGGCTGCCATATTTAGCAGAGAAAGGCCAGTTAGTGGGAGAGAGGAAAGTCAGGGTGACATTCAGCCAGCCTGAAAGGCTCTGTACTGACCGCTTCTAAGAGCAGGCTGAGATCCATTCCTCTGCTCCCTGGGGTCCTGTTGCTCCAGGGCTGCCCCTGTTGCCTGCTTACTTCCAAGCAGGCTGCAACCAGTCTCCGCTGAGGCTGTGCCTGATGTGGTTGGGGATGCGCGGAGCTCCTTGCCCTCCGGTTGCCTGCTCGGGAGGAAGAGTGATCTAGGCAGAAACTTGTCCGGTGGGATGTGTCACCAGTGCTCAGCCGTCAACTCTGGGGCTGTGGGCGTTTGCCGGGTCCTAATCACATGCAGGTGTGCAGCCCTTCAGCAGCGGCCAGGAGGAGGAAGCCCAGATGTTCTGCAGAGCCTGAGCAGGGTGGATTTGCAGAGGCAGGATTCTAGGCCCTCTGTGAGGAGGGAGACCCTGCAGGTGCACCCACACCCCCTGGCTGTAATGGACGCTCAGTCACGGGGTCACATTCCCATCCCAGAGAAGAGGAATGTTCCCATAGACTTACAGCAAGGCAATCTGTCCCAGTGTGGAGAGGTCAGCACAGGTCCTTTTGCCAGAATGTTTGAGGAATGCAACACAAAATGAGAATGCTCTACTGTCCCCAACCAGTCTCGTGTATTGTGTCTCTAATTCCCACCTGGGGTGCTGCATGGGGCAACAAATAATAAGCCACATATTTGGTAGCTGCTAATACCCAAACCCTGGAGGTTTTCAGATCACAGAATGGAAATAACAGATACAGTCGCACAGGACAAGATCAGTGTGCCATGAGGTGTAGGGGCCTTACTTTCTGTAGCTCCTCAGTGCCAGAAAACAAACAGATGCTGTCCTTGGACCTATCTGATCCAGTTGTGCATAGGTCTGCTGGGGAAATGCTTTCGGGATGAAAGAGTGAATGTACCTGCCAGTGTGTGCACTGACACAGCCAGCTCAAGGATGGGGAGGCCCTGAAATGTGCTTTCCTGACTGGCTGTGAGAATGCACATTTCTTGAGAGCTTGCACAAACTTTTATAAATTGAGATATCCAAATTATATAGTATTCCACGTGGCAAGCCCTATTCTGTATGCTTTGCAAGTACAGAGGTAGCTAAGACCCAGTCCATCTTCTAGAACTCTCTTTTGCAGGACAGAAAGGGGTACTGGTGGTGGGGGCAGGGAGCAGTATGGAGGAGTGCTTCCGTGGAACCCTGGCCAGGGCATCTTGGGGGCTGAGGGAGGGAGGGAAGCTCTAGGAGGCAGGTGCAGTTGGTATTTGGGGCCAAGTCTCATGGGGTGGTTAAAGGTGGGCAACACTGAAGCTGAGGCAGTAATTCCCAAGGTTTAAGAGCACAGCATCTGTGCAGGGGAGCCATCAAGTGGCCGTGTCTGGTGTGGTGCACCAGGTGCCAGGGATTCATGGCAGGTGCTGAGGCTATGATGGAGCCTCCTGTCTTCTCCTCAGGACAGACTGCAGTTTTTTGCCTGGGACACCTTTTGTTACAGCGTTTGTTCTTTAAAATGACTCAGTTGTTACCAACTGTCTGTTTTTCACTTCCTCTGCAAACCAGGCCTTCCTTCACATGACTCCCTTTCCCCTCACTTCTCTCTTGCTAGGTCCCCCTTGTGGCCTCCAGGAGGCAGCAGAGGAAAGAAGGGGATAAAGCGATGGCCGGAACTGGAATCCCAGAGGTCACCAACCAGCTGCCAGATGGCTGTGAGATCCTGAGCAAGGAAGGCACTTACCCTCATACCTCAGCAGGACCCCGTTAACTGGGCAGTAGAGCCTCCCAGGATTGGAGGCCTCCACGAGACACTGTGACAGTACAGGGGTTCTTTACCTGGACTCGCTTTCCTCTATTCCAAATCCATCCCAGTTCTCCCTGTCCTTCTGGGACCAGGGGGTGCCCCCCAAAAAACTAAAGGAACTAGGGACTCTCAGGCCCTTTCCAGGGTCTGGGGACACCACCATCAGTCTCATCAGGCATCACACTCAGTGACACCAAGCTTGCCTTTGGTCTGCCGGGAGAGGTCAGGCCCAGGTCCCTTCACCACTCTCCACCTGGACCAAAGTGATCACTTATCTACATTTGTTTGGGACACTGCCAAGAATCTCAGACCCCTTGGGAAGCAATCCGAAGGATACTTAGACACTTCTCTGTCTTCACACCTCCTTCAGGAGAGCTTTGCTCAAAGTCTCAGAGATATATTTGCTTAGAGTGCACTTAGTCCCTTGTCTCTGACCTCTACTTGCGCCTTAGGGAAGGGGCAGCCCAGGTATGTCCTCACCTCTCCTCTCCTGCAAAAGAAGGCAGCAAGAAAGAGAAGGCTCCTGCATTTGAAGAAGCCTTTTCTTAGTCCACTGTGAAAGCATCCAGGGCTGGGTGGGGAGGCTGAATGGCTTGAGGCCAGGAAGCAGAGCCAGGTGAGAAAGTGTTACCCCAGTGCAGGAGCCAGAAATGCAAGGCTGCTCAGACTGCAAGAATCAAGTTACAGGCTGGGTGAAGCAGAGCTAGCATGGGGTCTTCCATTGCACTGAAGACACAGATGAGAGCAGATGCCTTCCTTCCCACTAGGTACCCTCTCATAGAGCATCCACCACAAACTAGGCAAGATGCTAAAAGCCATATGCATGGTCTCAACGTTTCCCCTTCAGGAGGACAAAAAATCCTCCCCACAATGAGGATCTGAGATAAGTACTGATATTACCCCAGTTTCAGATGAGGGGCTGGAGGGTCAGGGAGGTGTGAAGTCTTAATGCAGCATCAATGACGTAATACACAAGAGATCTGGGATTTGAACCCATGTCCCCATTTACGGTCAAGAGTAATTTATTTTCTGGAAATAAATAAATGATGAGAGACAGATGCAGGAGAGAACATGGTGGTTTTTAAGAAAATAAGAACTATCTTTATAAATTCCAAAACAACCTCAAAATTCCCGCCCCCCCAAAAAAAATGCAAGTAGAGAGAACACCGTTTCCCCTTGAGCCATTCCCACAGCAAAATGCTCCACGACCCCCAGATATTTCCAGATACTCCATGGAGTCCTCAGTAGCTACAGGGGCATTCTGCTACTTCTCCACAGTACAACCACTGAAATCAGAAAACTAATGAATCACCATCTTACTTCCAGCTAATCTTTGACCCTGTTCAAGTTGTACAAACTGTCCCAATATTTTATAACAAAAGCATCCCGTGCAGACTCAGGTGTTGTGTTAGTCACCACGGCTCTTTAGTCTCCTTTAGTCTGGGATTGCTTGTGCTTTAATGTATAATGAAGAAAAATCATGCCTTTCGAGGTCACTGGCTCTCTGAGCACTGAGTAGCGAAGTGATGGCTACAACTCTGGCAGTCTTGGACATTAAGCCACTGGAGTAGCAGGGACTGCCTCTGGAGCTTCTCTTGTGGCCCACAGCAGACAATGAACAGCTGTGGGCATGGAGCAAGACTCCAGGTGACACTTTTCATTCAGTTCTAGATAGCTCTATAAGGAGTAATTTTTTTTGTGTGTGTGGGGTACAGGGGCCCCTTGCCACTGAGCTATAGCCCCAGCCCTTTTTATTTTTTATTTTAAGACAGGATCTTGATAAATTGTTTAGGGGCTCGCTAAGTTGCTGAGGCTGTCCTCAAACCTACAATCCTCCTGCCTCAGCCTCCTGAGTTGATGGGATTATAAGCATGTGCCACCATGCCCAGCAGAAGTTATATCTTTGACAAAGACCATCATGTGGTTGCCTGAAATATACAGGCAAAACTACTAGAAATGGATCACATCTACCGTTTATTGATTTTTACTTTTGTGTAATTCCTAAAGAAAGAAAATAGACTTCAGTCTCCTGAAATCGGATTCTTTCCTCTTTAAAAGAAGCAACAAGAAAGTGACTTTTTTACTTTAATAGTGAGACTTCAGCCCCAATCTATCTCAGGCAAACTGCTCAAATTTCACCCTCTCTCCCCAACACAGAAATCAGGGTAGACATGGTCATAAGTGCTGGTAAAACATTTATTTTGAAAATTCATTGGTGTTTAGATGATAAGGAATTAAGAGTCATATCTTTTTTTAAGCTCTAAAAATTTAAAATGATACAATTTTGTATGTGCAGACTTTTGAAATACAGAGTAATGTTGTAAAATAACATCTAAAAGGTGTGGCTGCTGCTCTTCAATCCAGTAGGTCTGAATGACTAGTTCCTGTTTTTGTGCAGTGATTGAGGGTTATTGGGCACCCACTGCAGGACTAAGAGCCACAGCCCTGGCTTCTAATGTCAGCTCTCTGGAAGGCCTTCCGGTGCAGACGCCATCGGGGACTTGTGAGGACCCTCTGCCTACAGCTGTGGAGCTCCACGTCTGGAGCTTGGTGTTTCCCCTCTGCATCATTCGCTCTGATGCAGAAGCCATGCCAAAGGACAGTAACTCATTGGACACTGGGCTGGAAGCACATCAGGGCATATCTTCCCTTAGGGGCCTTAGTGTTGAAAGGGAGGAGAGCATCCCATTATTCTTCAGGAATGACAATGCCACGAGGGCCTTCCTCTGGGAGAAAGCTACATTTTTTTTGATTGATCATTAACTGTCACTGCAGCCAGTGGGACTTCTTGGCTCCTAAGTTCTCAGTATACAGTTGTTCTCAGCCAGAGAACCTGCTTCTCTCCACCAGACCTCCAAGTGTCCAGAGAAGTCGAATTCACATAATTTAATGGCTTACTTTAGTTTGTTAAGCAAAGTCATTTATTCCTAACAAATAATGTTAATGCAAATGGAAAACCAATTTATGTTAATGTTGTATTCAGGAATTTAAAACACCTTCACCAAAATTATTTACTAGGAGATTTTTAGAAGAAAGGAATTCTACAGTACATAAGAACATCATTCTTGCTAGCATGTACTTGGCTCACTGCTGGCCTTCAATAGTTTCATTGCAAGATTCAGAAAGAGAAATTGCACATTGGCTCACAGAGATTTCATTTGGGCAGCCCAGAGCTCCCCTTCCTGGCTCTGGAGGTGAGGGGCCTGCTGGGGGCTCATCACCTGGCAGGCTAAGGCTCCACACACAGCTTGTGGCTGCCTTGTGACAGGAGGCAGAGTTGGGATCCTTCAACAACTCTTCACTGTCTGGTGAACATTATTCTTGGTCTAAGCAGACAGATCATGATGTCACCCGATGATCTCAGCCAAGACCTGTGCTATGTCAGTCTGGGCTGATCGTCATCTCTGTCCATGTCCACTGCCAATATCCACTGTTCATCACTTCCTGCCATGGGAACATGAGTGTGGCCTTGCGACCCTTTAAGCTTCACATAGTTGACCATACGCTTCACGTTCACAGGCCTTGTGTATTTTCTTTTATATTTTCATTTAAGTATTTCATAATTTCCTCCATGATAGCCTATTCCACAATGTCACTCAATTAGTCACCTAAATTTAGATTTTTCTTTTGTCTGCAAGAATCCCACTGACCACGTTACACCGCATAGTGCCACTGGGCTCCTGGGCAAAGAGGATCTTGTGTGGGTCTGGTGTTTGAGTCTGGGAATGTGCTGTGGACGCCATGGAATGATTCGCTGCGTGTGTTCATACTGATGAGACTTTCGATCAGGAGCTGAGGGGTTTTAAGCCAAGAGGTTTTTGCTTTTTTTCTTTTCTAATATTAAAGATCAAAAATAAACATTTAATCTGTGGAGCATAGTACACCTGCCACCTCCACGGCCTGGCTTTGGGTGCTTGTCTCCTGTATCATATTTATATTTTGGACAGATTATCTTTCAGCCAGTCAGCAACCATGCCAGCCATTTCCTGGCTAAAATGGAGGATAAAAGCATGAGGTATTTTTTTCTCACAGAGTCGAATATCTCCTTCTGGAAAATCTTTCTTGATGTCTTCATAATACTTTTTTGGACACCAGCGATCTGTGGTACCATAGTAAAATGTAAGCTGAAAGATAAGACAACATATTGTGTTAGAAAACACTTTCTCTGGGGCTGGAGCGGTGGCTTGGAAGATATGGTGCTTACTCAGCATGCGCAAGTACACGAGTTCAAACCCCAGCACCCACGTATACAACTAAGTGTCAGAGCAAAGAAAATCATGTGAAAAACTCAATAAAAAACGATTCTCTCTCTCTCTCTCTCACTGTCCTTTCTTTAAAAAAAAAAAAAGAAAGAAAGAAAACAAAACACTTTCTCCTCCCAACACAGACATGACCCAGTGGTCTGCAGTGATCTGAAGACAGCGCCTATGCCTGGCCCTCCTGCCCTTGCCAAGGCCCCCCCAGGACATGGCTCTTTGGAGGCAGCAAAGCCCTCACAACTCCAGCAGTGTATCAGGAGGGTCAGATGGGAAGAAGCCCAGGTGGGAGAGTCCTGTGTGGCCCACTACTGAGAATGCACCTGCAAAGTCATGGGGACTGAGGTTGGGAGGGGCCCCAGGGAGCAGGCATGAGGTCAAGGAAGACAGCTGATGAGACAGTCTCATTAGTGACTAGCGTCCACTTAATAAAGACATGTGGTAGGCGTGTGGAACGTGTGTTGAGTGTACACTAAGACCAATCAGAGAGATGCAGTCTTCTCAGTGTAGATGACGGAATGTGATTAAGAGAGCTTAAGATACTTCTAAGAAAAGTCTCCGTGTATAAGGATGTGCAGCTCAGCAGGGAAGGAATGCGATCATACTCGGTGAGTAAGTGAGCTGCATGGACACGGAGCCTCCTCCAAGGTATCACTAAGACCTTTTTTGGATAGTCAGCCACACCTGCAAGTGATAGATACAGGGATAGAGATTATCTATCTACCTATCTATCTAATCAATCAAGATTTCTCTCTCTAGGTTACTGTGTTTCGCTGAAAAAATTGTGATGTTCTATTTCTAGTTCTGTATTTCTTCTTTTTTTTGTACCAGGGATTGAACCCAGGGGTACTTAACCACTGAGCACCATCACCCCCCTTTTTATTTTTTATTTTGGGCTAGGGTCTTGCTAAGTTGCTTAGTGCCTCACTAAGTTGCTGAGGCTGGCTTTGAACTTGCAATCTGCCCGCCTCAGCCTCCCAGGTAGCTAGGATTACAGGTGTGCACCACCAGGCCCAGCTCTAGTTCCATATTTCTTAAAATCTTCTATTGAAATCTTATATTGAAAAGGGTACATGGTGGTAATTTCTCTATCAAAATAAAAAAGACTAAATTTTAATGATTCTGTGACATCTGTTTTTGCTGAAAAAGTCCCGGCTAGCTCCAGCAGCTCACTGGTCACAGTCACTTGCAGCTCCCATAACATATAAGCTTGCTCACTCAAACACTTAATCACTTATTCATTAGTCTGATTAGCAAACACTTACTGAGCATTTTCTCTATATCTGGAACCTGGAAAACAGAGATAGTAAAACAATCGTGGGAGGGGAGACAGGACACCCACTATGCAGGGCAACATGAGAGCCCAGATGAGGGCAGCTAGGGGACACAGTGGGCGGGAGTGATTTCTCGGAGTTGGTGCCTGAGTTGTGTCTGTGGGCTGAGGAAGCACATTTAGAGAGCAGAGCAAGTGAAGTGGTAAACATGAACGAGCACAGTGATGCTGAGGAACTGGAAGAAACCACAGTGGCCAGAATGTCAGTGATGGAAGATGAGTGGAGGGGTGGAGAGAGACTGGGGCACGAGGGCTTTCTGCCGTCTTACTAAGGAGGGTACACTCTATGCTAAATGCACAGGAGCTAGCAAGCCTTTACACAGTGAAGTGACACAAAATGGATGTTAGGAAAACTACTCTGGCTACAATGTGGAGGGAGACTGCAGGTATCAAGAGGTGGGGG
The DNA here is from genome assembly GCA_004027875.1 of Aplodontia rufa. NCBI lineage: Eukaryota > Metazoa > Chordata > Mammalia > Rodentia > Aplodontiidae > Aplodontia > Aplodontia rufa. The sequence goes on from PVKS010000491.1 coordinate 165,538, forward strand.
AAGAAAGGTCTGGCAAAACAGGTGTAACTGTTCATGGCCAGTTTTACTGTATCAACCCTAATCTGAATATGGGCTGAGGGAGGTGACTTGTATAAAAGTGCTGGTCTTCATGCATTGACATTATCATTTAACCAATACTTAGAGTATTTAAAACACTTCAAAGGGGGCTGCAGTGGTGGCTCAGCAGTAGAGCATTTGCTTAGCAAAAAACTGCTAAAATCCAAGTTGTCTACCTCCCAAGAGGGCTAATAACCTCAGTTCTCTCTAGACCACTTCCTACGCTTACCACCAGAATCTTTAAAACCATTCAGGAAACAGCATATGCAGCAGTCACATGCACAGTTGTTCAGCATCTCCCCAGAGCCTAACGCTGTGCTGAGAAGCCTAGAGATCCCGACCTGGACTGGCGCCCGGCAGCTCTGCTCTATTGCATGCCTTTGACTGAAGATACCTGAACACGGAAAAAGCCATGCGGGAGCCTCCCACCAGCACATGCTATCAGGAAGTCCTGTAAAAACTGTATGATGGAAGTGGCAGCTGGAGGAAAGCAAGGCAGAAAAGACCTCCTCTCACACAGTCCCCTTGACAAGAATATCACTGTCCCCACCTGCTGCTGCTGTCTGCCTGGCATTCTGAGAACAATTTCCATGAAGAAGCTAATGTTTTCAGCTAAAACTTGAAATATTTCCCACCAGATCCAGCTTGATGAGCCCTCAGCCCTTCTGTCTTGCATACAGTGCTGTGCAGTTAGTTGCGCACAGGTAATCAGCACAGATTACAAACACATCTATGTAATTATGGGGCACAGTGTCCATGGCAGGTTAGGAAAATTTGTGCCAGTGTTGAAGACAGGGAGGAATGAGGATTCTAGGTTCCCCTATATTAACCTGGGTTCCTTTCTCAATACTCCGCTACTGGTAACTGTTTAGAGTGGCCTCTCTTTGGTCAAACCCTTAAATGAGGGGCTGGAGCGGTGGCACGGCGGTTATGGCGCTTGCCTAGCATGTGCAAGTACATGGATTCAAACCCCAGCACCCCTGTACATAACTAAGTGTCAGAGCAGTGGAAGCCATGTGAAAAACTTGATAAAAATTGATTCTCTCTGTCTTTCTCTCTCACTGTCCTTCTCTCTTTAAAAAACAAAAAACAAACAAACAAAAAAAACCCTTAAATGATGGAGGGGTTAAGGTTTTTAAAAATGTGTTTTGTTTTGTTTTAAAAAGTCTTCAGGCTAAATTCATGAAGGGCTCTTTACGAAACTCTTGGCTTACAAGTAAAACATGTGGTTATCTAATGCCTTTATAAGCACTGGCTCCAGGTACTTCCTGTTCCTTACAGATTATAAATTACAGGCAATAGACCTGACCAGGTGACTCTGCACTGTAACCCTAAAGAGGAAAATGAAAAAGTCTGGAGCGTGTGGAGGCAGTGGTGGGGGAAGGAGGAGGACAGGTGGAGTAGAAAGAAGGAGAACTAATGGGAACCATGACAGTGGTGGAGTGCACAAGACTGACTACTGTACTGGGGTACAAACATGAGCTGCTGGGGACCACCAGAGCTGGTGGACTCTAAGGACGGTGTGGCCGGTCCTGTGCTGCCCACCTTCCTTACACTACCTTGCCACACCCTTGCAACCTGCTCCGAGGGTGGGATCTTATCCTTATTTTACAGAAAAGGAAACCGAGGCTTAGGGAGATTAACTTGCTTAAGTTCAAGCAATGAGTGGGTTGTAAAGTTGGGTTATAAATCCGGAGACAACATTCCTGATCAGTACTTTTTCCTATATATCCAGTTACAATTCACACTGAACTGATCCATGTCAGGAAAACAGAAGGCCTGGAGACTGGGAGGTCTTCACCTGGGTATGAAAGCTAGCGGAGATGACTGCTGGCAGGAGCACACCCAGTTGCCCTTCTTTGAAGCTTTCTCAACGTCTGCAAGTCTCAGGGGTGATAACTGCCGTAAAAATACTGCAAACATTAACCAAGAATCTCAGGCTATCAGCAGGATATTTATATTCAAAGGTTTAGAACATTAATTATTTCCTGTAGTTTTTTTCTCCTAAACAATTTTGTCAATACTTGTGAGAATTGGTAAAATACATGTTATTGAGATGGGAATTTTGTATTCAAACTGCTGTCATGTGAAGTAATCCATCTTTTCTACTAACGCAAAATTTAATTTTCTCAGCTCTTCCAGGACTGTACTTCCGGTTTTTTTTGTATGTTTTCTTCAGGAAAGGGAAAGCATGGTTATGCAGTCTCCCAGCTCTTAGGTGCATTTTCCTTTAACAGGTCCCTCTGAAGATGTTCCTGTCACTTGTTGCAGCTTGTTGCCACACAGAAGCAACATTTTTTGTTTGTTTGTTTTGGTCTATGAACTTTAGGACAGTAAATTGCTAAAGATGCCAGATTCAAAAAGGTTTCACCTGAACTGGACCTGAACATATCCTACATCTGGTACTGGGCCAAGTGGCTGCAACTCAGAAGTGAGTAAGACAGAAGCTCAGATGCCAGGGAGAGAACAGGTCTGTACCAAGTGGTCCTCAAGCACAACGGCAGACAAGAGACCGGGACAAAGCTGTGAGAGGTCAAAGCAGGAAAAACGACTTCCACCTGGAGGGAGACAGCAATGCTCTGCACACTACTGTGAGTTACTGACTTAGGCATTACTAACAGGATTTATTACTAAGAACAAAGAAACATTAAAAACCATAGTATGACATATAAGCATCTTAAAATATTAACAATGAAAAAAGCTATACTAAAAAATGTCTACTTCTCTCTATTCAATACAATGGGACTATAGGTATTATCGGAAGGGCAAGTCTGCTAAAAGCAATGTTTTTGCACAGTTTATGGTTTAATAAGGTGTGGGGGGTGGTGTGCGCATGCACACTCATTAACTTTGTGGATAAACTGAATGTGAATCTACTCAGTTGTTATGTGGGACAGGGAGAGGGTATGGTGGGTGAGAGCAGCATTAGGAGCTGGACTGGGGTGGAAGCTTGGTCAATCGTTAATTAGCCTTGTGAATTTGGACCACTTGCTCAGCCTCCCTGTGCCTATTTGTTCATATGTAGAGAGGGGATAAAAACAGCTACCTTGTGAGCTAGTGGTGAGATTAGGAAAGTAAGCACAGGAAGGGTTTTACACACAGTAGGTACTCCTACAGGGTGGCTGCACGACAGATGAGGACAAGGGGACCTCCCTGACAGAATGCATGCTGGTAGGATGGGGCAGGGAATCTGTGTAGATTCTGCTCCAAGTGGGAATTGTGCCAGGGTCAGAGGGAAAGGCAGTCACGTGGTTTTCAATCAGTCTTTGAGAAAGCATGTTTTCTTCTGATAAGCTACTTTTTATACAAGGCAGGCTCAGAAAAACACAGGTATCAAACATTACTTTTTCTTTTTTTCCTTTTTTTTTTTAAAGAGAGAGGGATACTGAGAGAGAGAAAGAGAGAATCAATTTTATTTTAGTTTTTCATGTGGTTTTTGTTGCTCTAAGACTTTGTTGTGTACGTGGTGCTGGGGCTTGAACTTGCGTATTTGCTGATGCTAGGCAAGCGCTGTAATCGCTGAGCCATAGCTCCAGACTGGTATTAAACATTTCTAAAACTAAAACAAAAGTATTTTATTATATACATTATTCATTATTTGTGTGTATACATATACATCCATATATATGTATACATGTACACACTATATATATATATATATATATCCAGAAATTATCATGAAGAAAGAGACTGAATGGAAGACGAATCATCAACCTAATAAAGATTAGAGTACGTCCCCTGTCCTCACACTGCCACTAAGACTCTGCTCATGGAGTAGATTCTTCAAAAATAAAACCTATGGGGCTGGAGTGGTGGCTTAGCGATTATGGCGCTGGCCTGATGTGCACGTAAGAGAGTTCAAACCCCAGCATCACATACACAACAAAGTCTCGGAGCAATGAAAGCCACATGAAAAACTAAACAAAATTGATTCTCTCTCTCTGTCCCTCTCTCTTTAAAGTAATAATAAATAAAATAATAAACATAAAACCTATGTTTCCTTGTAAGTGACATCTGGTGCCTAAGCTGTAGTGCCAATTGGGTGTTCTTGGTTGAGTATCTTCCAAAGTGTAGGGAAGTACCTGCTCCTTTGCTGGCATTTTGCAAAGATCTGCAGCTCCAGGGGTGCTGAATTAGTAGACTGCTAGGGTTACAAGTTCATTTATTCAGAGTGTCCTGAGTTTGTAGTGTGTGGGGTGGGGGAAACAGCTGGCTGGCCTTGTTAAGAGTGACCACAGGATGACGCAGATGCTCGGTGAGGAGCTCTGTCTCCTCTGTTGACTGTGACAGTTCAAGAAAAAGATGTCAATCCTACTTTCTCCAATTTTCCTTTCCTTCTCTGGAATAGCTCCCATCAGACCCAGATTTTTGTTTTGTTTTGAAATAAGCAAATGGTCGAATATAAAGCAGCCAGTTGCTTATCAACAGATCAAATTAGTGCCCACGTCAGAGGCCAGTTAGTCGGCTCCTATTACTGTAAGAAACACCTGAGACAATCAACTTACAGAAAGCAAAGGTTTATTTTGGATGACAGTTTAAGAGTTTCTAGTCTACTGTTAATTGGTCCTGTTGCTTGGGGACTGTGGTTAGGCAGCTCATCTGCATCTTGGCAGGGAGCCTGTGGTAAAGGAAGCTGTCACCTCCTGGCAGCTAGGAAGTGAAGAGACAGGAAAGGCCTGGGTTCCCACTATCCCCTTTGGGAGCACAACACTCAAGGGCCTAAGACCTCCCACTAAGCCCCATCTTTTAAAGTTCCATCACCTCCTAATAGCGCCAAGGTTGGGACCAAGCCTTTACATGGGGCTTGGAGGACATTCTAGGCCCAAACTAAGGCAACCCTTTATTTCCCAGCTAGCTCTCTCTGTCCTGTCTTCATCTCTCTGTTTTCATCCCTTCCAGCTTCCTAGGGCTGGAAGGTACCAACTCCAGGTCCTCCAATGCAGAGGAGAATGGGGATCAGGCAGGATGCAACAGGCTTCTGCTTCCACCCTCCCACCAGAGTCGGAGACAATCGGGCCTCAACCCCTGATATGAAAGGAAGCCTATTCTGTAATGCAAACGTCTCCATTCAGTCTTCCCTCTCCCAGGACACACGTAGCTACCGTGGTTTCCATTTCACTGTGGTCTTTCTGAGCAACTTGAGCAATTCTTTGTGACTTTCTTAAAAAAGGAAGATGGGGGCTGGAGCGGTGGCTCAGTGGTTGGAGTGCTTGCCTGGACTGTGCAAGAAACTGGGTTCAAACCCCAGCACCACATACACAACTAAGTGTTAGAGAAACAAACAAACATAAAACCAGGTGAATAAGCAAAATCGACTCTCTCTCTCCCTCTTAAAAAAAATAAAGGAAGATGGTTTAGGACATTTAATTTCCCATTTAACTTATTTTCTTTCTTCCTTCTATCCTTATCTGGATCAGTTACCTTTCTTGAGAAAATGGAACCCTGCGGGCACTAGGGATCAGTGGAAATGGAGGTGCCAAAGGAGCAGGAGCAGGTCTTTCTGGGGTCCTGCTTGGCCTGCCCTCTGATGACCAGAGGGTGACACAGATGCTCAGTGAGGAGCTCTATGTCCTCTGCCTGACTCTGAGAGGTCAAGGGAAAGGATGTGATTCCTGTCTTGTTCACTTTTCCAAGAGTTTGCAGAGTAGTGCTCCCCTCCTCCTGTGTGACCATGGTGTACAGGGCCAGAACTCCCTGACCCTCTCATGGAAGTCATGCAGCCACTTAGTGATTAGCTTCACCTCCTCCTCACATGGACTGCAGGGAGAAGTGAATCCGAGGTGTCCACTTTCCTCTGGTGAGGCAGCTGAGTACCAGGTACTGGGGGTCAATTGATCCTCCTGTATTTTTCTGTTCCTTATTGGTTGTATGCCTCAAGAAAGTGGCAGATGTGCTAGAATGTTCTACTTAACTGAGAAATTGCTGAGTTCAGCTCATCAAATTCTCTGCACTGGGGTACCAGGGCTGAGTCCTGGTAACAATTAAGTGCTAGTGTGTTTCTCTTCATCAAGGTTCACATAGACAGCTCCAGTAGCACCGCAGGGGGAGCAGTGGCTATGAAATAGAATGGGATTGGGCATTCCAGGGTCTCTTGGCCGATACTTAGTAGCACTCATACTTGTCATTACACAATGAGAACATCTAGGAAGGGGGTTATGCATGGGAAGGAAAAGTTCAGCACACAGTCTTCTTCAAAAGTACTCAGAGGCATATATACAGGCTATAACTAACTTTATAACAGTAATGGCAAATGTCCATTGAATGCTTACTACAGGCCAGGCACTATTGTGAGGTATGAGTTACAAAGTCTGAATTACAGCATTACACTTTTGGAACAACTACATGAAACAGATACTAGCATTAAATTATTCTACTGATGGAAAAAGGAGGCGCGTTGAGGTTCAGTAACATAAGCAAGGTCCCATAACTTAGGGGCAGAGCTAGAGTATGAACGTAGGCTGTGGCACAGAGGACTTTCATGAACTGCGCCCTCCAACACACTCACCCCCTTTCAATCAGGCTCCACTGGAGAAATCAATGGTATGTCAATGTAATTGTCTCAAACGAAGCTCTCAAGGTCAAACTGATCAAGATAAGAACAAACCTATCTGCTTCCAGGGTGATTATAACATTCTGGACAGGCTTCAAATTAAACAGGCAGAACTAACACAATCAGTTTCGGACCAAGGCTTGGCGGAAAGGCAGTCCTGCTTAGCTGGTCCAGGGAGCACTTCCCATGCTCCACTAAGAAGGACACGTGCATGTCAGAAGGATTTGCATGGCCATTCTGCAAGCAACAGCATTTGGTTCTTCCCCAAGGCAGCACGCACCTCTGGCTAAGGGGGATGGAGGAGAAGCCCCTATGGAGGGCTCCTGTTCCTTTCCCATGCCACACTGTGGCCCTGGCCTAGCCCTCTGGGGCAGGGGCAGCACTTCCTTGCAGGAGCCCCTCAACCTCTGCCCACGTTTTACAAAAGCTGCACCCCATGTGTTCTCTTTGAGAAAATTTCAGACTCTTATGGGCTGATAGTGATACTCAGATTCAGTCTGGAAGTAGCACACACCAGCTGTTTCCATAAGCCTGGGCCAAAGATGGTCACGGCAGTTTAGAATTTCCCTCCTAAGTGAGTTTAAAATGAAAACTTCAAGTTTGTAACCAAATGCTAACTCACTTTACTATGAATGAGACATGTATTCCCTTAATGTTTAGAACAATGACAGAACAATGGAATGCTGACCTCCTATTGCCTTGGACACACCAGGTGCCTTATAAAGCAGAGTGGGCCCCAGAGGCTTTCAGACACCTTGGGATGGGAGTGGTGAAAAGGCACAGTTGGTTCTCCTCCCTTGGCTTATTCCCTCCAAGTTCTCATCTATACCCTTTCCCCCCTCCATTCTCATCTTATTCACTGGCTTCTCTTTCCCCCAACGCTTATGTTGGGTTCTCCAAGAAACAGTCTTTTGATGTCGTCTCTCCTTATACTGCACACTTCCCACACTGCCACTATCTGTTCTTATGGCTTCGTCTGAAGACCTAATGTGTCCAAATCCAAATTCAGCCCAGACTCCTCTTTAAGCTTCATCCATACATCCAGCTATCTGCCAGGCATGTATTCACTTGGATGTCCCACAGGTATCTCAAACACAAGTACCAGATTAATTACTCTCAACCACCTCCCCTGACTCGGGGCTGCTGCTTCTCCTGTTTTCCTTCCCTTAGTACCAAATCCAGATACAGAGAAAAGAGCTTCGATTCCTCCATGAGCATTACCTCACATGCTGTTTGTACTAAATGCCTTTGATTCGACCTCCTAAATCTTTCCATCCCACTGCTTTCATTCTTTTTTTAAAGAGTTTTTATTTATTTATTTTTTTAAAGAGAGAGAGTGAGAGAAAGAGAGAGAGAAAGAGAAACAATTTTTATTTAATTTTTTATGTGGCCTTTGCTACTCGAGACTTTGCTGTGTACGTGGTGCTGGGGTTTGAACTTGTGTACTCGCGCATGCCAGGCAAGTGCCATAATCGCTGAGCCACCGCTCCAGCCCCACTGCTTTCATTTTTGTAAAAGCCTTGAAAATAGTCTTCCCACCTACAATTTCATTATTTCTTAATATTCAGCCACACATCCTCCTGCCCCCTGCCCCTGGCCGATACTTCCTCTTGTTTACTAATTTAACCACATGCTCAGGGCTATTATGCACTGGCTGTTTGCAGCTGGTATGTTTTTGATTGGTCAGTGGCTATGTCATGTGGTTGTCCAATATTTTGAATATCACCCTGATTGTCACCTCCTGGCTCAGACCCTTCAGGGGCTCCCTAACAGCAATCTCTTTGGTGCAGCATGTCATGCTTGTTCTCAGGCCAGTGCCAAATCACCGCTCCATGTTACCTAACCTCCTTCAGTTTCTCTAACGCAGGCTTCTTCACCTGGGGTCTTCAGGCCCATGTATGTCCATGAGTTGTGGGTGGGGATTATATAAACTTAGAAAAACAAATCACATCTTAATTTTTGTTAACTTTTAACTATATGCTATTTCCCTCAGTTACAAATAGAGGCAACAAACTGGTATTAATAATGCCTGTATTATGTCATCTATAAAAATTATGGATATTTTATAATCACAGTAAACTTGTAGATAACTAAAAAAATTAATTATACCTATCACTACAAATTTGCCATTACAACTCTATTTTGTTATTCAATGTGTGAAAAAAGATGCTCATATTATCTTACAGATTAGTTTTTAAAATATTTTGATAATTATATTTAGGTATAATTGACTTCTTTTGTAATCTCATGTATTTATTTTATGCTCTAAAAACATTATTTTAAGAAGGAGGGTCCACATATGTCATGAGTTAACCAAAGAGACTCATAGTCAAAACAAGGTTTAAATCTATACTCCAAAGGACTCTCAACTGATTTCTGACCCTATCTACCTATGTTTATTGGTTATTTATCAAGTATTATGAACTGTGCTGGGTCCTGGGGGAATCTCAAAATGTGGATAATACAGTTCCTTATCTCAAGGTGGGACAGCGGGTAAACCTGACCATTTAAAAACCAGGTAATAAATGTTATATTATCAATATACATTAGGCAGCCATGAGAGCCAAAGGGAGAGACATCTTATCAAAACCAGGGCTGGGGAAGGCCTTTTTGAGATAATGATGGAGCCAAGTTTTAAAGCACAGGTTTAGTCAGGCGAAGAAATAACACTGCCATAAAGCACTGCATACTAGTTTGGAAACGACTATGGTAAGGAAATAACTATTGAGCATTGAAGCTCTGCAAATAAGTGCAACTGTCCAATACAGGTATGATGTCTCTAGACCCTGGAATGAAGAAAATCTTCTCAAGAAAATAAAACTCCTTCTTCATGTGGATGGTGGAAATCCAATGGTGCAATATTTGAGTTTGCAACCAAAGTCTGAGGATTATGGCCTGCCAGTTTTCTAGGGGAGGAGAAAGAATCAGAAAGTCTTCTGCATGGTATAGTTAGACTATTTTTAGACTAGCTTTCCTATGGCTTTCTGGCTATGTGGCACAAAATTACATTTTTCAGAACTATATTTAGTTGTACAACTGAGATATATGGAATTATTTTGCAACAATGTGTGGCTCTAAAACTTGTCCCACTTGGACAGCCCTGTGCAGGTATGGTGTCCTAAATGCCTCTGTTTGAGTGGAAATGGGATAGCCTATCCTTTAACCAGAATACCTAAAATAGGATATTTCTAATCTCAGGACTTGGTTTTTGAGTTTGATTAATTATCAGGGTGTTTGGAAGGCAGGAGGAAATGCCCACTCTCTTCCTAGAACTACGTGCCCTGTTAACTTTCCTTATTTTCTCAAGCAGACTGGGACATGTTATGTTGATTCGACTTTTATCAATATTAAATTACAGCAATGTTTCCTCTTTTCATTACAGAAACAAAACATTACAACAAACTTCCCATCTCTCTGTACCTAGTTTCACATAGGAATTGGAATTGTATTATTTGAACTCTCTGCATAATCAATGAACTGCAAGACAGTTGTGAACCATTAAACTAAACAATACCGTTTCCCCAAATTCTACAAGTAAATTTAATGTGGTCTTAGAAACAAAACTATTCCCTAGAGTTGGAAAAGTTTATTTCTGTGACTGTGTGTTAATACTAACCTTGAAATGTCTGCCATCTACCATTATATCCCCGTATTTCTCCCAGAACAGTTTTAGTAAACTTCCAGCTCTGCCACAGTTAGCATGAACAGACCTGTATCTGGGAATGATTACACATGCATATGGATTTAACTTAGCACAGGAATAAGTTAGCACCTTTCTTTGACCTCTTTCTGAGCACAACATACAAACAGAATTCAGAACTGATGAATATCTTCTAGCAGCTGGCTTGCACAGGTGGTAAGACAGACTCTGACCCAGGATGGGTCTAGTCATTCGGAAAGTGTGAGGTTTGGAGGTGAGCATCTGCCAGCCTTGTTATTAAGTGGGAGTTGAATTGTTTTTATGAACTTCCAATCTGGAGAACTTAAATGCATTTCTGAAGCAGACTCACTTACAATTTAGTTGAAAAATCAAATACTATTTTCTTGTATATTTATATCCCTCAATGGCTGGAAGTAGTTAGAAAGGGTTCTCCTGAGGCCCCAACCTTCTCCATTTAGTTAGTAAGGGCTTCCTTCTGGTTCAAAATTTCTTTCTCTGGACAACTGCTACTTAAGAAATAAAATGACCACTATGTCCATATGACAAACCCAGCTTGGTATTTTCCAGAGTCCTCTCTGGGTGAATATTTTCATTATTCTGAAAATATTTTTTAAAGAACATTTTCATTCTACCTGTAGGAAAATTATATTGAGATGTTAATGAAACATGGGTTAACACTGTAGGCAAGTGTGGGCCAAATATCTCTAAGTTTCTGAAGAGATTCTAAACTCAATAGAGGTTCAGACTTATAGGTTCTGGGCCCTATAAGAGATGGCCACTCAGCAGACTATTTTAGTGCACCCAGCAGAAGTTACTGTTTAGTACCAACTGTAGAGCTCTAGATTAGTGCTGTCCAACAGAAAGGTAAAGCAAAGCACATATGCAATTTAAGAGACTGCTAGTAACTGTGTTTAAAGAAGTATAAAGGAATGGGTGGAATTACTTTCAATAATGTATTTTATTAAACCAATATAGATTCTAAAATACTATTTCAACGTGTAATCAATATAAAATATTAATGAAATATTTTCCTTTTCAAATACTAAGTATTTGAAACTCAATATGTACTTTACCCTTACAGCATATCTCAACTCAGACTAGCTACAAAAAAACGACATGTGGTAGGTGGCTATCATACCAAACAGCACAGCTTAGCAATTGCAGGTGTCACTCAGTTGCTAAGCATGCCTGAGACTCTGGATTTGATCCCCAGCACTGTGGACAATGCAAAATCAAGTGCATCAGCCTCCTATTCAGGATGGACAGACAGAAAAATGATGCCACAGTAGTACCACAGCCACCCAAATTCAAGGGTATTGCGACATATTCTAAACCACGGTGGTCTTTTAGTTTCAGAGATTGGTGCTTCTAAATGTGTTTGTGCAAGAGTATAACTTGCAAATGCTTAATATTTTAGAAAACTATTCTTTGTGCCAGAATAAGACTGTCTTACTGCAATGCTGGAGAATCAGGAAGACAGGCTTACTGGTCTTTGGGTCATATGCCACATTAGTCTTTTCCACTGTTTTCTTATGTTTCAATATAACTCATTTACTCCATAAATATTATTGGATCTTCTCCATACAGTGCATTGTCAAAACAAAACAGTACTGATTCTAAAAGTAAATTCAACAAAAATAGGTCACAAAATATATTTAAGTAACTATGGAATCAGCTTTACATACTCTATGCAATTCTCAAGAATAACATTAACTTGAACTAGGAGTTCTGAATTTACCCTCTTGAGGTCTTGCAGATTCTTCCCAAGTCTAGTCTTTCATGCTCAGTAAGCATTTCTGCCCATTGTCTTATCTGCTTTCAGCCAGAAAGAGATTACCTTAGATAAATGTTCCTTTATGATTTCGTCATCTCTCTTCACCACCTGCATCATTTCTTGGCCTCCAAGGTAGGCAGCATTAGCTGCATTTGAAAAATAAAAAGTGAAATACTTAGAATATGTAGAGCAAACACAAAAGTCAAATTAATTGTAGTCAGTTCATGCACCTCCCTTTTCTGTAGACCAAGTGTGTTTTCTGACATGAGAGACTTGTGAGTCCAAGAGAGGCGCGGTACCATGCCAAGTGTCTGGAAACAAGAGCACGTCCTTCAAAAGAACCTTCTCTCAAACCTGCTTGGTTTCTCAATGGCATTATTTAGTTGTCCAACAGCTTGATATCGGATATCTGTGTGTGATACGTGTAACTGTACCTGACCAATATGCACTGTTGGGATTTAAGGATCTGAAGTACAAATTGTTACAGATAAATCACGTACAGTAGGGGAACTGCATGCGGTTACTAACATGAAATGATACTGGTGATTTTTTTTTTTTTAAGAGGAAATAACAGAAAAGAATGTTCATTTTAAAAGCCAGGTTTAAAGAATCTCTGAAAGTATTTAATGAGGATTAGTCTCATTATATTGGCTGTAAAATAAGCAAAGCAACCCTCACGTTCAAATGGTAAATACCTGGAGAAGAGGAAGGAAGTACGATAAAACCTGAATTTAAAACATTTCCTTCTAGCACTTGTAAAAAAATTTTCATCCAATGGTTTGTGCCTTGAATTCCATTTTGATCGGTATTGGTAATTTTTCTTCTTTTTTTTTTTTTGCTAACACCTTCCTGGTATTATCTGTCCTCTTCACTTTTTGTCTTTGGTCATTTCACTTTAAGTGTGTTTCTTGAATCAAATAAGTGGACTTAAAAATGGTTTGAAAGTCTGTGTCTCTTAAATAAAGGGACTAAACATATTCACATATATTGAGATCAAAGATACTTATTCTGTCTCAAGTCACCTCGATTTACATATCCTATGCTTTCTTCTTATTTCCAACTCTTTTTCTATCTCTTTTAGTGTGAATGATGAGTTTTCCTTCCTACCTGGGCTTAAATATTTTTCTTCTATTACATTAACAGGTTCAAAGCATAAATTTCATTTTTATTTACCTAGTGGTTAGCTTGCCTAAAAATTATAAAGCATATCTTTTTTCTCTTGCTTTCTGTAACAATACTGTGTCCGCAATCTTTCCGTCCACATAAGGCATACCTTTCCTTTCCTCATGCTTTCTCCCACCTCGCCTCTTCCCTGTGGTTTTAACTGTGGGGAATTTTAGCCCCATATTAATCATCACTTACATTTTGCTTCCAGTTTTCTTTACTACAGTTTTATCAAGCCAACACACACCCAGTAGGAAAAGCCATGTGGCTGCCAAGGATAAAGTTAGAGGGGAGAAGGTAGGAGATGGGGAGGGAAAGGGGTTGATCTGAGATTTGCTCTCACAGAAGTACTCATTTGTGTTCCCTCTGCTGGTTTTTTTTTTGGGGGGGGGTCTTTAGATGACTTCTTAAGGAAAAGAACACCAGAGGAAGATTTTTTTGGTCTAGAGGTGGGAAACAATCAGACAAGAATCTGTTGTCTTTCATTGTGAGAACTGCCCTGATAAAACTGTTAATGTACTTTTTTTCTTTCCAGAAATACTTTACTATTTTTTAGAAATAATTTATTAACTTCTTTAATTTCCACAGTGATCCTAAAAATATCTACGGTGTATTAATTATTGGTTTAACCAGTTTCTTTGCTCACATGGAGCACTATGTCCTAGGCACAAAGTATCCAAAAGAGGTAATGCCCCCCCTGAATTTACAGTTGGTTAAGTCGTTTTTCATTTGCTTTATATCATGTGAATAATAACAAGCTGCTTTCCCCATTCAAATACCTTAAATATGGCCATTTTATAATCCCCAAAGTGAGGTTCTAATATTCTTGTCTATCTGTGACATTGGCATAAATACACATAGGGGTAAAGTATTCTGCATTTTCCTGATCTAATCTAAATTTAGATACAGCTTCACACTAAGAAAGTGGAATACAAAACTCCAAAGTCCTACTTCCAAAGTCAGTGCTCTCTCTGTATTACTGTAATATAACCCAAGGATTTGATAATAACCAAACAAAGCAGCAGAGGCTTGGTTATAATTGGTTAATTCAATTCATTCAATATAATCAATTAAAATTTAGGCTGAAGAATATATAATGTCAAATACATATTTAAGAACAACAGCTGAAAAGAGTAGATTAGAAAATAATACAGTAGGATCCTACTGTTGTAAATAAAGACAGGTGTGTGGTACGGATAAGTGAAAAGACGAACAAGAAAATAATGACGGTGATTATCTCTGGTTGATGGACCCTGTCCTCCCTTCACTCTCCCTTTCTTCCCACTCCTTTAACTGGTAATAGCATCCCCCTGCCAATACAAGAGTTATAAAGCAGCTATTCAGAAAAAGCATCTCCTTGTGTGTCCTCTTCTAGCCCTGACTTTTTGAGAGTGCAGGTCCTAGTCCTGGACATGAGATACCTTGTTCATTTGTGGATAAGTAGAAAGCTTTCCCTTTTAGATGCAGTCAGAATGACCAGCTTCTTTCCTGTTACAGCAGGCCCAGACGGACAGCCATCTACTTCCCGGCTGTCCTGTAACGTGGTTATCACCCAGTGTGACATAGATAGGCTAGCCCCAGCTAAGATTCTCAATTCTCCACACAGTTCCACAGGCGCTTATCTGCAGTGAAGACGGCTTTTAGCCGAGCTAGGTGGACGGAACTTGTTCTCCAACCTTCCCTGCAGACACAGAGGGTCTGATTTCTTTCTTGTTACCAAGGGGCTGAGTGCCATGCTACAAGGAGTGAAAGCGCAAGTATTCTCTGTTGCGGAAGAACCTCAGTAGCAGTCCTCAGTGGTTCAAGAGTGACTTATGCAGTACACCTTTTCTCCTAGTTAGATGGTCCTCACTGCAATTCTGGGTACTTGAAATTCAACACAAAACACTCTCACCGGGGCTGGAGTGGTGGCTCAGCCGTTTGGGCACTCGCCTGGCATGTGGGAGGACCCACATTCGAACCCCAGCACCACACATACAACTAAGTGTTGGGGAAACAAAGGCCAGATGAAGAAATGAATAAAACAGATTTTCTCTTTCTCTTCCTTTCTCCCTCTCTTAAAAAAACAAACGAACAAACAAACAAACAACAACAAAAAAAACCAGACCATAAAAAGTGTTACTCTGCAATTGTAAACAGTAGATTTACTTTTACCTTTTCAGATCCATTACAGAGATTCCAGTTGGACAGTGATATTCATAATCAAGTCAATTCATACATACTGTATCATAAGTATGAAAAGCAGAACAACATATTTAGCCCTTCTACAAAAATGCCAGTATAGACATTATAGATAGTATAGAACTTACAAAAGAATTATGTTGCAAAAGCTAAATCCTAAATAAATCAACTGTTTTGAACTTGGTATTTGTTTCCCCATGGGGGGTGTCCTATGATAATGGAGGTCTTCACTGTACATACTACCTGGGTAACTAGTAAGGAGTACCTACATCAGACATTCTTCAACTTTTAGTAAGGCCTCATTCATATCCCAGAGGGCTGTAGATGCAATGGAAAGATCACCTGGGAACTGGTAGGTGATGCCAGATAAGGCTCTGATGTGGTGTGCAGGAGGCCTAACTGCGGGGCATGGCATTTGAAGTGTACTGTATTGCAGCATTAAATGTTTGCTTTAAATACCTTGTATTTGGCAGTTTCTTAACAAAGCTTTGTAGGGCAAGAAGTAACTAAACTTGAATCACTGTTACTAAAAAGATTTCTGATCTTGAGGTGTTTATAAAACAAAAAGTTTTCCTCATGAAGTTTGAGATATGTGATCAGTTTCTATGAAACAAAAATGTTTTCATTTTTCAACCTGTTAATGAAGATTGCTGAATTTTTAATATAGAAGCCAAGCTGTTAAGATTGTTTCTAAAAATCTCAACTGAATGTGAATTTCAAATGGAAATAACCTCACATAGTTCTTCCATTTCTGAACAAGACGGAGTAACAGGGACTAGATTTAACTTCCTGTCTAAAACTAAAACAACAAATAAAACTTATGAAAACAAAAGATTTTCAAGACATTGGATATTGGGCAATGAAAAAAATGATCCTAGGGAAAAGTGAAACTGATGAGGTGAATCTCATAATTATCTTATCTTACTGGTTGAAAAATTTCCAGGATTTGGTACAGGAAGAATACAAGCAGAGTTTGGTGATCTCACTGAGTTGAGAAGAGCATGGGTCAACTTTTTTCACATTCTCCACTTTATGATGCACTAACATCCTGGGGGACTTGCTGACTAGGGGGAGACTACCCCTCTACGGGTTAGCTAATTTTTAGATTTCCCTGTGAACATGCCTTTGACCTGTAAGCCAACCAATCCAAAGCCCATACTCCTTTAGAAAACTCTTTGACAGCTAGCCAGTGTTCTCCCTGCTCTAAATCATGCCAGGGTCAGGTACCAGACAACTAGGGGCCATCTCAACTGTCTAGAGCCTGCAAAATTATTCAGGCCAGTAGTGTCAAATCTGCCTCATCCGCTCCTTCCCTTGGGAAGGCCTGTGTTCCTTCTGCCTCCTGATCCAATGGGGTGCTTACCTGTGTGGCTCTGCCTTGAGTGTCATGCTCCCTCTCCCTTTGGGAAGTGTAAATAATTAACTCCTCTTTCAAAGGCAGTATTTTTATGTCTGTCACCTTACCATACCTGTTTGAAACAAATTCCAGGTACATTTTAAAACAAGGAGACAGGACTGATAGTCTGGGGGAGGGGACGCTGAATGCAGTGGTATTTGGCAAGTAGCATAGCAGGGAGGAGAGATCTGCTGTGAATGAGTGAGTGCTCCAGAGATCTGCAGTGGGTTCCCCTTTAGTTTGAGCTAAGTACTGATCAGCACAGTGGTGTGAAACAGCTGGAACCTGGGGAAAACATGTTGATCAGCATTACTTTAAATAGTCCCAAATTGGAAAGGACCCAAACACCATCAACAATCAATACACTGAAGTACAGCCAATCAATGGCAAAACACAGAGTAATTAAAAGAACTAAAGACACACGCAACAAAATGGACGAACATCATACAATGCTACATCAAAGAAGCCAGACACAAAAGAACACAAGTGGTATAGAGTTCAAAACCAGGAAAACGAAACAACACTGGTGAATGTGCAGAGTAGCTACATACGGGATAAGGACTGAAGGGGCTTCAGGTGGACTTCTCAGATGTAGGCAGTGGGGACTTTTTAGGGGGATGGCAGTTAATAGAAGACTGTATTGAGATAATCCATGACGTACTTTAATGCGTTAAGCATTTCTGTCATTCCTAAAAATAAAAAACTTAGAACTCAAATAACTTGTAGGGAGTCTTACATTTCTGAAGATAAAAGTTTCATCAGGGAATGTACCCCATCCCTTTATTTCTACCCTTATTTGTTATTTTCCTGGTAATTTCCCATCTAAATATGCTCCCTTTCTCCCTTAACCAGAACACCAGTTTGTTTTCCAGTAATTGCTCTTAGGAAGCCATCGTTCGTTGTCATTCCTCAGAAATGCTCTTACTGCAACACAGTGGTCAGAAATAATAATACCAAATAGCAGTGTCATTTCCTAAGTGGAAAACACATTTTTCTTGGCAATGACTGTCAACAGCATTCCTGGAAACCCAGCAGAATCTAGAGTCTCAAGCATCACAGTGAAGGAAACATTTAGTACCAGCAACAGTGGAAACAAAAACATGAAGGAAAGAATGATTCAGGAGAATGTTAATTGTTTATTTTAGCTGCATTAAAAATAAAAATACAGGTATTAATGAAAGGACTCACCGAGGAGTCCAATAACTCTATTTTACTAACTACCACAATTTTCTGACAACTGCTTAATGTTCAAATATTACTTTGGGACTTCAACTTAGAGTAAAAGGGCTAAAAGGTTTGAAAAAGCTGAGTGAGGGTTGAAACTGGAAGACGAGTAGGACACTCATTTTACAGTTCAAATGGTATCACCGAGCTTTCCAAGTGCACAAAATTTTCAACAGAAGGCTGCCTTCTGTTTAATCCTCTCTCCTATATTGATGCCACTTTGTCAGTCTGGAAAAATCCCAAGTCACCTTCGAGTTCAAGCTTCCTTATCTTCTCTGTTATTTATCCAGGTAGAATATCTCTCATTCAAAGCACCGCCCCTACTCTGTATATTTTTATGATAGACCTTACTGTGTTAAATTTTTCATTTGTTTCTCCTCATGCACTATCAGTAACTTAAGGGCAGGGCTTATATTTCATTCATATTTCCTCCATGCTGGACTGTTTGGTTTATAGCATGCCTTCATAAAGAAGGGTTGCTAAATAAAATAAACGGGAATGGACTGAGGGAGGGTTGCTTGGGCTAGTACTTTTGGAGGGATTGAGGAGGATAAGCCTACTAACATCACAACGGAGGCCACAAGTGGAGGCTAAAGCACACCAACATTGATAGGCCAAGCTGGCAGGTGTTAGTACAAAAGTGGGATGAATAATCCCAGGCAAGAAGACAAGTCTAGGAGTTTTGCTGAGGCTAGGCTACATAAACACTAGTCATAGCATCCAGGGACAATATAGAGGCAAGTAAAATCACAGGTGATGATGAAATGGAAGGGTTTAAAGAGATGCATGAATGGCTTTCTGAAGCAGCACTTGGGGGTGGGGAGCAAAGTTGGAAGTCTGTGGTCTAGTGCCACTGGTAAGATTCCACAGAAGAACACCATAGTTGGTTTGTCACCACAGTGGGGAGAAAAGATAATTGGTGCTGAAGCAAAAAGAATTACTGGAGATGGGCACAGTGTACTTAGGACAGGTGAATCACAGAGGTAGGAAATCTCCCATAAGTGCAGCGCACACTGCAATGTAAAGTGGGATGGTTACTCTGCGTCTGTTCTTACTGAGATGTTACTTTTATCACTTTGAAATTCTTTAAAAGGGCTAACAGAGTGTATATTTTTCAAAATAAACCATGATGTTTACAAAGAAAAATAAATCTCTTTAAAAATTGTTCCTTATAAGATTTGATGGATGGAAAACGGGTTTGGTATATTTACTTCCAAGACGGAAGAGTGGCTGGGGAGAGAAGTCCCTAGTAAGCACTAACAGAGGTGAAATAGTTCCTTTTAAAACTCCCTTTAAAATAAAGAATAATAAGCCAGGCAACTGAGATGGGCTCTGCTACGGATAGATGCGTCTAGACCTGCATCACGAGGGCCGGCAACAATTAGGAAACACTGTAGACCCCAGTCTGAGGTCTTATCCTGCCAGGGCTTATGTCATCCGGAGCTACCGTGGAGAAACATGGCTATGGTGGATTTTAGTTGCAGTGGACAGGGAGTGGAGTTAACTCCCCACCGAAGTGTTTGGCAGGTGGCTAAATTCATGGAAGATGAGTCTTAAGACCATCTTCGAGGCAGATGTAGTAGCTAATGATGTAATGATACAAAAGCCAAGAAAAAGTTCTTCATGTCCTTTGACTTCCTCTACCAAGACCAAGGAACATCAAGGTGTGACTTCTCTGTGTCCC
Organism: Aplodontia rufa; assembly: GCA_004027875.1. Lineage (NCBI taxonomy): Eukaryota > Metazoa > Chordata > Mammalia > Rodentia > Aplodontiidae > Aplodontia > Aplodontia rufa. The sequence continues at coordinate 185,229 of PVKS010000491.1, forward strand.
TTACAGGGAGTCATGTGACATTCTGGCTTCTAATCTAGAGGAAGAAGATCCTGGGGGAAGAATCCTCTTTCTTAATAACCCAAAGCCTAATTAGAAATGAACCCTTTGCTTTTTTCCTCCCCATTCTTTTTTCTGTGCAAATGTCAGACAGGAGGCCGAGGGTTGTAGGAGCCACCATGTAATCATGAGACACTGAGCATGAGAAAGACCTACATGTTAAGGACAACAGAGTGGAAATGTACCAAGAATCCTCAGCCTTGATGGCACTGTGGAGATGTTACTTCTGGACTATGTCTTGATTTCTTGGTGCATGAGAAAAATAGATCCCTCTCTGTTTTGGCCACTATAATTCAGTTTTCTGTCAACTATAGTCACATGCCAGCTGATAAAGTAAAGATAGGGTCTTCGAATTTTCTGGGGAATTTTGGTCAGAGCACAGGGGTTATTGCGCTTAACCTCCATGAGATTCCAGCACTGGAGAAAGGGAGAAGGTGGCACCATACCGCATCTGTACGTATCTAGGGCTTTCTGAGAGAAGGCAGTGGTAGTAGCTGACTGAAAAGAGCCTTTGCGAGGATAATCCTTCCTTGCACATCTTCTGACTTTCTGCGGGTGGCAAGACTTTCTGGCTATAGGGGAGTTAGGGAGGTTGTAGCCAAGCAGGTCTACATGGCAACAAAGACTGGGGTTGAGGACAGATTGTGAGATTGGAAGATTCTGGAGACCTAAGCAGTTCCCACTCCAGCAGAGATCCATGCAGACAGCTGCTGGCAGAGTAAGGTGGGGTATTCAAAGGGCCGTAAAACAGGAGGATCTGTCAAAAGATCAAGCCAGACAGGCTCAGAAACTTGGACGAAGCTATTTAACAGGAGGATTTTTTTTTTTAGCAGTTATTTTTTTTTTTCAGGTTGTTTTCCATGTTTCCTAATGGTGCCAAATGTGGCTTTTAACAATGTAGAAACCAGACCTAAAACAGAAATTCTCCTATTGTAAAATTTCTGTGTAACATGGAAAAATGTTTATTATTCCTTCAATTCATTATGTTTTTCTTTACTCTTTATAAGCCAGGGCTTTGCAAATAGATAACTCACCCAGTGATAGTATATTCACCCAAGACAAAAACAACTCAAGGTACCATAAAAAAATAACACAACTTTTTAGACTAGAAGATAATTTAAAAATCAAAAAATTTCTTTAGAAAAAAAACAAGTAGGATATTCATAGGGCCATTTAATTTTAAACTAGAGGTGATATCCCAGTACCATCTTTAATCACTTTTGGGCCTAAATCCAAATACTGACAAAAACTAAAACAACCTTGTTTTCCCCTTTATTCCTGAATTTTAGGTGGAATTTCCATGAATCATTAAAAGCTGCAGTTGGGTTTTATAAACAGACTTTCATAAACTGCTCCCATGAGTAAAAGAATAGGTAATATGAGAGTTTCTTTTTATTCAAAAAATTATTTACATGTTTGAGTTAAAAATTTGTGATTCTTCAGTGAAATTTGTGCTGTCAGCTCATTAAATAGTTCAGTTCATTAGATGTCACTGTAAATATTTTAAAAAAGTTATTTCTACACTGATTAAGGAAAGGGAAAATAGGAGAATTTCTTTTTCAAGAATGTATTCAATGAAGCAACATAACCCACCAGGAATTCTCTATGTCTCTGTGCTATGTTTTTCTAGTTAGGTAACTGAAAAGAATTAAAACATAAATCTAGTCTAATGAAAAGACCTTAGAATATTTTAAAAGTTAATTATTTGACCTGTGATACTGCTGAGCTAAAATATATTTTCTTTTACCTTTGATCAGAAAATCCAATTTAGTTGTCTGAGTGGAAAGTCTACTTCTCATGAAATGGAAGAAAGTCTACTCTAAAGAAAATACAGAGTGGCAAACATTTTATACTTGAAATTAAGCGGGAAAATATCCATGTACATTCTTTAAAAATAACATTTAAAACAATCTAGTTACAGAAATTACACTGGTGAACACCGGTAATGTTTCTATGCATGCAAATTGACTTAGGGCTACTCTTCTCTGAGTGCTGGGTAGGAAAGGAGTTTCACACATGCTGGAGAACACTAACGCCTCAGCACGCCAGGCTTCGTGAAGGGATGTGCCATCCTTGCCAAAGGGTAGCAGCATTTGAAACACTTGAATATTTTGATTCCTTGAATTTTTCAGATCTTACAACAACAACAACAAAAAATGTGAGTATATAAACTAAAGGATACAGAAAAATAGTTGCTATCTAGATAGGGCAGGATTTATTATCCACGGCTTGGACTAGCAAACTTCCTCCATTTGTTTCCGTGCGATTTCTCCCGAAGCACAGACATTACATAATGTGCAAACACTGCAAGGTCTCTACAAGTCAAGCTGGCAAGTTAAGGGTCATTGTCTGGATGACAGTCAAGCCACAGAGAAGTAGTCCTGCAGGGGGAATATGTAGCTGGACCAGACAGGAACACTGGGAATGATCTCTGGCCTGGTCTTTTTTTCCTTTGATAACCCTTCTCTTCATATAACCTAAAACCATCACCAATTAATGTGACGTATGAATACTGGTTACCTTCACCATGTGCGGGGCATAACCTTTGCAGAGTCCACTGACCATCTATAAGGGTCAGGTCTTCCATCATGAGCTCTTTCTCAGCTGGGACCTTCTTCCATTTATAGTAACAAGCCATTAAGAGTTGCCTACGGATGGCTAGGGCATGCCTGGACAAAGCTTGCTTCTGTGATGGCTGTTGCCAAGAGAAGGCAGAGTGACTCTGGAGATCCAGACAAGATAGGTGAGAAGAGCTGGTTAGGATGTCTGAGACATTTGACTAATGACCAGCCTAGGGTAACTACTAAAAGACTGAACTAAGTCTCCAAAGAAGAAAGAGGACAGGTAATTCTTGCCTCCTTTTCCTTTATCCAGTTACACAGACTGGATAGTTAATGGGACTGGAAGACCAGAGGAGGGAAGGATGACAGAGTAAGAGGGCTATTTGTTTTCAAGTTGGTTTGTTGGCATGAGATAAGGAATGTTCAGTCTGATTTCGAGTACATTCTGCACGTGGTATATAACTCTACTATGGTTGTATGGAAAGGGAAGTCCAGGTTCCTCAAGCAACAATGTGGCTGGAAGGCTCTGGTTGCTTTGGGTCAGGGAGGGGAATGTGTCCTGCGCCCAACTTGTCTTGCTCTCTGTTTCCTGCACTTGGGGCTGGTGGAAGATGCAGTTGGAGGTTAATTACTGCAATTAAAAGGAAGATTCCTTTCTTTCAAGTTTAGCTTTTGGGGCCTACTTTTTTTTTTTTTTTTTTATAAAGAGAGAGGGACAGTGAGAGAGACAGAGAAAGAGATAAACAACTTTATTTAGTTTTTCACATGGCCTTTGTTGCTCCAACACTTAGTTACATATGTGGTGCTGGGGTTTGAACCCGGGTCCTCGTGCTTGCCAGGCAAGCACTGAAACCGCTGAGCCACCGCTCCAGCCCCTGGGGCCTACTTTTTAAAAGGTGTTTATTACTAGATATAGACAAATGGAAAATGTCTTTATATAAATATCTTTTAAAATAAAAGCATTAACCCTTTGATTATATGTTATATATTATATTACATATTCATTAAATATATAATTGTGAATTGTTCTACATATACTTTTTGTATGTAAACAGAAAAACAAATAAAATTTTCTTACATCCCATGTTCTGATTTGGGAATATAGAATATTTCTAAGGAAGCATAAGGAAAGCATGGTAGCTGCCCTAGGACACATTAAGGTCCTTAACCTTCTCATCATCTTAAGGACAAGAAACACCTATCCCAGGGAGGAAATGAAGTCCTTAGTGGAAGAATGCTTTCTATTTTTATTTCAACTTTTATTAAAGATAATTTTAGAGTTACATATAAGTTTTGAGAAATATAATTATGCTTTACTCAGTTTCTCCTAAAGGTAACATCTTGCAAAACTACAGTATCATATTACAACAAAGATATTAACACTGAAAGTCAAAATAAAAAATAATCCCATCACTGCAAGGATCTCTCTTTGTTGCTCTTTTATAAATGCATCCATTTCCATCCTTGCCCTCTTTCATCCTTAACCCTTGGCACTCATTATTCTGTTCTCTATTTCTGCAATTTTAGCATCTGAAGAATGCTATAAACATGGAATCTGGCCTAAGTAACCTTTAGGGATTTTTTTTTCCACTGAGCCTAATTCTCTAGAGACACATTACAATTTTTTTTGTGTGTGTGTTAAGAATTTGTTCATTTTTTTTTTTGCTGATTAGCACTCTGTGGTATGGCTACAATAGTTTAGCCATTCACCCACTGGAAGACATCAGGGTTGTTTCCAGTTTTGGGCTATTATGGATAAGCCTATATGTGGAATTCATATAGAGGTCTTTGTGTGAACATAAGTTTTCATTTATCAGGGATGAATGTCTGTGAATGCAATTGCTAGGTTATATGGTAGGTGCATATTTAGTGTTTTAAGAAACTGTTTTTTTTCCTGAGTGTTACATCATTTTATATTACCAGCAACAGAGTATGATTCAGATTTGCTGCATTCTCACTGGAATTTGCTGTTGCCATTTTTCATTTCAGCTCTTCTGACAGGTGTGTAATGATATCTCATTGTAACATTACTTTGCATGTTCATAATGGCTAATGGTGTTGAACGACTTTTCATATGCTTATTTGGCATCTGAATAACCTCAGATGTATGTAAAATGTACGCTCATGTCTTTAACCCATTTTCTAAGTGGATTGTTTGGATTTTTACTACAGGGCATAACCCTAAACTGAAAATCTGAATACAAAACTTTTTGAGCACTGACATGATGCTCAAAGTTTCAGATTTTGGAGTATTTTGGATTTTGAATGTTTAGACTGGGAATGCTCAACATGTAAAGTCTATGGGAATATTCCAAAATCCAAAAAACTCTGGAACACATTTGGTACCAAGCATTTTAGCTAAGGGACACTGAACCTATATTGTGATTTGAGAATTTTTTTTAAAAAATGCATTCTAGATACTGGTCCTTTCTCAGATAAGTGGTTTATAAATATTTTCAAATGTGTTTGTTAATTGCTCACTGAAGCATTTTTTATAAAGGTTGCTAAACCCGTCAGATATTCCAATATCCTTGTTATTTTGTTGCTGTGGCTACTGTTTTCCTGTATTCAAGTTGTCATTTTTCTGGAACAAGAGATTTGCAAATAAAACACAGACATTTAGGGTATTATGCTACAAGACTCTGAATCTTAATTAAAATTTATGTTTTAGCTGTTTGCCTACTGATATTCCCATAGCAAGGGAAGTGGGGGGTGCCACCTCATTATTGCTAGGTAGGGCTAGCAACAGTCCAGGTTCCCTATTTGGCCTAGGTTGGGGCTCCTCATAACTGCTGGGCAAGGGTAACAATGCTGACTGTGCACTAAGCCTCTACTGTTCCCATCCTGGCTACTGGCATGGGTACAGTCCCTTGCTAGGTTTTCCACACATGACCTCCGCTGGTGGCTCAATTTCTGCTGGGCCATGATGAAAGTCTTACCTCTCTACTACCCATCCTCTTCTGAATAGTACCCCAGCAGGTGGGAGGGATGCCTCATTACTGCTGGTTAGCAGGGAAGGACTCTAGTCTTATCATTGGACCTTTGCAGATGTGGGCTGGGATAAGGCCAATTTTACCAGTGTATGACTGGAGTAGAGTAGTTATAGTCTAAACGTTTAGAAAATGTAGGAGACCAGAATGCACCACCACCAAAACATGATTCCTTGGTAATGTATTATTTTGAGAAACTGCAGCTTTAAGAGAAGAGCGGAAAAGATATTAAGAGTTAATTCCTATCCCTCTTTTATTTTACAGTACTGGGGATTGAACCCAGGGTGCGCTACAACTGAGCTACATCTCTAGCCCTTTCTTAATTATTAAGACGGGGTCTCCCTAAATTGCCCAGGTTGGCCTTGAATTTGTAATCCTCCAGGCTAGGCAGCTGGGATCATAGCCCACTGAAATTAGAGGCTATGGAGTTACCTTTGTGTAAGGAAAATTCACACGTACAAGGCAAATGTGTCTCCCTTTCTACACCAGAGAGAGAAGGAGGACTATAACTCATTAGAGACTATCACTGGAAAGGAACCAATTGAAACCCGCATAACAAATCTCTCCCTCCTTGCCATGCATTTCCTGGGCACCTTCCCAGTACCAGCTTTCCCACACCCTGCTTTCTTTATTTCAGGTGAAGGAGGGACCTCAGCCTGAATTCAAAGCCACTTCGTTGTAATGCACTCATTTCTCTGTGTATCTACATGAGGTAGACAATAGACATAGCAATAAACTTTGGTTTTCTTCTTATCAATCTGTCTTCTGTTACAAGGGGTCTTTTAAAGGTAGAGAGAAATGATTTTTTTCTTCTCCAAAAGGCTGCCCCTTTCCTGATTCTTTGGCTTGAGAAAGTAGACAATTTTTTGTCTCTTGTTGGTGTTCCTGGGTTGCTGCCTTTAAGTCTAGGATACATGTGGTAAAAGAAGACGGAGAGAACTCACAACTGTGTTGTTCCTTGGGTCTCAAGGTCCCTACATAGTCTGTTTTCTGTCCTCCATTTTGCATATATTCTTTTGTTTGCTTTAGAGAGACTATCCAGGGTTTTTTGTACTTAGCAGGGGCAATGGGTAAAGTAGATTTATTCCATCTTCCTAGAAGTTAAGTCCTAGTAGGAACCTGGAGTCCCCAAATGGAGAATATTTTTAAAAAATCTAATCAATAAAGTAAAAAGAAAACATTGGGGTTGGGGAGAGGGAAGCTGTAAGGGGAATTTAGATGATCTTATTCAGGTACATGCGGACAGTTTTAACACACTTTCCATAATTTCAAATGCCAATTTCCATTTGGTCTTGATTTCCAAAGGTGAACTGGCCCTTAGAGATCACCTAGTCTAACTCTTACTCTGATCAACAACAGATCCAAAGAAGGACAGTGACTGAAATGATTCAATCTAGGGCAGAACCAAGAGAGCTGTGGGTTCCTGGTCTTGGGACAATCCTCTTGTATGTAAATAGTGGGGAAAGAAGAGGAGTTGAACATCTCTAACTTCAAACTCTGGCAATTTCTACGACTGTCCTCAGCCTTACTTTCCCTCTTCCTGTCTCATCTTTTTTAAATACTATGTTAAGATTATAATAAAGAATGGGAGTTGCGGAGAGAAGGGAGAGAAAAAAAATCCACAAATAAAGAAAATACATTGAGCCTGAACCTGTGACAACTGTTGATGGTTACATATTTGGAAAACACCTCACGTACAATCTGTAGCTGTACAACTAGACAGGGACAGTGGTGACATTTTTAGATTCACTATGCATGTGATCCTGTGGCATTCTCAACACAGGAGATGATGATAAGCTTTATTCAGGAGTCCTGCCTTTACCATTAGCTAGGGCAAAAAGACAACAGCAGCAGCTATGGTGAAAGACAGACAGCCTGGGCTTGAACACTATCCACTAGTCGTGTGATGATTATTTATTCCTTTTGGAATTTAAACTCCCCACAACAAGATTTAAAGGAGGAAAACAAAAGCATAACCTGTCCACTCTCCTGGAATAATGGGCCTCATTTTCTTAGGCTGTTTCTGCAAACACTGAATAATAGGGCACATCCTGAGTTCCCATGAGGACTTGACACACTGCACACAGAACTGCTTCGAGACTGCAGAATCTGAACATAAGGTAAAATTAAAGCTCGATGAGGCTTTTCTGCTCATTTGCCATGCAGAAATCACTCCTGTTCCTAATTTTATTTATCTTTGGTTTAAACTCTTTTTGGGGAAAATCCAACAAACAATTGCTTGCTTGACAGTCATCCTCTGCCTAAGATTGTTCTGTAAATATTTCCTTGTAGAACAATAAACATACACCTTTAAGATGTGCTTACCAAGGCAGAATGGTTGTAATATATTCGTCTGTAAAAATTCAGCCTTCAAGTTCATTACCTGAAGGCTCATTCTGATTAAGAAGGACTTGATTTTCTCCGGACATGGTTTAAGTAAGGCATAGCCAGCGACATAGAGAGCATATCGAAACCAGCACAGAAGTGGAGTGGCAATCCTGCCATTGGGTGATTCAGACATTCGCTCGATGGTTGGGAACAGCAGAAAGGTGTGAATGACCTAAAATAAACAAATACTTTGATGAGAGGCTTTCTTTTTTTTTATTATAAAGGAGTTGAGTTATTGTACAATCATAAATGCATATAAAGTAACAATATGATATGCATATGTTCTTAAA
>PVKS010000492.1:0-191952 GCA_004027875.1 Aplodontia rufa
AAAAAAAAAAAAAAAAGAAAGAAAGAAAGAAAAGAAAAAGAGGTTAAAATTTATCGATTTTAATTTTAAAATGGTGGGGTAAGTCAAACCAGGACAGGGAAGAAGGGCAGGTTGCAGACAAGCCAGCCAAACAAAATGCCCCAAGACAGCTTGGGAGACACGTGATTTCTTGGGGAAATCTTATAAGAGATCAATGACTGCTTCAGGAAGAGTTTGGCCCCAGCAGGCGGACAGAAGCTCTGTTCCTCTGGTCCTTTGCCAAGCATGGCCTCCCTAGGGTTTTGTCCTGTGGTGACGGGCAGAAGGAGTGAAACATACACTTTTCAGTGTCTTCAGTTTTGCAACCACCCCAACCCCCAGAGGGGTTTTCTGTGTGAGGCTCCAGGAGCAGGGTCCTCATCAGCATTAGCTCCCTGCGTTAGGTCGTGAGTGGCAAACTGGCTTCGTCATTTGTGTCATTTGTGTCATCCTTCGTCATCCTTCGTCATTTGTGTGGCTGGCATCCTTAGCTTTCTACAGCCAGCACTGATTTATTTGCCTCAGTTCCCCGAGTGCATAGGAGAAAGCTGGTGTCCTTCAAGATATGTGTCTGGATTTTGTAGCACAAGCTTGCTCTCACTAATTCCTTGAAGAGATTAAGTTTTGGGGACCAGAAGGGGGCCATTCAGAGACATGGTGTGGTACAAGTACAGAAGCACAAATCAAAACTGGCACCATTAGAAGCTAAGAGAAGTGGAAACACAAGAAGCTGCAGCTCTCAATCAGAGCTGTGAATGGTAACCATACTACACTGTACTACTACAATAATTTTGTAGAAATCTTGTTGCTGTTACAGTGAGCTCCTTGATGCTTAAAATGCCACATAACACTCATGATCTGCACAGGAGCAATGCAACTCCTCAGTCAGCTGCGTATTGCAGTACAGAGTCATCTTTCATGTTCTTGTGTGTGTTTATGATACATGTAACATGTATAAAGTGTCAATCATCTCTTTATGTTTAGCTAAAACTCCTGGTCAATAGTATATTCCTAGTTATTAAGTTTCGGGGGAGTCAAAATTATCAGTGCCCCTAACCTCTCATTCAAAGGTCAGCTGCGTATTAATGAAAAGGGAAATTGTTTCAATTAAGTCATCTCCAAATCAATGTGCTGCTCTGTTTCAGTCGATACACTTGGTAGATCAAAATGAAGTTTTAATAGTGTGGCTTTGGCTTTTGGTTTACTGTTCAGAGTGTCATCCATGTGGAATTCATATCTTCTATGTGTTTATGCCTATATTAATCTGCAATTTCAAAATAAAGTGATAATAAATAATTCTGAAAGGACATAAGTAACTCAGTCTAAGGTGATGGACATACGAATCAGTAGCTGAATTACTGAATGGTGACAACTTTTAAAAAGCATGTCCGGGTGCACTAGAGTGAAGACAAGGAGAAGATTCATGATGGAGTCACGGGTAAAATGAACAGGAGCGAATGCCGCTGGGGCCGGCTTAGCAGGAGGATGAGTTCCAGGCCTGCTGTTGCTGTCCTTGCAACTCAGGGTTCATTCTCTCTGCCACAAGGCACAGGACTTTGTGTCCTCTTTGAGTCTTCCCTAACTTCCTAGGGGTTTTAAAGGCCTCTCCTTGGGATTTCTCCCTTACTTTCAGCACACATGAACTTAGAGCTCACTTTATACTGAAATTGTCTTCTTTTTCTAGCTGCTGTGAGCAGAGGACCAGTCCTAACAGCATGTACCACAGAATGATGCCTCAGAGTAAAGACAGTCAGGGCACCTTTTCAAATGGATTTAAAAAATAGTAGAAGGTCCTGAAGAGTGTATTTCAATTCCACATTTAATATGACAAACAGGTTAGAAGAACAGTAAGGTAGTTTGAAAAAGAACATTGATCAACAAAATGAAAGAACATATAAATAAATGTGCCAACAGCCCTTGTTCACAGAATGAAAGAATTAATATTGTTAAAACATTCATACCACTGAAAATATCTACAAGTTCTAAGCCATCCCTATTAAGAAACCTTTAGTGATTTTCACAGAAACAAACAAAAAATTAAAATTTACACGTAACAATGAAAGACCCAAAATAGCTATAGGAAGATTATGCAAGAAAAATAAAGCTGGAGACATCACATTTCATGATTTAAATATACATTACAAAGTACAATAAGTAACACAGTGGAGAGTTGGCGTAAAGATATGGTCCAGTGACAGAGTAAATGTCAGCAAACAGTCAGCTGATCTTCAACAGAAGTGCCAAGAAAGTGCAGAGGAAAAGATGCTGTCACAAATGGTGTTGAGAAACTTGCATGTTTACAGGCACAAAAATAAAATCAACCCCTGATCTCACACCACACCCAAAAATCCACTCAAAATAGATTAAGAACTTGAACATAAGACTATAAAACTCCTGGGGACAGGAACACCAAGAATACATTAACATTGGTCTTTGCAATGATTTCTTGAATGTGATACCAAAAGCAAAGACAGAAATAACAAAAACAGGTAAGTGGGCCAATATCACACTAACAAGCCTCTGTAACACATGGGAAACTCACCCAGGAATGATAAGGAAACTTAAAAGAAACAGCAGAAAATATGTGCAAATCATCTGTCTGATAAGGCATTAATATCCAATCTATGCAAGAACCTTCTACAACTCAGTAGCAAAAACAATAATGACAACAATCAAATAAGTAGATACATTTTGGGAAACTACTTGAATAGCAATTTCTGCAAAGAAATCATGCAAATTATCAACAGGTATGAAAAGATAATCAATATTATTAATCATCTGGGAAATGCCGATCAACATCATCATGAGCTATCACCTCACACCTGTTAAGGTGGTTATTATTAAAATAAAGAAAAGAAAAATAAGAGGTGTTAGTGAGGCTACTGTTAAACTGGAACCCTTGTATATTGTGGGTGAGAATGTAAAATAGTGGAGTTGGTATGGAAAAAGCGTGGAGTTCCCTCAAACAATTAACAATGGAACTACGACGTGTTCTATCAATCTCCTTTCTGGGTATTTATCCAAAAAAATTGCAATCACAAGCTCATACCTGCTCTCTCCCTTGTACTCCTATAATGAAGTATTATTCAGTCTCAAAAAATAAGAAAAGGAAATCCTGCCTCCTGCAACAACGTGGACAAACCTGGAGGATATTATGCAAATGAAGAGGTCAGTAACAGGAAGGCAAATCCTGAATGATTGACTTATGTGTGGAATATAATATAGTTAAACTCATGGCAGCAGAGAATAAAAGGGATAGGGAAATAGGGGAGTGATCAACGGGCAGAAATTGTCAGTTTTGGGAGATGAGTAAACTTTATATATCTTCTGTACAGAATAGTGCCTATGGTTAACGATGCTGCATTGAGTGCTTCAAAGTTTTCATTTAAAAATGGTGGAAGCTGAGGATGTGGCTCAGTGGCAAAGCACTTGCCTAGCATGAACAAATTCGTGGGTGCAGACCCTAGAACTGCCATTATATAAATGAAAGCAAAATCAAAATCTTATTAAGATGGAAGATCTCATATTAAGTATTCTTGGGATCACAAAAAAAAAAAAAAGCAAAAAACAAAGGCTCACAAAGAAACTTTGGACTTGATGGATATTTCCCTACCTAGATTGTGCTAATGCTTTCATATATTTAATCTCATTAAATTGCATATGTTAAATATGTTCAGGTTTTTATTTCTGCTTGTACTTCAACATCTGTTTAAAGGGAAAGAAAACAAAGATAAAGGATGCTTTGTAGTAGGATAAGTCTTCATTTGTGATAGAGAATTTGATTTGGGGTTCACTGAAAAATTAGGAAAAGGCAAGATGGTAAAGAATCATGTTTGCTACTTAAGGATGTCTGTCTAAATTTTACCTAGCAGTTACTGGGAGGCATTCAATGAGATAAAGCAAGAGATTATCTATTTATTTACACATACCATTTGACAATAAAATATGCTAGGGTGAGGTGAGGTATTTTTTTAAACATTTTTCCATAACCTCAACCAAAATACATACCAATATAGTTTGAATGCTTCCTTTAGATTATTTTAATTTTGAGTTATTTAGGATTTTGAGTTTCTATAAATTTCCTCTTATTACATTAAATAGCAGATAATTTCGACTTCTTCTGATCAGTTTTATTCAAAAGGAAATGTGCCAGTTTAGTGAAAAATATTGTGTATATAATTATGAATTAATGAAATATAGCACAAGTACTTCATGATTATTGTTTATTATTTGACAAGCATAGCTAGCAATGCTTAAGGAGTTTTTTAAAACCTGAATTTTCAGATAAGAAAATGAAGGCTGAGAGAGCAAATTATGAAGCAGCAGTGATATAAATCGAGACATTCGTGACTCCATACCTCTCTTTCCTTATCACAATGGTGCGCTTGGAGTTTGGAAATTTACTCTATCTTTCTTAGAATAAGGAATAGCATATATTGTTTATTCCTCATTTAGCACCTCCTATATTCTTTTAATCATTAAATATTTTTGTTTCATCTTTGGAAGAAGAATACTTATAATAGTCCCTGTATCTTCAGGGTGATAGATGATATTGTTTACTTATTTTATTTCTTATATTGTTTCTGACATCCTATTTATTTATCATAAGCAGGAGACATTTCACAACCATGGGATTTGTACATATTCAACTTTTAGTTCCCTAAACAAAGCATATTATCATGCAGCATTTAACCCCTAACTGAATGTTTATAATGATTTTATCTTAAGTAACAAATTAAAACTAATTAGGTAGGATTAGAATAATATTGATGATTACATATGAAATAAAGAAGTAACAACTCATGGCTAATTTAAATTGGCATTATTTAGCACATATGAAAATAAAGTAGATTTGGCAAGAGAAAATTAAATATCTGTCAGTGTTCCAGTGTTTAATAGAGTATTTGGAAAAGCTTACCATGATGGAAATCTTCAAAATTGACAATACATCTATCCAGAAGAAAATGTTCTCCAATTTCTGACACAATTGCCTGATGTTTAATGGATTAGATTCTATTAGGAATTGGACTAGAAATAAATAGGATAAGACACACTGCAAAAAGCTGGTATTAATTTGAAGATGTGGAAATATATATAGTTTGAGAATTATTAGAGGATGTCTCTAAATAAAGAAACCAGTGTTTCTTCTCCTCATATTTATTAGCAAACCTTGTAATTTTCAGATGTAACATATAGATGTAACGTATAAAATCATCACCAAATCAGGAAAGAGGACTATCGCTATACAGGAGAAGCTGGATACCAGAACAACACTCTCTAGATAGAGTTAAGGAAGGAGACATGGGACAAAAGGGTCCAAGCAAACAAAATAAACCAGACTGAATGTTGTGAAAACTGGAAGTCTTCATATTTCTTTAAGGAGGGGTGAGAGAGAGACAGTCAATTTTATTTATTTTTTCAAACATTTGGTTATGTATGTAGTGCTGGGGCTCAAACCTGACTCCTCATGCATGCCTGGCAAGGGCTCTACCCCTGAGCCAGTGCTCCAGCCCCAGTGTTCATATTTTTCACAAAGAATATTATTAAGGCCCTTGTAAAACTTTAAATTAATCATGGAAGATTGAACATAATTGATTCATGGTCCTAAAAATTTCAATGAACTTTAAAAAGTTGGCAAATGTCTTACAAAAGACATAAAAGGAAAAAGAGAATACAAGAGAGTGTGTTGATAATAAAACACTGGAATTTGAAAAGCACATGGATGACGTTGTAACTGAATTACCTGGCTATTGAAATCTGAAACTTATTGACCAAGAGAAGCCAGAAATTAAACTGAAGCATGACAAAAATTAAAGTGAATAGAGGATGTAGGATTTAAACTAGAAATTCTGCAAATTCTAGAAGAAAACATAGGGTCAAAACTCCAACATATTGGTGCAGTCATGGACTTCCTTAATAAGACTCCTAAGCTCAAAAAGTAATATAAAGAATCAATAAGTGAGATGGCATCAAATTAAAAAGCTTCTGCAAAGAACAGAAATAAGAGTGTGAAGATAGAAACTACAGAATGGGAGAAGATCTTTGCCAGCTAGTATTTTGACAGAGGATTGATATTCATAACATATAAAGTACTCAAAAATTTAACACCAAAAATAATGACCATATAAATAAATGAGCAAATTAAACACATAGACATTTCTTTAAAAAAATACATGAGAAAGTATTGAACACAGGTGGAAATCACGGAAATGCAAATCAGAACTACACTGAGATTTCATCTCACACCAATTAGAATGGAAGTAATCAAGCACACACATAAAATAATTGTTCAAAAACATGTACTCAGGCTGGAGCGGTGGCTCAGCAGGCTCAGCAAATTAGGGAGCTTGCCTGGCATGCACCAGGATGCGGGTTTGAACCCCAACATAATATGCACACAATACACAATATACACACAATATACACAACTGTGTGTTGGAGCAAAATGTAAATAAAATTGTTTCTCTCACCCTCAATGTTCCTCTCTTTCTTAAAAAAAAAAAGAAGGAATACTTATTGTTGGTGGGACTGCACAGTAGCACAATCATTGTTGAAACAAATATTAAGATCCTCAAAAGACTAGGAATGGGGGCTGGAGCGGTGACTCGGCGGTTATGGCACTTGCCCAGCATGCGCAAGTACACGGGTACAAACCCCAGTACCCACGTACCCAACTAAGTGTCAGAGCAACGAAAGCCATGTGAAAAACTCAATAAAAATTGATTCTCTCTCTCTCTCCTCCTCCCCACTGACGTTCTCTCTTAAAAAAAAAAGACTAGGAATGGAAGACACCCATGAACTGGCCAGTCCACTCCTTTGTATTTACTCAAAATGTGTCTTCGAAGGTGAGAAACATTTGAGCTCAAACCTGGATTGATTGATCAAATAATTTTAATTTGCATCTCTTCTTTATTCAGATGAGTCAGATAACTGCCCTTCAACAACAAAAAACCTAAAGGGCTGGAGATGTAACCCAGTGCTCCTGGGTTCAAGGTTCAATCTCTGATACAAAAATTAAAAAATTAGAAATTGAAAAAAAGGAGATTCGGGGCTGGAGCGGTGGCTCAGTGGTTTCGGCGCTTGCCTTGCAAGCATGAGGACCCGGGTTCAAACCCCAGCACCACGTACACAACTGAGTGTTGGAGCAACTAAGGCCATGTGAAAAACTAAATAAAGTTGTTTCTCTCTTTCTCTCTCTCTCTCACTGTCCCTCTTTCTTAAAAAAAAAAAAAAAGAAAAAAGAAAAAAGGAGATTCAAATGATCATAAAATGATCGTAGATATGCTGAGGTAAGAAGTTCTGGAAGTGGTTCAACTTTATGCCTTTTATGTTAGCTAATACATTGGAAGCTGCAGTAATCACAGTGTCCTCAAGCATTTTAATATCTGTGATGTAAGTTACAAAAATTCTAAGGGGTGATTTTTGTTCAAAATAGAATTCTTCATTGGGCAAATTGACAATTATTAATATAAAGATATTTTAAGATGCAAAATATTAAATATTTTTGTCTCCATCAACCATTCATAGAATGTTTCTAAGGTATAAAAATGAGGGAATTTATCAAAGAGGGGAAGCAGGATAAACCAGGAAGAAACTAGAATATCAAAAATAAACAAGAAAATTCACAGGGCAATGGTGATGGGAGATCCTAGATAACAGTTGTGAAGTCACATATGGGGCAAGATGACATTTACAATGATATTGAGCATAGGCAACAGCTGGATTACACGTACAGGAAGATATGTAAACCCTCATGCAGAGCACACCATACACTACTAGGAGAATTCGAAGAATATGTAAATAATGCTTCTTTAAGCTCTGTTGAAATTATATAATATTTAAGTTTAGAGAATATTATGGCATTCATAAACATACACGACTCTATACAAATAAATCTTTTGGTCTTTAGTAACAGAATCCATATTTATAAATTGTCAAATTAGAGGTAATGGAAATAGATAAACATGTTCCCTTTTATGTATAAAGGCTGTGAGTTCTTGCTCAAATTCCCAGTTGACAAATGTATATTTTCAATAGAACTCAACAATTTGTCTCTATAATTTACACATCCATGTAAATGGCAAAAATTAGCTAAGATTTGTTTTTAAAAATTAAAAGTTCAATTGTTCAAATGGATGTTAAATATTATTTGAAAGATATAGTAACTAAATAAGTGATTTACATGAAAGATGAATAAATAAACATATAGAATATTCTGGAATCCAAAAACTTGACCATATACGTGTATCTGTGGTTTAAAACAAATTTGACATTATATTTTACAGTAGTGAGGAAGATTGTCTTCCCCATTATTTCCAATAAATTCAAATCTGTACATCTGGGAAATAATGATATTTATAGCTAAACAAATATCAATTTCAGGTTGTTGATAGATAAAATGTGAAATAGCACAAAGGAAGAATGAATGAAGGGAGGGAGAGAGGAAAGAAAGAAAAAGCTTGAGAATATAACATGGAGACTAATTTCATGACCTTGTAGTGGGAAACATATTTTCCAAAGTACATTAAGAATAATTATAATTGGAACCACCTTATGACCCAGCTATCCCACTCTTGGATATTTTCCCAAAAGAGCTAGAATCAGCATATTATAGTGATGTTGGCTTCATCAATGTTTATGCAGCTCAATTTACTATAGCTAGACTATGGAACCAACCCAGATGCTCCTCACTGCACAAGTGGATACAAAAACTTTGGTACAAACTTTGGTACTTTATATACAATGGAATACTACTTGGTCATTAGAGAAGACAATGTTATGGCTTTTGAAATCAAAAGGGTGGAGATGGAAAGAATTATGCTTAGTGAAGTATCCCAATCTCAGAGACTCAAAGGCCCAATGGTTTCTCTCATCTGCGGAAGCTAGAATTCATCGGGAAACAGTATGTTAGATGGCTAAGCTAATAATAACTTCAAATTGTATGATTCTTAACGCAAGAGGGGGATGACTCCATAGGATACTTGGAGGAGTAGGGTGGGGGACAGGGTGGGGGGAGGGCTTAGGAAGAATACCTAGGAGACTGGAGGGAGGAAATATGGGAGAATCATCTCATAAAGAGATCTCTGACCTTTGTGAGAGATCCATTTAACTCAGGTGTTCTTCTGGGGGAAACAGCAATATGGGGAACCCAAGCTGGGCATCCATGACATGGCATTAGCCCTGTATAACTAAGTATATATACATTTGTTCTTGAATGTTTCATAATGTGTATGCTAGAATACAACCAGAAACAGACTGAAAGTTAGCTAAGCTAATAATAACCTCAACATGGGTGAATTATTACATGAGCAGGGAGACCCTTACCTATGACCCTCGAGGATGAAGGGGATGTGACAGGGAGAGGGGTGGGGATAGGAGGGATATCAAGGCAGCTGGAGGGAGGGAGTAGGGAGATTATCAACCCGGCGGGAATCCTTCCTTGAGAAGCCCAACTAACACAGGGGTAAAGTAGGGGAAACATGGGATCAGGGGAACCCAAAGCGGGGAAACCATGGAATGGCATCAGTCAGCTTGCTCTGTCATTACGCATGTGTTCATGATTGTATGGCAACAATTCCCTCCTAAATGTGAGACCATCTTTTTTTTTGAAGATGGATATTGAGAGAGAAACAATTTTTATTTAGTTTTTCATGTGGCTTTGTTGCTCCGAGATTTTGTGGGGTACGTGGTGTTGGAGTTTGAACTCGGGTACTCGCGCATGCCAGGCAAGTGCAGTAATCATGGAGCCACTTCTGGAGGCCCAAGAGCATCTTTAACAAAAAAAAAAAAAAAAAGACAACCTCTGGAATGCAAACTCTAAGTACTGCTGGCCTGTAAGAATAAGTAAAACGGATTCTTTCACCCTAAAACAGCTATACGAAATAATTTCAGTTTCTGGCAGTTGAAAGAAAAAACACACAGGAAATGAGAAAAATTCTTCAAGAGCCAGGAAATGATATCTGAGCAAAACTAGGGAGAGTGCCTGGATTTTCCAATGAACATTCATTTCCTGCTCCGAGGACCATTCGTTTCTTGATTCAACTCATATTTATTGGACATGGGCTGTCTGTCCAACATTAGGCTGAATGTGGAGGACATAGAGATGGATAAGAACATGACCCGTCACTGAATACTTTATAATCCCTAAATGACAATAAGAAATACCAGCACAGCTCATTGTGTAGGTGTTCCAGCAGCACAAATAAGGATTCCTAGCTGCTGTTGAGGCACGGCATGAAGGAGAATTAACTTGAGGGAATGGCCTTTGATAAATTCTTGAAGTATGAATAGGATTACTTTAGCAATAGTATTATTTTTTCACTCCAAATTTTCCATACTGTAATAACCACTTGAAGTTCTAAAATCAGGCTTCCCTGAATACAACATGTATAAAACCCATGGGATAATTACCAGATGACATAATGACCTTCATTCTGCTTCTAACAGCCATAGTTCTATAGTGTTTTATCTGTTTTTGTCTCCAATCATTATGAAAGTAATTTTTCTTTGATTTCTGGAGTCCCACCCTGCTCCGGCTTTCTCTGTTTAATCTATCTTTTGCCTTGATTGTTTGTTCTTTTCTTTTTTCTTCTTGTCTGTCATTTATTAAGGTTTTATCTCCAGTCCTCTGCTCTGCTTTCTGGTCTGCTTATTTTTCCTCTTGAGCACCCTCTCTATGTCATACCTTTAGAAGTCTTCATAGCTATCAGTCTTAATTTTTTTCTTGAAATCTATCTTTTTTTAGAAAAAATCTCGGTTTAGTTCTAGGCACTACACTTTAAAGGCAGACACAGTGAAAGCACCGAAAGCACATCAAATGGTGTTTAACCTACAGAAGAGGATGCTCAATGGGACATGAAAAGTGCCTTCAATTATTTGAAGGGCTGTTTTGTGAAAGAAAGATTACATTTATTTTGTGTTTCCACTGGCAACAGCTAGCACGAAAGCCTAGAATTTTAAAAAGTTGTATTTTTGGATCAGTATAAGAGGGACTTATATAAAAACTGGATTGTCAAAAAGCGTTGAATTTGGAGGAAACATGGGGAATTTTCCTGTCATTAAAGGAATGTCAAACGCAGGTTGAATGACAATTGGTTCGTGCTGATGTTTGAAGGGGTTGATGAATCAGATGAAGATAAAGCATCGTGGTTTTGAAAGTCCATTGCAAGTTGGAGACAGCATTGTGCCTTAACCTCCTTAGATTTTCCCACTGTTCTCTCAAGTGAAGCATTTCTCAAACATAATTCATCCTGTTCCTTTTTAAGTCCACTTTGCGGATGGCTTCCCATCTGCTGGTGGAACTGTCTCCCACAGATTCTCCTGAGCTCTGGGAACGTCAGCAGCAACTCAGGCTCAATTTTCTCAGTTGTGTCTCAGATCTAATCAATTGTTCAGGCAGTCGCTTGTCCCTTGGTAAAACTTCTTCCGTTTTTCCTTTATTCTATCCATGATAACCCTTTTGGTTTGGTACCATACCCAGAACTGTGGCACAGATAAAGTTTATTCTGTTTCAGAATATATTTTGACTTCAGATTTTGTCCCCATAATCTGCCCTGAAGAATATTCCAGATTATTTTGAAAACTTTACTGTAATAAAGGACTATATAAATGATAACTATACAAACAGAATCAAATTCCTTTAAACTGATTTTAGATCATGGTATGTTATTTTATCAACTTTCTTTTTAGCAGCATAAATTCTCCCTTAACCAATAGTTAATTACTCCTTAAAATGAGCTGGCTTTGTATTAAATATTATGAACATGTTTTGTCTTGAATACCTCTTTCTAATTCTTTTTATCTATGCTTAGATATTAATACTTCCCCAACTTCATCTAAAATTAAAGTCTCTTTGTATTCTTTCTAAAAATTACTTTCACTTCTGAAATTTTTAAATGTATAATTATTTGGAACTTAAGAAATAGACTATTCTATTTTTATATACCTTTTAATTTTTGCACAGAAAGTATTCATATCCTAAATAAAATAATTAATATTTTGAGAGGAAAAATTCTTGTGTTAAGCACAATGCCCAGTATTTCAATGTTGTTTTTTTGAATACATATATGTATATAGATTTGTCAATTTGGCATAGCTGGCACATAGTAGGCTCTCAGTTAGTATTTGTCCAGATGGACACCAGCTTCCTCCATATCTTTATGGTCCTGACTTTTACAGATATACTGTGAATTGTATCTGGGAACCAGAAAATTCAAGGAGAGGTCTGAGTGTACATTTGAAGTGTGATAATTGTGTATTTTATAGAACCTGATGGTGTATTTGTATGTATGGAATAATGTCTTGCTATTTCTATGTATTTTAATAATAAACTGTAGAAAAACCACAGAAGATAGACAGCATCACAAACATATATTTAGACATGTTGTTACTGGACAATTATGAGAAGGCAAATGAATGGATATAATCTATTATATAATATAATTGCCACAAATGCCAATTAATTGCCATCCATAAGAAATTTAACTGCAGTAAAAATTCAAATCTTTGCATTTTCAAAAACCGTATAAGGTTTATTAATAATCATTTCCAAGTTGAATTATTCAGTCTTGTTCACTGACAGATTTCAACTTGCTTTGCATCTCATGGTTTCATATTTATAGAAATAATTTCTGTAAATTTAAAATAATCCTAATACATAATTCCATCTCTTCCTATTTTGTATCATACATTTAGTTATTGTTTGATCATATTAAAACAAACATATCTTGCTGGTACTAAAGGAAAAGCTACTGTTTCTGTGTCTAATTTGCTTTTTAGATTAGTGCATATCAACTACACAAAATAATGGATTTCATCGTGGCATCTCCATATATGCCTTTAACATATTTGGATCTCATTTGCTCTTTGTTTATATGGAAACGGAATGCTTACCCTCATGGTAAATCTTAAACCTATTCTCTAGCTGGTGGTTGTGGAATAATCATTATATGATTGGCATGGTTAGCACACAGGTTGGTGTGTTCAAGCTGCTCATAAGGTACAGCTCATTTAGCTCTCACAAAGCACTGATAGGTGTACTCTGAAAATACCTCTTGAAGTCCTGGCCATTTTCTCCCACCAGATACTGCCAAGAGTGTGACAGAACCCAGCTATGGGTTCAAGTTTCTACACTGTCCACTAGAGTGTCATCTATGTGAGCAACTTCTGTATCTAGTCTCTTCCTGGTTAATTGAGCATGTCAACAGTGGAATAATTCATTCCAATTCCTTATTTATCCATCCTTTTTTTATTCAGTGAAGGAGTTGAGTTGCTGTACAATGATAAAGGTATATAAAGTAACAATATGATATGCACTTGATCCTAAACCATACTTACCCCTATTTTACCCACACTCCCACACTCCAGTCTCTTGATTCTTCTATATTATGCCCCTATAGTAAATATAAATTTGTGAATTTTCCAGAATTAAATGATTGCATAAGTATCATTTGACTTATTGGGGGTGTAAAGAGTATGTTACATTGTTGAGTGCCTCCTTAGATCCCTCCCTATCTTCCCTCCTTCTCATATCCTCCACCTCTCCCCTCCCCCATGCATGTCTATGGCTACCCTAGTTTATGTGTTTTTATGCCCTTGGTAGATCCAATACATCAGTTTTGCTACCTTTCACCCAAGTCTTTATAAGCTTTAGCCTCCACAAATGAGGGAAAACATTTGACTCTTGAATTTCTGGGTTTGGCTAACTTGACTTCTTCCATTGCAATCCATTTGCCCTCAAAGGCTGCAATATTGTTGTTTCTAATTTCTGAATATAATTGTATATATATATATATATATATATATATATATTTGAACTTTTAGATCCATTCAACCACTGAGGGGCATCTGGGTTGATACCATAATTTAGCTATTGTAAATTGATCTGTTATAAACATAGATTTTGCTATGTCACTGTAATGTGTTGATTCCAACTCCTCTGGGAAAATATCCAGAAAAGGGATAGCTGGTTGGTATAGTGGATTCATCCCTAATTTTTTTCACACTGCTTTCCAGAATGGTTGTACCAGTCTGCACTTCCAGAAACTGTGCTAGTGCTACCTTGCCACAACTCTTCCTAATTTTTCTCTAGCAGTTGTATGGTAGCTGCTTTAATTCCTAGATCCTTGATTCATTTTGATTTAATTTTTGTGCAAGTTGATTTATAAGGATATAATTTCAACTTCCTGCAAAAGCCTATCATTTTGAGGTCTACAGTGGTTTTATGTCTTGGAGTAATTTTTCCACATAGTTGGGGGTGTTGGTGTTTGGAGTGTATATGTTTACTATGGTTAGATCTACCTGTTGTATTGTTCCCTTTATTAGGATGTAGTGGCTTGTTTTATCTCTGATTAATTTATATTTGAAATATGCTTTGTCAGATATAAATATTGCAATTCCAGCATGCTTTCTAACCCATATGCCTGGTAGATTTTTTCCATCCTTTCACCCTCAATCTGTGGATGTCCTTGGCTATGAGGTAGGTCTCCTGTAAGCAGCATATTGTTGGATTTTGTTTTTTGATCCCAACTGTTAATCCTATGTCTTTTGATTGGTGTACTGAGACCATTCATAGTTAGTGTTAGGATAGTCATTGTGTTTATTAGTGGGCTCTGTGCTTTGTTGGAAGTCTTTTGTTAGCCTGCACTTTTATTGAATTTCCTCTGTTTGTGGGTTTTGAAGAGGGTTTGCTTGTTATTGCATCTGGAGATTATCTTTGAGGATTCTTTGTAATGCAGGTTTTATGTTTATGAATGCTACAAGTTTGATTTTATCATGAAATGTTCTTATTTCCCCCATCACATTTAAAACTGAATTTTTCTGGTTATAGTAATTTCATCTAGAGATTGTGGTTATTCAGACACTGAAAGATCTCCTTCCAGGATCTTCTTGCTTTAATGTTTGAGTCGAAAAGCCAGAGGTCATCCTTATTGGTTTGCCTTGGAATGTTTTTGGTGTTTCTCTATTGCAGCATTTACATTCTTTCCTTGTTTTCCCTTGTATACATTTTGAATATGATGTGCCTCAGTCAACTTCTCATTTGATTAGACCTGTTGGGTGTCCAGTGTACTTCCTGTATGAGCATATCGGATTCTATGGGAAAAATTTTCTTTAAATATTTCATTGAGAATGCTCTTTAGACCTTTCATTTATATTTCAATTTCTTCTTGTATATCAATTACTTTTAGGTTGTTTCTTCTGATTTCATCCCAGAAATTTTGAGAATGTGCTCCTGTTCTGTGAGTTTTTGTTGTTTTTTGTCTTCCATATATTCAAGTTTATTCAGCCTTTCTACATTATTGGAAATTCTTTCATCCAGAGCTGAAACTCTGCTTTTTTAATAGAGGTTAGTGTATTATTAAATTATTTCATTGGTATTCTAATGTGATTGACTGAAGATTTTAGCTTTGTTACTTCCTTTTTCAGTTTGTCTATTTCCTTGTTAAAGAGTTTTTCATCTCTTGAGTGTCCTCAGTTAGTCCCTTCATTAAATCTTTTAGTTTGTTGTTCCTTTTAGTAATCAGGTCATTGAAGGCCCTGAAACTGAGGCCTGAGTTGGCACACAGTGGCTGACAGTGTTGGCTCCAGCGGGGTTCCTGGAAGTTGGTTACCCACTTTTCTTTTAAATGCCAATCAGCTAGAGAAGCATATCTGGCTCCTGGAAGCCAAATCAATAGGCAGTGTTAGGTGGAAGCAAGGAAATGTTGAACAGGAAGTAGTGCCACATGCACATGGTCATATGGGATCATGCTTCCTGGTCTTAAGCCTGCTTGAAATAAATCTGGCCAAAACCAATCACGTAACAGGAACAAAAATAGATGAATGTCCAGATTAAGTGTTTGACTGCTACCACTACCGAAGTTTTAAATCTTTAATTAAGCAACTGCTTTTTAAAAATGAAAATATGGAAACCCTTTGAGAGCCGTTGTTTTCATGTAGACATGATGACTTGTTCTGAGCTTCAGATTTCCACTGATAATTATATTAAGAAGTTGCATTTATTGCATTTTATGTTAAACATGATGCACATTCAACTGGAAAGAGAAATTTAAGCACACTTCCACAAGGATGGTAGATAATCATTTTAAGACATGTCTTGAGAAGGGCCCTAACCCTCAATGTTGTTTTTTATTTTAAGAAAAAAATTTAATTTTTCATTTGTTTTTCTTTTTACTCCCCTTGGTTGTGTATGTGGTGCTGGGGATTGAACCTGGGACCTCATGCATGCCAGGCAATCACTCTACAACTGAGCCACCTCTCCAGCCACTAATCCTCAATTTTTGAAATGTTCTTACAACAGAAAAAAAAAAGTTATTTGTTAAAGATATTGGCCACAAACACATATAGAAAAAAACATGCTTATTTATTACAATTGGGTTTTAATATTAAAGCTGAATTAATCATGTATTCTTCAGCTCTCCAGAATTTCTTGTGAATAATTCATAGTATTCAATATATCTCCACTTAATTCAGTATCACCAAGACATTTACTTTGTGGACTGAATATGAAAGAGGTTTCTTCTTATCAGATGAGAGAATTAGCTATGAATGAGAAATGATCTTCTAACTTAGTGAGTCACTCCCTCTTTATCACCCAGAAGAAGAGGAAATGACACAGGAATTTTTCTAGTTAGCCATCATTTTCTTTTCTCAGAAAAAATTAGTAGTATGCATTCTCTGAATGACAGACACATTGGGAAGTGGGAGAACTCCTAACCCAGTTGTTTTTAACCATCTTTGATTTCATCTTTCTTGAGCAAATTTACCCTCAAGAAAAACCTGTGTTTCCAATCCAGAATAATTTAATTTTTTCACTTTCACAGTAGTTCTTAAATGCCTGGGGTATGTAAGAGTTTCCCAAGGGTATATAGTTAAAAGATCCCTTTTTTAATTCACATACATTCTTTTTTGCACATATGAAGAAAAGAAGCCTTAGGGGTTTTTTCTTCTCCCTCTTAAAAAATACTCAAAGTTCTTCATTTGAGTGTATAATTGTGATGATGATTAACTTCACAGTAACAGCAGAACTTTAATCCCAGCACATGAATAGTACCCTTTGATGTTATTTATGACTGAAATACACCACCCATTCATTTAAATATCATAGGAAGATCAACTGACTCCAGGGAACATGTGATTTACTTCTTGGCCTGATTGGCATAGGTATGATATGAATTTAATGAGTTTTAAATATTAAACATATTTTATGTAAAGATTTATTCTTTTGTTCTTAAGATGCAAGTTGATTTTAAAGAAATTTCTTAAGAATTTCTTTTCCATACCAACTTTTTCTATAGAAAACTGTTTTTCTCTTAGTATCTTCATAAATGTGTTCAAATCCTGAGAGCATACTTGTCATCAAATACCTATAAAATCACAATCAATGTTCTTTGAAAAGCTATTCTTTGGCAAACAGTTGAAACTTCAATATCTTTTGTGGTCAAGCTAAAAGGACCCTTATGAGGTGAGTATGTATCTCTTTTGTTTTTGTTTTTGTTTTTCAGAAAGGAAAGTAAAGGAAAATATAATGAAACATAAGAAATAGAGAAGAGAAGGTTACTGGACAGTAGTTATTAAAGATTTGGGAACCAGCAAAAAGTAGAAGAAGCCTCCTTAAGGAATATTGCTTAAGGCAATGAAAACTTAGAAATATTTTGTCATGTTTAGAAAAATATCTATAGAATAATATTTTCCTGAATGTTATTCTTTTACCACCAGAGAATTTTAAGTTCAATAAGGAAGAGTAAGCAGAATTAAAAGCATTCATTAAATGTTAAACAGAAGTATGAATTACATGGAGATTTTATTCCAAGTATAGATGGTGCAGGAAGAGGAGTAGGTATGTAGGAATCAATCGGAATTTGGAAGCTGACTCCCATGTGTTCTAGAATAACATATGTGTCTTTGTTGAGGGTTAGTCAAAACCCATGAAGATCTTAAATAATCACATTTCTATCTCCATATCTATCTGCCTGTCTGTCTTTTTCATTGGTAGTCAATACATTTTAGTACATTGATTTACATATATATTAAACTGATTTTACGTATGATAATTATGTGTATATATGAGTTATATACATGTAGCAGTGGTGTTTTCCAGGATGGCCTCGTATATCTATTCAAATCAGAGCTAATCTGAAAAGTCTTATTAATAACCATTATTTTGAGAGCAATTTTAGTTCAGAGGAAAAGTGACAAAATTGCAGAACACTAATAAACCTTCTTCTACTATACATATAAACCCTTTCCCATTATCAATACCCAAGCAACAGTGGCATTTTAAAAACATGCTAATATATCAATATCTTCCAAATTCAATGATTTTTATGAGGGTTCACTTGTGGAGTTCTACATTCTGAAGGTTTTGACAATTGTATAATGACATGTATCCACAAGTACAAAAGGGTGTTGTACCCAGTAGTCCTCTGTGCTCCAATTATTCACCCCTGATTACTGGAATCCATTTCTCTTTTACTGTCTCCACAGTTTTGTCATTTTTATAATGACTTGTAGTTGGAATTATACAGCATGAGGCTTTTCAGGTGGATTTCTTTCTCTTAGTGATGTGCATTTGAGATTCCTCTATGTAGTTTTGTGGCTTGATTGCTATTTTTTCTTAGCACTGAATACTACTATATTGTATTGATGTTTCACAGTTTATTTATGTATTCCCCTAATGAAAGATATTTATATATGTTGATTCACAGTTTCAGAGGTCTCAGGCTATAGACAACCAACTCCATAGCTCTTGGTCCAAGGTGAGGTAGACCCTCATGGCAGAAGGGCATGATTGAAGTAAGAAGCTCAGCTCATGGTAACAAATACAGAGGGAGCTCCACTCACCAGTGATAAAATATAAACCCCAAAGACTCTCCCCAAGTGACCCAACTACCCCAGCCACACCATAATAGACCACAGTTATCACCCAGTTAATCCATTTAAGTGGATTAATGCCCCAGGCTAAGTTTCTTGTAATCTAATCATCTCACCTCTGAAGTCTTATATTCCTAATATATGAACTTTTGTGGGACACGATATGTAAACTATACCATTATGCCCCTGGCCTCCAAAAGCTCATGCCCACCTCACAATGCAAAATGCATTTAGTCCATTCCCAAGAGTCCCCTTTTTGTTGACAATTAGTTCCAGCACTTTCCAAAAGTCTAAGTCCAAACCTCATCTGAGACTCCAGGCAGTCTCATGCATGTTTTCACTATAAAGATCAAAAACAAGTGTTATATATATATATTCAATATATAATAGCATAAAATAAAATATTTCTACTCCACAAGGGAGAAAAGGAACATAGAAGGGATGGGACAAAAGAAAAGCCAAAATACAGCTGGGCTCAAAAAGTCCTGTAGCTCCATGTCTAGCATCTGGCACATGGCATCATGATGTTCTCTCCAAAGACCTTGTGTAGTTCTCTCGTTATGGTCTTGCTGGTTGCAGCCCACATGTTCTCTCTCTTGACTTATCTCTGCTTGATTCCTGGAGCTTTCCTCTACAGATGTCCCGCTGGTACTGATATTTCTAATCTGAGGGGTCTTCACTGAAGTTCAGATTTCCTTCTCCCTTCTTCATAAATCACCATCTTGGGGACAGCCCAGGGTACTTTGATCCTGCTACATTTTGCCTGATCTTCCAAGTCTTCTTTTGAAATCTCTGTAGAAACTTTCATGATCTCCTAACTCCGGCATCCTCCAACACTGCAGAAATAATACCACATGTTGGTGAAAAGGTTTGCTATCATCTTCAGCAGTAAACAGGTTTACCAGAACCATGGCTTTATGTGTGCCTGGGCAGATAAGTATGGTGCAGCAACAAACAAGCAGGAAAGTCCAATGGACTATTCTTAAAGTAATTTTTACTTTCACATTCTTCAGTGTGAGATGTGTGTGGTGTTTATTCCTGAGATGCTCTTTAACCATTTTTCCTAGTGTTTCTGGATAAAGTACTTAGTATCTCTTTATTGACTATAATGTCTTTAACAACCACATCTTTCTTAGAGCCACTTTTATTTACACTTTTCTGGCCCAACTGCAAACTTTTTAAATCTTTTCGTCAATCTTCTGCCCCTGATTATCACAGTAACTGTGGCTAAATCCCTGCAGCAATATTCATGCTAGTGTCTGAATGCTGTGTTGCCTTGAAATTTTTCTCCACCAGATTAATTACTATATCACCTTAAAATTTAGCCTTACAAAAAGTCTCAGGACGTGAACAAAATGTAAATAACTTGATAAGAACATAATATGAATGCCCCATACTCCAATTTTCAATAGAGTTCCCCTCCTCAGGAATCTCATGAGCCCTGTCTTTACTCTCCACAGTCCTATTAGCACACTGGTTTTCTAAGTCCCCATCAAAATTACTCATTAAGTTTTTCTTTTTTGTCATTTGCTACTGGGGATTGAACCCAGGGGCACTTAACCACTGAATGACATTTTTTAATTTTGATTTTTGAGACAGGGTCTTATTAACTTTTTCAAGGTCTTGCTAAGTTGCTCAGGGTGGCTTTGAACTTGTGATCCTCCTGCCTCTGCCTCCCAAGCTACTAGGATTACAGGTATGCACCACCATGCCTGTTGCCCATTAAGCTTTGCTTACAACATTCAAAAACTTTCATAGTTTGCATCTCTAAAATTTTCATAATTACTCCCTCAAAAATCTAGCTCCAAAAGACTTCAGAACCATATGGTCAGGATAGTCACAAAAACAAACCCTACTACTGGTACCAATCTCTGTTCTAGTCAACTTTTTCCTTGCTGTGACCAAAATACCTAATGACAAAACATAGAGGAGAAACATGTTACTTTGTTTCATGGTTTCAGAGGTCTTAGTCCACACTCTAAGCCCAAAGTGAGACAGAACAGGAAGGCAGAGGAGCATCACAGAGGAAAGTAGCTCAGCTCATGGCAACAAGGAAGCAAAGGGAGCTCTTATCACCAGTGATGAAATATAAACCCAAAGGAACACATCATGACCCACTGCCTCCAACAGCACTCTACAGGCCTACTTATTCCATCAAGTGAATTAATCCTCTGATTAAGTTGAAGTTCCCATGATCTAATGATTTGACCTGGGAAAATTCCTCATTGTCTGTCACATGAGCTTTGTGGGACTTCATATCTAAACCACAGCACACATCTTTCTCTGCACTTTGTGTCGAGAATTTTGGAGTTGGGCCTTTTTAGTAGGTGTCGTGTAGTGGAACATGATTAATTTAATTTGAAGTCTGTCCTTTCCTTTTAATATACATACATCTTACTACTATCATCTCTTGAACCATCTTCATAATGATACTAAGAGGGAAAAAGCAGGGAGAGAGAGAGGCAGAAAGAGAGAGAGGAAAAGAAAGAGAAAATGACATCATAAATATGTAGGTTTAGTAAGGATTTAAGTTTTATAAATTATTATTTTTTTTCCTTTTCGGAAAATGCTAAGATGTTTTCCACAGAATTCATTGGATGACACTCAGAAAAATTCCTTTGGTCTTTGTATTTATATTACTGTTCCATAAAGCTCTACTAATCTCTGTATTACATACCTTGCAAAGACATTTAGGCTGTTGTAAATATTAAGTGAAGTAGCTGCATGAATGGGACTTGATAAATTGTAGATTCTCTAGAAATTTAGGATATTATTGTATCATTAATATGATTACATATTTTGAAATCCCTACACTGGATTTTTGGCAAATCTTGATTTGAAGTAGATTTGTTCATCACTAAAATATGAATTGCTAGGTGTTTTTTTTTTTAAGAGAGGACAGTGAGAAAGAGAGAGAATCAATTTTTATTGAGTTTTTCACATGGCTTTCATTGCTCTGAAACTTAGTTGTGTACTTGGGTGCTGGGGTTTGAACCCCTGTACTTGCGCAAGCTGGGCAAGCCTTGTTACTGCGGAGCCACTGCTCCAGCCGCACTATGTATTTTAACACACAGTCAAGGGCCTATAACTCTGATCTGTAAACACTGAGTCAGTAGACTTTGAAACAAGCAAACAAACAAACAGAATTAACCTATTAACCTTGTAGGGTAACAGTGCTTGTGGCTTGTGGAATTTATTGGTGACTTCTATTTTAAATGATTGATGATATTTAAATATAAACAAACAAAAGACAGCTTTTCTTTGTTGTGAAGTATTTTACATAAAATACTTGTTTTCAGGGAATAAAATATATTTTGCATTCTCTGGCAGGGATGAAAGCAGAAAACATGATTGGTGTAGCTACATTTTATTTCTGGTTTATTGAAGCCATATTTAGAAGTCTAGTCACCTGGCTGTGGCATAGCTTATCTCCACTTGCCACCAGTGGAGACTTCATGCATGCTTCCAGGAATAAACAACATATGCAGGGCAACAAAGATGTTCCCCCAAATAAAAGCAACAACAGTAAAAAAATAATAGGTATTAAATCATATGAATGTTAGATCAAATGCCTGAAGTTTTTGGCTTACAAAAAGTTCTTGAGATGTAACTTTACTTTCTAGTGTAAAATCCGTGTAAGTATTAGAGCATTTACTAAAATTTATTTTGAGAGGTTGAAGAAATCATATCATTTATGCTTTTAATGATTCAGACATGTGAAATGAAATATTCACCCTTGAGCTGAGAATCAAGCCATAAGTTTCCATGAACTTACTCAAACCACGTCTGTGTACTCTGAAATTAATAAGTGGTTCTAACCTGTGGCATTTCTCTTGTTACTAGCAGTAAGAAAATTATTCATTCATCATGTATTTAACGAATATGTTTTTATCATTTCATACAATTGCCAGATACGGTCCTAGGCATGTGGTAGTCAGAGTGGACAAGCAAAAGCATCTGCTCTAATGGAGCTTCCTTTCTCAGGGCTCCCAGGAAGCAACAAATATACATGTGGATAAATAACATCCTTTCAGAGTGAGAATGAGATGAGGGAAAATAACAGTGATGTGATCCAGAGGGCCAGTCGGCCAGTGGGAGATTATTTGTATGGGTGCATCACATACAGTCAGGGACAATCTGGGGGAAGAGAGCTCAGACAGACCATGTGGGTAGCAAAGACCCTTGGGAGAACAGAACTGCAGAATTTGAAGGGCTGAAATAGCAGGGGTGAAGAGGAAATGCAGCAGCAGATAGCTCTCACAGTCTACTTTAAGAACTGTGGGCTTCATTCCAAATGCAATGAGGAGTCACTATATAATATCAATTGTGAGAAAGGAGTAATCTAATGATGCACATCTTACAATTGCCATGAAGGCTTCTGCTAACTTGATGCACGGTAAGGAGAGGTTTTAAAAATTGAAGCAGTAATAGCAATTAGGAGACAAGAGCAGGAGACTAGGGATAGAAGGAGGATGGCTTGAAGTTAAGTCATAATGGAAGGAATAGGAAAAGTCTATACTGAGCATCTTGGAAATATACTTAACAGAACTTCATAATGGTTGTCATTTGAAAAAAAAAGAGCAAGAAAAAAAAAATCAAAGACAATTCCTAGAATTTTTTTTTTGTGAACCACAGAGCTCTGGTTCTACTGATTGAGCTGGAAAAGTCAGCTAAAAAAGAAAGTTTGGGCTTCAAAATCAGGCGTTGTGTTTGGAGTATGATGGTTTGCCCCCATGTGGAGATTTCAAACTGGAAGTTCACAAAGTGAGTTTGGATTTCAATGGACAGGATACATATAATCAAGTTTCAATCAGGGGTTTGAAGGCAAATTATAAATATAAATTATAAATTTCTATGAATCACTTTGTTTTCAAAGCTGTATTGTTTTTTCCCAGTATAACATCACAATATCAATATATTTATTTGAAATAAATAAAGTGTGTTAGTTTCAAATTTCCAGCAAAGAAGTCATTAGATTTGTCCATGTATCATAAATTCATTGATAATGTACTAGTCAAGAAAGCAGATAAGGATATGTTTATCAATGAAAAATAAGACATTTCTGAAGATAAATAAACAGTTATAATGAACATATCTATTTATATGTAAATATAACTATATATATATATGAAATATCCCTTTGATTGTGTTTGGATGGATCATTTTTGAGCCAGCAAAGGGATTATTAAATAACACCTGAAGTTTACAAGAAAGATAAAAGGTAGGTCCTACACATTGTCCAGAAAGCTTTTAAATTTGGATGTTATCGATTCATTGCTACTACCTAGCTCTGTGTGCATTAAGAGTGATGTTTTCTCCCAGCTCTATTCATTTTCTTAGAATCCTGTCAATTTTTAAAGCTTTGAAGAGCTCAGTTTATAATGTATGGATTTAGATTAGAAATCTTGGGAAGAAAAGAAAACATTATCACAGAATCAATTTCCTTGAAAGACTGCCCCCAAAAAGAGAACACCAGAGATTTGCAGCTTCTTAAAAATATATTGTCTATGGTTCAGAGAAAGTAATCCTTAAGAGCAATGACCCAGTTCCATCAAAACTACTCATGTGTTACTATTGAATGGAGGTGCTCAAATGTTATTTTGATTTTCATTTTTAGGTCATAGAAAATTTCCAATCCTCTGGAAACACTAATTCCTGTCTTTATGACTCGCTTAACATGGATTTGGCTCTCTTCCCACTCTAAGAGAATGTGCCTTGCTAGTCTTCTAAAAGATGGCAGGTATAAACAGGCCGACCAAGGTTTGACTTCCTCAGTTTGAGCCTGCAGGGAGCACCACAGATTTTACAGGTTATTGGAAATCAATACTCATCGGAATTCTTTTCCAAGCAAGAGAAATACCACCTGGAGCAACTTTGCAGATATGGCTAGATTTAAGTTTATGAGTCCCCCCACTGAACATAATATTGCCTGGAGAGATAGATTTTGATCATGCTTATATTTCATGCAAGAATCCTATTCTTTGAATTTGTATCATATTTCTAAGAGTCTGTGAACCTGGAGAACTAATCATTCCTGGTTGACGGGACACTGAAAGTGATAAGATTTGCTTTGCAGCAACATTCAATTGATGTTTTCTGAATCAGTGATGCTCAAATAACAATGCCTGTTCAAAAAGATTACATGTGCATATTTGAAAGCATAGTTGACCTGGATTCCTACTATTGCACGTTGTTGAAATCTGCAAAATCTTTACTGCAAACACATATACTCATGCATGTGCACACAGGCACTTCAGGAACCAAGGATTGCCCAGGATGCTTTTAACCTGAATGCTTCTAACTTTTTCTTCTGGAACAATTTTCTGGCACATAACATCACTGTGCCTATCTCCAGCACAATCTATCATCATTAAAATATGAAAATTCCTTAACTTCCAATAAAGGAGTCCTGAAGGAAGTGGATCTCCATTAAATTTAAAGGCATGCTCAAGTTGTGTAATTACTGTGAATTATAGAAATGTAGCTGTTTATGCCCCATTCCTTATGACTACTGGAGTAAAAACACATTGCAATTCTTAAGTCTACCAGATAGTATTGAGGTGATTTATTAATGTTGTGGATTTGCAGTAAAAGCCATAAAGGGCCAGAATGAGATTACTTCAGATATAACTTAATTGTGGATATACTTGTAAAGGAAAAATTTTCCACCAGCAAAAAGAATTTTTTTAATATCACAGTATTTTTGCTTTCTTGGCTGTTTATATCCTAAAATCCATTAAAAAGATTTTTTTAAAAAAAATTTTATTTTAAGTCCAGTATTAAACTATGAAATTCATGGAAGTTGGTATGAAGCACCCAATAAACAGGTTCTGTGTGCATAAGGGAAGCTCCTTCAGGGTGTTGCAGAAGACGGGCAGTGCAGGGCCTTGCTGCTCCAGTTTCACAGGTTTAGCACTGAGTGCAAAGTATTTATGGGGTTTCAGGTCACAGTCCCATAAGTTGTATCTATCAAGGTATATGACGATACCTTGATATGAGAAATTACTCATATCAAGAATGAGTAATATGAGAAATCTTTCTCATTTGAGTAATCTTTTCCTGTGTCAGGGACAGTATACTGTTGCAGGAGAGATGAGGCAAGGACATCATTAATTATACTGCAGCAGGTCCAGAGGGCTAATGCCACGAAGTCTGCACCTCTGAAGGGAGTGGGATTCTGTAACGTGTCCCTTTTGGCTCTTGTTATACACTGATTGGTTAACCGTTAAAGGTTAAAAAGTCCCTTATGTAAGTTAAGCGCAAACCTGAACCTCAACATACACACAATGCTTCAAACCAGAAGAGCTCCTTACAAAGATCTAGTTAGCTAACAGAAGTTAAACTGCAAAAAAAACAAAAAAAAATTTTTAAATCTGCTTTCTTTTCCTTTGGGCAGGGAGAATGTTCTATTCCTATTCCAATACCATGTATCAAACTGAAACTTGGAATTTTTTGTATTATGAAGTACATTTATGTATTAGCCCTGCTCAATCTGGCACATGTATGAATTTCTGCTATAACTCTAACTCTCTAACTCCTTTCCTAGTAGCACAGCCTGCTAGATAAGCAAGGCAGAAAAGTAGACCATGAAAATAAATGTGCTCCTCTTTCTGGTTTCCTACATCCATTTACACATGTACAATAGGGAGGTTCTCTGCCACATCCTGAAACTTCCACGATGGTCAGAAATGGATACCATGTTTTATTTTATTGAGCTTTTCATCTGGTATAGAAAATTACTAAATTAATAATTAATTAATCAATTGCTTACTAAAATAAATATAAATTTGGAAGTGCACCATGAAATCCTAATGCTATTACAACCTATCATAGAATAAACTGAAACGATCTGCAGTCAGGAAAGTCTTCCATGAGAAAGTGAGAGCTTAAATTATAATACAAAAATGGGTAGGAATCAGCATGCTAAAGGAAAAATCTGAAAAACCATGAAAAGCAAAGCTGATGCTGACTTTTAATTTTGATTCTTAAAAGTATTTAATTAACTTGGTATGGTTTTAGATCCACAGGAAACTTGTAAGTAGTTCAAGATTGCACACATGTCCCATATCCAGCGTCCTCTTTGCTCTGACATTAGAGGAGCACATTTCTCAGAACTGGTAAGCCAACATTAATATGCTACTTTAACCACACCCATATTTTACTTGAATTTCATCAGTATTTCTTCATCTCTATTTCAGAGCCCATTTAGAACACCATATGGCACTTAGACCCCTGATCTCCTTAAGTTGCTATGGGCTGGGACAGTTAGTATGAATTTCTATGTTTTTGGAAATTTCGAGTTTTGTGGAGGACTGTTCCTACATTTTGTAAAAGGTTGATCAGTTAGATCTGTCCTCATGATTTCTCAAGTGTAGATTGGGACATTTAGGAGGAATCCAGAAATGAAGTGTTCTCATCACAGGGCAGCAAGGGCTGAATATAAATGCAAAACTGCTTGTATATTTTGCATAATGTTATTTTTTAACTTTATTGAGGAGTTGTGTTGTTGTATAATCATATATGTGTATGTAGTAACAATATTATATGTTCCTGATCCTAATGCAGAATCACACCCCAGTCTCTTGACTTTTCTATATTCTCCCCCATAAGTCTGATATATTATGATTGTGCATTTTCCAGAATTAATGATCACATAAATATTATTTGGCTTCTCAGGGGAGTAAACAGTAGGCTACATTATTGATTCCTTGCCTAGATCCCTTGCTATCATTCCCTCCCACTCTCCTCCCCCTCTACATATCTATGGTTCCCATAGATTACGTGTTATTTCAACTTTAGTGAGTCTAGTACATGAGCTCCAACTTTCACCCAAGCTTGGATTTTGCTCTAGCCTCCACAAATAAGGAAAACATTTAACCCTTGAATCTCTGGGTTAAGCTAAGTTCATTCAGCATAATTTCTTCCATTGTCATCCATTTACCTTCAAAGGCTGTAATATTGTAATATTCTAATGCCTGAGTAGATACACAAACACACAGCTTTTGGGTCTGTTCATCCAGTGAAGGGCATCTGGGTTGATTCCATAAGTTAGTTATTATGAATTGAGCTATTTGAAAACATCCAAGAAAGGGATAGCTGGTTCACACAGTGGATCCAACCCTGGTGTTTTGAGGAGTCTACACATTGCTTTACAGAGCGTTGTAGCAGTCTGCAGTTCCAAAAACAGTGTGATAGTATTCGTATCTCCCCTCAACCCCTCCAGCATGTTATTGTTTATATTCACCATCATTGCCAAATTGACTGGAGTGAGGTGAAATCTTAATGTGGTTTTGATTTGCATTTCTCTGATTACTAGTAATTTAGAACATTTTTTCATGTATACATTGACTTGCTCAATTACCTCAGTTGAGAAGTTTCTGTTTAGTTCTCTGGACCATTTATTGATTGAATTGATTGCTTTTGGTACTGTTTTTTGAATTCTTTATAAATTTTGGATATTAGTTCCCTGTTGGAGGAATCACAGGCCGTGATTATCTCTTATTCTGGGGGTTCTCGCTTGACAGTTTTGACCAATTCCTTGCTGAGCAAAAGCTTTTCATTTTATTGGCATCCCATTCATTGATTTCACTTTCCTTCTTTCACTTTGGAAATCATGTTGAGAAAGTCATCGCTTACTCCCACATGCTGTAGTGTTACTCCTAATTTTTCTTCTATCAATTGTTATGGTAGCTAGCTTAATTCCTACATCCTTGACCCATTTTGACTTGACTTTTGTGCATGGTGAGAGATAAGGATCTAATTTTAACTTTCTGCAAATGGTTGTCCAGTTTGTCCAGCAACATTTGTTGAACAGGTTGTCATTCCTCCATGCTATATTTTGACCTGCCCACCTTTGTCAAATATCAGATATATGAAGATTTATGGGTTTGTCTCAGAGTCTTCTACTCCATTAATCTTCATATCTATTTTGGTACCAATACCATGCTTTTTTTTTTTAACTGCAGTTCTATAGCACATTTTAGATCTGGTATTGCAAAACCACCAGTTTTGTCTTTCTTGCTTAGCAATGTTTTGACTATTCTGGGTTTCTTGGTCTTCCTAATTATTTAGAGAACTTTTTTATTAATATTTGTAAAGAATGATGTATCTATCTTGTTGGGAATTGCACTGAATCAGTATAGCGCTTCAGGCAGAACAGCCATTTTGATTATATTAATTTTGCCTAACCAATAACATGTAATGTCTTGCCATCTTTTCAACTCCTCTTCAATTTCATTCTTCAATGTTTGATAATTTTCACTGTAGAGGTCTTTTACTTCCCTTGTTAGATTTATTCCCAAGTATTTTATTTTTTAAGGATATTGTGAATGGAATCAATTTCTTATTCTTATTTTGCCCTTTTATTGTTAGCATGTGGGAAAGCTATTCATTTATGGGTGTTGATCTTATAGCCTCCACTTTGCTAAATCTGTTTGTAAGTGCACAAAGTTTTCTGGTGGAGTTCCTTGGGTCTTCCAGGTTTAGGATCACGTCATCAGTAAAAAGGGATAGTTTGACTTCTTTTCTTCTTATTCTTAACCCTGTGATTTCCTTCTCTTGCCAGATTGCCCGGGCTAGGGTCTCAAGTACCACGTTGAATGAAAGTAGTGAGTGTGGTCAGCCTTGTCATTTTCTCAAGTTTAGTGGAAATGCTTTCCGCTTTTCTCCATTCAGTGTTGTACTAGCTGTGGGTTTGTCATATATGGCTTTTACATAGTTAAGATATATTCCTTCAGTCCCTCTGTTCTCCAGAGTTTTGATTATAAAAGGGTGTTTGATTTTGTCAAAGGCCTTTTCTGCATCAATTGAGATGATCATATGGTTTTTGGCATTAATTCTATTTAAGTGGTAAAACACATTAATTGATTTGCATATATTGAACCAGCCTTGCATCCCTGGAATGAAGCCTACTTGATTTTGATGAATTATCTTAATGTGTTTTTGAATGTGGTTTGCTAGTCTTCATTAAAGCTTTTGCATTGATGTTCATCAAGGATATTGGTCTATTATTTTCTTTTTTGAGGTCTCTTTATTGGGTTTTGGAATCAGGATTATAGTACCATCATAAAAAGTGTTTGAGACAGTTTGTCCTTTTAAATTTCTTGGATTAGCTTCGTAAGGAGAGGTGTTTCTTCCTGCTCAGACATGTGGTAAAATTCAGTGGGGAATGCATCTGGGAATGGACTTTTCTTCTTTGGAAGACTTTTAATTGCTATATTGATTTCAGTGCCAGTTATTGGGCTGTTTTGGCTTTCAACATTATCTTGCACCAATTTGGGAATGTTGTATGTGTCTAGTAATTTGTCCATGTCTTCCAAAATACTTGATTAGAGGTATATAGTTTTTCAAAATATGTTCTGATGATCCATTGGATTTCTGTGGACTCAGTGGTGATCACTTCCTTTTCATTGGTGATTTTGTTGATTTGCTTCATTTCTTTCCTTCTTTTAGTGAGATTGAGTAGGGGCCATTCAATTTTATTTGATTTCTTGAAGAACCAGCTCTTTGTTTCATTGATTATATTTATTTTTTATTTTTTTGGTTTTGATTTCATTCATTGGAATTCAGATATTATTTCCTGCTTTCTGCTGATTTGGGGAATAGATTGTTCTTCCTTTTCTAGGGATTTGATGGGGCTCATGAATTCAGTTATTTGGGATCTCTCTAGATTTTTAATGTAGGCACACAGTGAGATAAATTTCCCCATAACAATGTTTTCATGCTGTTCTAGAGGTTTTGATATGCTGTATCTTGATTATCATTCACTTCCAATTATATCTTGATTTCTGCTCTCATATATTCTTGGATCCATTCTTCATTTAACTGGTATTATTAAATCTCCATTTATATATATATTTTCGATTAAATTTTTTGCTGTTAATTACTAGGATCATGATGCCAAGGTCTGCTAGGATACATGGGATAATATCAGCTTTTCTGTGTTTGCTGAGATTTCTTCTGTGAATTAGAATATGATCTATTTTGAAGAAGAATTCATGTGCTACTGAGAAAAAGATAAACTCAACTTATTTGGTGTGGAATAGATGTCTGTTAAGTCCATTTGATTTATGGAGTTACTTAGGCTGGAGATTTCTTCATTGTTTATTTGCTTTGATGATCTGGTATTGGTGATAGAGGAGTGTTAAAGTCTCCCAATATTATCGTTATGGGGTCCATAAATGGTTTTATGCCATGAAGTAATTTTTCCACACACTTGGGAACTTTGGTGTTTGGAGCATAACTATTTACTATGATTATATCTGCCTGATGTATTGTTCCCTTTATATGGTGTAGTAGTCTTTATCTCTTCTGATTAAATTTTGGTTGACACCTACTTTGTCAGATATAAGTATTGCAACACAAGCTTGCTTTCTTGGACTGTAAGCCTGGTAGATATTTTCCATCCTTTCACTCTCAATCTGTGGATGTCATTGGCTGTAAGGTGGGTCTCCTGTAACATATTGTTGGGTTTTGTGTTTTGATCCACTCTGCTAATCTGTGTCTAATTTGTGTGGTGCACTAAAACTATACACATTCCGTGTTAGGATAGTTATGTGGTTGTGGTTCACTGTCATATTTTATTAGTGAGTTCTGTGCTGTCTTGATGGTGTGTGCTTTTATTGAATTTTCTGTTTGTGGGTGTTGAGGGTGGTTTGCTTGTTCTTCTATCTTTGGTATATCTTTGAGAATTCTTTGTAATACTGTTTTTCTGTTCATGAATGCTTCAAGTTTGATCTTATCTTGAAATGTTCTTATTTTCCTTTTTGAATTTGAACCTGAGTTTTATTGGTTATAGCATTTTTGCTGTGGGTTGTGGTCATTCAGGGAATGGAATAGCACCTTGCATGATCTTCTTGATTTAAAGTCTGATTTGAAAAGTCAGAGGTGACCTTTATTCACTTACCTCTGAATGTGATTTGGTGCTTCTCCATTGCCGCTTTTAACATTCTTATTTCCCTTGTATACATCTCGAATATGATGTCTCTTGGTGAGCTTCACTTCTGATTAGGTGTATTGGGTATCCTATATGGTTGCTGGATAAACATACTTAACTCTATTTTAATATGGAAAAATTTTTCTTTAACTAATTTGTTCAGAATGTTCTTTATGCCATTTGTTTGCATTTCAATATCTTCTTGTTTATCAATTACTCTTATATTTTTCTTTTGATTTCATCTGAGATGTTTTGAAAATTCTGCCCATGGATTTTAAGTTTTACTTGTTTTTTTGTCATCTATGCACTCAAACTTACCCAGCCTATCCTCATTATCAGAAGTTCATTCTTCAATAGCTGAGGTTGTGTTTTCTACAAAGTTAGCCTATTATCAAATTCTTCCATCATTCCTCTGATTTGGTTGACTGAAGATTTTAGCTACATTACTACCTTTTCCAATATGTCTATTCCTTTGATAATAGAGTTTTTCATCTCTTGAATTTTCTCCCTTAGTACCTTCATCAAATCTTATTTTATTTTACTGTTCTTTTTAGTAATGAGATTATTGATCTTTTTTTTTCAGTGTTCATCCTGCTCCCTGTCCATGGGCTCCTTCGTAGGGGAGCTGTGGGTTTGAGGTGAACCATTTCTAGTTTGATTCCTCATTTTTGAAGAGCTTCTTCTGGATCTTTGAATTGAAGTTCCCTTCTTCCAGAAACCAGCTTTAGCCTGGAGCCTCATTTTGGTGTACCTTTTGGATCCAGGCTCCAGTGTGCATATCTATGTCCTGTTGGGGATTCAGTGCAGCCCACTAGATTATTGAAACCCAGCAGTGTAGGTGTGTTGCTGTGTCCTGGGGTTTCAAAGGAAGCATGTTGGAATAGGCCTGCCTATGCATTGCAATAAGACCTGAGATCCTTGGAGGTGTATAAAGGTCTAATATATCTGGACCTGGCTGGTTGGCTTCACATGGGGGTTTTAGGATTGTCCTGTTCACCTGCAGCCCCATGATGGTGGGTCAACCAATGTGGTGGGTGGCCAGTACTGCTCTGGGATGGTTGTCCTCCTTCAGAGTGTCCTGGGCACCTGCCAACCCACCAGAGTCCTGGGTCCAGATGGTGGGTGGGTGGGGCAGTCTGGGCAGAAGAGTAATCCTGAAGGGGGGTTTCCTTGGTTCCTACTGTCCAGGGACTCAACAATGCTATTTTTAAAAGATTTGACAAATCTCTAAAATATAGTTTTAGTTCCTTTTCAATGTTGTATGCTATTCCAATATTTGAATATATCCACAGTATATCCTCTGCAATATTGATGGCCATTTTATTCTGTTAACTGCATCAATATTGTGAATAGTATTTCTGTAAACACTCCTATTCATGTGTCTTGGGGTGAAAAGGATGAATTATAAAAAACTACATAATTAAAATACACCTGATTATTTTTCAAATTTTTCTCCCAATTTATATTCACAATTCCAGTTTAAAACAATTTTAATAATACATACTCCTGTTAGTCATTTCTATTCTTACGATTTGAAAACATCCCAATTTTAGTGTGCAAAATGGCCAGAATTAGCATTTCTATGATTAATAAGAAAAACAGAACAGTTTTTCTTTTGTTATTTTTTTTACAGTTGAGAAATACTTACCTTTTTTTTGTTAGCTGCTTTCTACTCTTACTACTTATTACTTCTGAATAAATCAATATAATGCTACAAACATCATCCCCAAACCAAGATCCTAAATGCGTTCTCTATAATTTGTTTTATATTTCTTATTTTTCTTTTAAATTTATCTTTTTGTTCCATCTAGTACTAATTTTAAATGGTATAAGTTAGAGGTTTTTAAAACTTGCTTCCATATACCTAATAAATTGTATCAGCATCATTACAATTTACTTACTATTCTTCAGTATATCTCCAAAAAATATGCTTCCAAACCTGTGTAAGTTTGTTCTTGTGCTTTTTAGGCAGTGTTCTGGAGTCTCTCCTCTCTCTGTCTCTGCCAGTATTGAGCTAATTTTTATCAATTCAGATATGTCAGGATATACTCATGGAAAACTTCTTTGAATATGTAGTTGGCATGTGGAAGAGGAAAATCTCTGGTATGGTTCAGTCTGAGAATCTGGAGAACCAGACTCTGAAGAGGGAATGCCCTGAAGAGGGAATGCCCTTTTAACTGAATGTACTGATCAAATGCCAATCCCTTCCAGAAACACTCAGAAATAATGGTTTATCACCATATTGTGTCCCTTGATGCTTTCAAGTTGAAATGTAGTATTGTCATCTTGGATATATATTATGGCAGCACACACACACACACACACACACACACACAAAATGGAACCCAGGGCCTCACACGTGCTAGACAAGCACTCTTCTTCCAAGCTACACCCCTGGTGCAGGTGTGGAACTCTTTGATTGTGTTAAGGTTGCATATTACCGTAATGGCTAGAAATCTTGATATTCAGTTCTGTGGTCTGTGTTTCATTCTCCTGTGTTTGTACATGTGCCCTGAATTATATGACAGAGAGGGAATTTATTCAGGTCAATGGATTGTGAAGCACATTCATGTGGAGGCTGAGGACCTCTTGTCTTGTTCACACAGATGTCACGCACACGGTTTTTCTAAATCAGACATGTGGCTGTGTCGGGACAATCTGGACGACTTCACTCTGCTATGTTAGGCTGCAGATTCCTTAGGTCTGTCCCTAAGGAAACACACTAGTCACTGTTCTTCAAAAGATAAAATAACAACAGAGAGTTATAAAGAAAACTAGTTTCCCTCACCCTTACTTCCTCTGAACCTCTACTCTGCCTCCCACAGGTATCAAACCTGTCCTTTTGATCACTGATTAGAAATTGAATTTGGAAGAAAATACTTCCACACGAGGAAACACTGTTGGCAGAAGCTCAAAATGAAATTAGAAGAGAGATTGTGGGGCATCATTTCACCCTGCCAGGATTCACTGGGAATCGAGGATGTTCTGCCAATGTGAGGGTGGCAGGATCATGAAGTTGACAGTTATAGCTGTCCTGCTTTCATCTGGTTGATGTAAAGAAAGATGCCATGCTCTTTCTGGCCCTAGCTTCTTCTTTTCTGGGAATGAAGAGCCACCATAACCCTCACTATTACTTTCTCTGGCTCCTTGATTTCTGCTGAATCACTTTCCAATCATGTCTGGACAGGACTGTGATAAGGACATGATTTGATTGAATAAGTCCCCTGGCCTGATGGCTTATCTCTTCTGGTGTGAATTAAAATGCATTTAAGCCATGTAATTATATGAAGTGCACAGAGTTACCAGGAGAAGACAAAGAAAGCTACAAAGACAAATTCAATCATTTTATTAAATTATAGAATAAAAAATAACACACACCTTAATAAATTTTACATTAAATTGCTTGTGTATGGGTATTCTATAAAATTTTAAATGATAATCAATTTGGAACTAATAAAATTATGCATATGTGAAAGAAAAATGCAGAGTTAATAAGCCCTACACACAAATGCCCACAATATAGACATATTTACACTCAATTTCTTCACTTTTCATAAATAAAGGCACTTATTAGTGGCTCCAGTTTGTTCCCTCAATCCATTTCCATCTTAGGAAATCTTGGAGTCACCATATATTAAACTTAAGAGTATAGGTGAGG
Source organism: Aplodontia rufa (assembly GCA_004027875.1). NCBI lineage: Eukaryota > Metazoa > Chordata > Mammalia > Rodentia > Aplodontiidae > Aplodontia > Aplodontia rufa. The sequence goes on from PVKS010000492.1 coordinate 35,481, forward strand.
GCTGGAGTGGTGGCTCAGTGGTTACAGCACTTGCCCGGCATGCACCATGATGAGGGTACAAACCCCAGCACCATGTACACATAAAAGTGTCGGAGCTAAGAAAGCCACATGAAAAACTAAATAAAATTTATTCTTCCTTTGTCTCTTTCTCACTGTCCCTCTCTCTTAAAAAAAAAGAGAGAAAGAAAGAAAGAAAGAGGAAAAAGAATTGTAGGTGGCTGGTGATTTAAAGTAACTATGTTCTCAGTCCTGTCCCTGCTACCTGTTGATTTCCCAGGAAATGGGATTTCCATATTACTTCTGAATAAATCAATGAACTTTATTTGGGTAGAAATTTCTCTACATGCTAGAAGACTTAGAAGAATGGGAGAATATGTTCAATGAGATTATTATTAAAAAAGACAATAGCAAATATGTGAAAGAAAGCATGCTGAGTGAAATATGGCAAAATATGTAAATTTCAAATTGGGATGTAAAATGATTGCAAGTATTTGGAAATAGATTTAAGATATCTCCTATTGATCAGCTCTCTCCAATACCCACCAAGCAAGACATCACATTTTGCTTTGTAGTCAGAGTGCTTGACATTATTATCAAATGTTTCTCATTGCTAGCCAAAACAAAATAGAATCTTAAAATACCTAGATAATTTAGTTGAAATTGGACTGTAAATTCACAGATGTCAGGTCAAATATTACATTTTGGGGATTTCATTTATGAGAACACATTTGTTTAATTATTTGTCAATCTTAGCTCTACTTACTGATAAAATTAGCCTTAATCATCATTCTACTTTCTTATTTGAAGGCTTTTGAGAAAATTATTTGAATAAAAGGGAAGTTATTTAGCTAGATTCATGTAAGTAATTCAAAAGATTAGTGTGATTCTCACATTCTTATACAATTCTCAGGTAATGTAGTGAAATAATATAATAGATGTAAAATGTTCACTCCTACTCTAATGCAAGGTGGTTACATGAGACATCATTGTTGCTCCTTTAAAGTGAAGCTCTCTTTCCATAAAGATTAGAAATTCTTAGTAGCTTAATTCTTTGGGTTTGAAATTTAGAGATTTTAAACTGCCCGAAAGACCCCACAGTCTACAGAGCAACATATTCTGTGTGCTGATTACTGCCACAAATTGTCAAGATTTTTTTTTCTTTTTAGAATAAAGGGTATTTTCTACAATTTACTTTAATGAGTTGCCAATAAAAGTAAATTTGGTTACAGTTTCACCCTTGCATAAACACTATACCTACAATCTTACTAAATTAAAATATTTCATATTTGTATAAATCACTGGGTGGTGTATGTAATTTTTGTTTGAGACTTCACAGAACTCAAAATTTGAATTGGTTGTTTCTAAAAGATATTTGAATTATCTTTCTTTTTTGTTGTTGTTCAAAATCATCTCACATAATGAAGAGACTCATTGGTTCACATTCATACAAGCATACGTATTGATAAAGTAGCTTAAACATGATTCTTTTCCAGGATCTTCACCCCTTCCCCCACTCCCTGATTTCCTCTGTATTTCCCCTAAGTTACATATGTAAATGACTATATACATGTATTTGAAACATTGAAATTACTGGATATATATGCCTACCTTGGTGCTTTTGGGGTTCTCATGAGTGTCAGCTGTACTATAGAATATTGAATTTCCCTTCTCCCTCCTTCTTCTCCCTCCTTTCTCCTCCTTAACCTTTTCATAGCTGTAGTCCCCACACTTATGTGTTACTTGAGAATGTGTGGGTCTATTAAATAAACTTGACTAACTTTCATCCTATTCTAGGTTTTACTCTAGCTTCCACATATAAGAGAAAACATTCAACCCTTAAGTCTCTGAGTTTGGTTTGTTTCACTCAGCATGATTTTTTCCATTTGCATCCATTTACCTGTAAAAGTTATGATATCATTCTTTCTAATAGCTGAGTAGAACTCCATTGTATATGTACGTTTGGGTGTGTGTGTGTGTGTGTGTGTGTGTGTGTATAGCAGTTTTTGATCCATTCATCTAGTGAAGGGCATTTAGATTGTTTCCATAATTTAGTTTAAATTGAGCTGCTATAAACACTGATGTAGCTATAATTAGTTTCAATTGATGGTGCAGACATAAGAACTGAAGGGACAGCATCAGAATCATGTAAAAATATCAAAGAATACAATTTAAATATAAGAGGAATTATACACTCATATCATCAAAATGCATCCCACAAATGCAAAATGATAGTCAACATGTGTTAATCATAATTTCCTTACAGCATTAATTCAGTTGTCTGTGGGTGTGATCACTAAGCACAAATGCTAGTGTCAAAAGCATTGTCTTACTTTGGTAGACGTGATTTTTTACTGTTATTTTGTTTCCATACTTAACTCATCTACATTATAATTCTTTTGGGAGAGAATAAAAGAAATTGCACATTTTCTGATAAGGAATGGCATCTTCTATCTATTCAGCTCTTCTGCTCCCCATCTTTTATGATTGAAATGCATTGTTGAAAACAGCATTTTGTCCTTCCTTGCCTAATAGAGTTGGGGATTAAAAGCATTCAATTCCAAGAAAAGGAGAAGGAGAAGAATGATGTATTTTTGAGCTGGCAGGTATTATTAACTGAGACACTGCTGAGATTGCTGCAGTTCAACATCCCTCCTCCCTCTAAACACACACACACACACACACACACACACACAACAAAAACAACAGAAAGAAAGGCCCTAAGTGCTATGAAAGGAATCGATCTTTAAATGAAAGATGAGCAATGTCAGAAAAAATTGTGAAAAATGGTATAACTATTTTGGTTGATAGTACAAATCGTGAATAAATCATGTACTGTGAGGGAGCATGAAAATAGTTTGGTATCTAGGACACTGGATGCTGAATTCTTAGAGATAGAGAAAGCTAAACACCTTTGGTCCCTTTCATTTCCCACAGTTACAAAGGCAGTGGTCTGATCAAATTGTTGACCCCTATTTAACTCTAATGGAATACAATCTTTTCTGAAAGCCATTTTAGTTTATTCCTTCATGTTTCAGAAATTTGTTGACTGTGATTCTAGTCACTATCTTCATTTATAGAACAAAATGATTGCGCAACAACTTCAGGATAGCTTCAAATGTCCACAAATCTCTTTGGTGGTTTACAGGAAGCAAGACTTAGGCTCAATTATCAATATTGTCCATTTCTAATTTTGACATTCACAACTTTCAGTATTATTTCCATTTCCAAGCATAAGTGCAAACCCAGTCTCCTTCAACCCCAAAGCTCTGAGTGCAAGCATAAAGTGTTTGGAGAAATACTATAGCAAAATCTTAGGCTTGAGATGCGTGATAACCAGAACTGACGTTTGCTCTTCCAGGAGTTGCGGTGAGAGAGTTCCTCAGGAAAGGGCAATGAAAATTCTGAACTTTTTCTGTCTCCTACGCAGTAAGCACAATGAGGATATGCTTTTAAATTTTATGTGTCCTTAGACGACTTTGCATTAGTCCAGGCATTTGCATATATACAGAGGTATGAAAACTTGAATTCACATTAATATGAAACCTCCTTGCCTTCTGTACTCTTTCTATGAATGTTATTCTCTTACCTCCGATCCTACCTGTGAAGTTCCTTTAAGTTTTCTCCCTTGACCTCCATTTTTAAGCACCTGGCACAGCACCCTCTTGTCAACAGACCATGTGTACACGTTCAATAAATGAAAGCAAGAGCAGGAGCACTTCACCTGACTGCCCTGGCTCATTGTGACTGAGCTGTGAAGATGCAGGTTCTGATGTGCACCAATAAGTGAGTCAATGCCTGGGCTTTATTTGAAACCATACTTTCATGTTTTCATATTCTGGCATGAGAAACAGCAAAAGCCTTTACAACTTATCATTATAAAAATTAATTACTAATTAAATCATTTTGAAGTGCTTTAATGCAAAGACAAATAGGAGACTTGTGTGTCTGTGGAATTTCAGAGTCCATGGGCACTCACCTGAAGTCAGGGCACGACATCAATTTGTGTGCATCAATGGGCATCAAGTTAACAAATGACCCAAACAGAAAAGAATCTGTGATGCAATGGGATTCGTGAGAAAAACTATCCTTTGTGCATTACATATTTGTTCTAAATCTGAAAATCGGTATTAGAATTTGTCTTTCTATGTCCTGCCTTCTTACAGGAGTAACAACATGGGTGTGAGTAAAAGGTTGAACAGCTCCCATTCTTAAGGGATGGCTTAAAAATCTCATTTACAGTTTAAATTCACAGTGACCTCCTGCTCTACAAATATCTTTAGTTTTGGTTTACTTTAAAAAAAAAACAGCCATAAAAAGCCATGGTCATTTGATCACTGTGATTCTCTGCATGTTTTAGTCCAGAGATTTATTATACATGTTTGATATTTATTTCCTCATGTCATTGATTATATGAACGAATCAAACCAGTTGGCTTTTAGAATCTTGTATGTTCTAGATTTCTCCTTTGTGGTATAGGTTGACATTTTTCTCCAACTCCCAAATTTCCCTAAACTGTAATAATTTAACCTGAAAAGTTTGACTTGTTTCAGATCACATAAATTTGTTAGGGTTATAGCATAATTATTTTGTATACTTCTCATTATATGTATCAAGATCATTTTAATATCATCATTCTAATAATAGTTTTAGAGGAATATAGTTTGCATATTATAAAATTGATAATTTAAAATGTGTAATCTCATGGCTTTTTTAGAATATTCACAGAATTGTGCATCCATAACCTCCATCTAAATTCACAGTATTCATCACCTAAAAAGAAGCCCATATCTACTAGCAGTCACTTACATTCCCTCCCCCAACAGTTGGCAGTCATTGACCTACTTTCTTTCTGTGCAGATTTACCTGATGCAGACACAGAATCATAAAGTATACACCATTTTGTGTCTGGCCTATTCTGTGTAGCACAGGATTTTCTCAGGTTCATCCAAGTTGCAGACGTACTGGAAATTCATACCTTTTTATGACTGAGTAATATTCTATTTCATGATTATACAAAATATTTATAAAACTCCATTCATCACTTTGTGGTCCCTTGGATAGTTTACACTTGTGTGGTAACTGTGGGTAGCATTTTACTCCTTGAGGCAAGAAATGAATCATGAGAGAGAATTAGGAAGAATCAAATTCAGAGAGAGTACCAGCCTCAGTAAGGATCACCTGTGTTCACATCAGATATCCTATTTGACCATGATTTGGCATCGATTTAAGAAGTCTTTCATTTTACGGGAGGATTATATAGCAGCAACAGTCTAAAATCTGCTCCAAAACTTCTCTAACAAAGTTTTGAAGCAAGCCTCAGAAACATACAGCTTATTTTGAATATAACTCCATACCAGAAAGAATTCCAACTTTACTTAAAGTAACGCAAAGAATTCCAACAGCAAAACCTGTAAAACTTATAGTGCTAGACCATCAATAAGGAGTTAAGAATAAACTATTGACGCAGCAGCAGGGAAATTCATTCAGTAGAAGCAGATGTGAAAATGACAAAGATGAAGGGAGTGCAAATAAAATTAAGTGTTATACAAAGTGTTCTTCTTTCACCCGTAATGTTGTAGCCGAGACTGCTACTATCCTCCACATTTAATGGCTAAGTTCCATAAAATAAAAGCTTCCGACCCAGGGCTACTTGATTTAAGGGAAATTTCTGAGAGCAAGAAACAAATGAAACACCAGGAGGATTTCCCAGTTCACCTGCTGGAGTTTCCAGGACACAGCTGAGGGACCAGGAAAACAAACAGCACTCAGTGGTCCCTGAAACTAGAGAAAGAATAACATCCAGGGAGGTCACCGTGGCTAGAATCCACAGGGCAGAGTTACAGAGAGGGGAACGCGTGAAGGACAAGAGTGAACCCCAGAGTTCCAGATGCCCTCTGAGCCAAGCCCCATCAGTATGGAATATCAAGAACCTTCTATGACTGGGGGGGGGAGCCAGGGGACCTCAGACTTCTCATGTGATAGCTTGAATGGGAAAACGCAAGTTTTCACCAACAGGAAGGGACACACAAACCTAAGTGTTGGTATTTTCCTAAAGGAATATAAAAACATTTATGTCTATTATTATTTTTGTATTTATTTATCTTTTTGATGTCCTACTATTTCAGCTTTCTTGTTTAGCTCTATTTCTTTCATATTGTCTTTGAAATGCTTTTCAAGCCACATATCAGTTTTAATGCTATTTGATATTTTAATATGTCTGAAAAATATGGATTAATGATCACCTATATGCTATTTATTGACATGCCACAGAGACATGTGAAGGGCTTCTTTAAAACACTTCTTTTTAACCTACATGTTTTCATTACCAGAATATTTGCATCCTCCTTTCCTTAACAGAAGAGAGCTTTCTAGCATCTGCCACACTCCATTCTCAGTCCTTGCTGATATACCACAGCTCTTTTCTTCAGATTACTTTAATTAGATTGCCCACTTTATGTTGTTTTCTTTCCAGAATAACTTCTGACGTCCAATCACACAGTACTGGCTCCATTCTACCCTGCTTCCTCGCAGCCTCTTGATTAGAGGTTGGTAGAAACAACTTCGCCAGAGCGTTGAGTTGGAAGATTGAAGGGTGTCGAAAGTGTAAGCTTTCTTCCTGCTAATTAAGGTAAATGAGAGTTTATTGACTGTGTTTTTGTATTAGTACAATATAAGTACAGTACAAATGTGAATAAATTTAAATTATTTACCAGCATTTGGAGTATGCACGGCACTGTTAAACGGTTGGGTTAGCAATAACATTGACAGCAATACAAAGAATGTGCAAAATCAAGGGAAAAATGAATGAATGATATTAAGGGCCAAAATGTGTACATGGACTAGAACTGTGGCAACATCCGTTGCAAGAAAAGAGAGCTGTAATATCAAAACAGTGAAACCATGTGGTGTGTTTGTGTAATGGCTTTGATGGAAAAATGATACTACAAATAATTAAATCTATTTCTCTCTCTGGGTTTTTTTTTTTTTTAAAGAGAGAGGGACAGTGAGAGAGAGAGGGAGAGACAGAGAGAATCAACCTTTATTGAGTTTTTCATATGATCTTTGTTGCTCCAACACTTAGTTGTGTACGTGGGAGCTGGGGTTTGAACCTGCGTACTTGCGCATGCCAGGCAAGCGCCATAACTGCTGAGCCACTGCTCCAACCCATAATTAAATCTATTTCAATTTCTGAGTAAATATTAAATAATTCCATAGCAACTTGAATTCAACTAATAAGGACCTCTACTAATTTGAACATATGCATTTTTGTGTCATAGCTCATAATTCTTCATCATATTATTTAGAAAACTAAACCAAATTGAGTGGAATTGAATTGGTCATCACATTGAAAAATATGTAGATTGATAAAAATAAAATTAAAAGTAAATGTTTTTAAATTGGTTATTTTTCCACGGGAGAGGATAGGTTAAAACAGATGAAATATAATCTCATTAGCATTTCCTAGTGAGAAATGCATTTTTACAGCAATCAGTTTGAGTATTTGCTTCTCACTAACTACTCCTTTAATGAAATTGCAATTCATACACTGAAAATCCACTTTTGAAATTATATTATTCTATAAGCAATTATGATTGGCTTTGTATTTGCTGGAGCACTCAAAAACCACAGAGGGGAAAATATTCTTACATTTTTGTGGTGCACCCAATGACACGTGCAGACTTCATGAGTATGCTTCCATTCAAGTAGAATATAGCATTTTCCCCAAAAATTGGTCTTATTCGCTTCTCTATTAACAGAAGTTCTCTCATATTTTGTTTCATAAGTGCAAAGACTTTTCAGATGTTATTTTATTTTTTCCAGTTATTGCTGAGGATTTTATATAAATGCATTTTATAAATAGGGAAACTGAGGCACTCACAGGTTGGATGACTTACATCAGACCATGGTGATTAATGTGGACACGTCAGAGCTCAAGTTCAGTTCTTTTTCTTGAGAATTGCATTTTCAGCCCCTTTCTCTTCCTTCCAAGTTGATTAGGTCTGTCTATAACTTGAATTAATACATTTCTCATTCGAACTGGGGGATTGGTAAGGAAGAGAGCAAATTATTACATTTTGGGTCTTGAAAGAAATATAATAATAGTCTAATGATTATGTTAAATATAAACATATACTCCATTTAAATAACTGAATTTCACTATGCTTTTATGGTAATCATCACCAAATACCAAGCCCTGCAGCTGCCCTGAGTAACCTGACTACTTTGGATATGTACCAACTGTTCAGTTGGAAAGATTGGAACTTTATTGTGCTTAATTTAAGAATGTTCAATTCATCATTAATAAGATGGCTTTTAAGCAGTCTTAAGTACATCTTAAGTGTTACACTTTATGAAATAAAATAAAGATTTAAAAACTGACGTATAATTATTTACAAAAAATATAAGCGCTACATAAATTTATTGTGATTTAGGACTACCTTATCTAACTCTGAAAAAAAAACTATTCCTATAAATGTGTTTTAATATGCTTATTTATTTAAAAGTGGCAAAAACTAAAAATATAATGATTACATATTATTAACTATTTATTTTGATAGCTAATTCACCAATATAATATTTCTAAAATCTTGTTAATCAAAACTCACTTCAGCCATTAAGGATGATGTTAAAATGTACATTTGCATTTCACCAAGTGTAGGTTGAATTCAATCAACAAGGTTATTCACATATGTGTGAGAACACGATTTATGGTAAAGCACCCTAAAACTCAGCTTCTTTGTCCCAAAACGTACATTTGGACTTATTTCCTTCTATACTTCAGAAAATGCAACTATTTTGAACCTTTTCTTTTGAAAATTCAGTCGTTTTATTCTATAATTATGTTGCAGTTAAGCAAGTCAGCTTTCAGGCTAGAATAGAAAGGGTGCGTGTGGTCCTGAAGGACTTCTCTAGGTCATTTCCAGATGAGAAATCTCAGGGTCCAAATCCTTAGACTTGCTTGTGGTTACAGAGCTAGTGAGTTAATAGCCAGTTGAAGATTGAGGCTTTCTTTACCCTCTCTAGCCTTCTTTTTCCAGGAAAGGCTGCGAATACTGGCCTACTTTTCTTGTAAGGTGAACTTAAGATATTGGGAGCCTACTGACTCCAGATTCAAGGTGAATGAAATGGAAGCCACAAAAGCACTCCTGACCAAGCACTGCTCTCTGTGGTTGGGAATGTTTAAAGATTATGCAGAATCAATGCTGAGAAGACCTTGTTGCCTTGGAAAATGAGGCAGTGTGGACCCTCTGCACTCCGGTAGCCGCGAGGAAAGCCCTGCACATGTCTTATATGAGTGAGCAGCTCTGAGCACTAAAACTCCAGACCCCTGGAGTGTCCAACACACTCACCCTCATCCCTCATGGACAATACCTCCCAAATCAGTAGGAGATGGAGCCATGAGCCTGAAGACACCTGCTGTGATTCTCGGAGCATGATGTGGTGTTTTCTACCTTCTATTCTGTCTTTCGGGTAATCTGCTTAGTGTTAAGTCCAATCCACTGTTCCTTATCATTATGACTGTAAATTTGAATCCATATTCACAGTGCCTAGCATAGAACTGATGCATCAGCAAGGCTAGGATTCTTTTTCCTTATATATTAGAATAAATACCTGAAATCTTACCTTATATAAAGTTCTATTCTTACACTGACTTCATATCAGACAAGCGCTACTCACCCAACATGTCCACATACACATAAAGCCATACAGGTACATGCTCATACACTGGAGCCCGAATATAGCTTGGAATCAATAGAAATGTATCTTGAGCCTTGTTTAAATGTGTTTAGTCATCAGTGCTATTGGAAGGAGTAATGACTTCCAAAATTTGCTGGACCTTACATCCAGCAGAAATGTTTGTTAAAATTCCCACAAAGTTTAACCATTATCGTGGGATTATGGGTGAAGATGGGACAGGTGTTTTCTAATAAGCAGTTCCTGTAGTTCTGATAAAGAACTTCAAAGTATATGAATTTTTTTCTTAGTTTAGTTTTCCAGTTTCCTCTTCTTATGTAGAACACTTTGAGGATTGAGTAAATATACAAGGTGATCTCTATACTTACATTGGGATTCCTTGATATGACATTGTGATAGTTTATATATATAGAGAGAGTTTATTACTCCACTTTAATTTCTGACCTTTGAGATGAAATGTGAGTGATAACAACTGTGGTATATATAGATGGACTCATCTCTTTCCAAGTAATTGCATGTACTAGAAATCTGTGAGTTTAGAAAGAAATACCGGAAATAAGTACCCAACCTTCCCAACCCATGGGAAATATTAGGAAATTTATTAGCAGGTCCAAATGGCAGGAAGGGAATCACAATATATGCTGCACTTACTCTCAAAATAAGCAGCAAATAAAATCCAGAGCATAACATGAGATAGTGTGCAGAGCCCCACAGACTGAGTCCAGAGCACACTGCTGAAATAAACGTGTAGATACTCTTTTCTGAGATAAATAGCAGTGGCTTCTCATCATACATAAAATTAAAAACTAGCCACATTATGCTAAATATTATTTAAATACTAATAGAAGGGGGTGGAGTGGTGGCTCAGTGGTTGGAGAGCTTGCCTGGCATGTGCAAGAACCCGGGTTCAAACCCCAGCACACGTACACAACTAAGTGTTTGAAACACACACACACACACACACACACACACACACAAGACAGATGAAAATTAAAGTGAATCTATCTCACTCTCTCCTTGTCTAAAAAAGAAAGAAAGAAAGAAAGAAAATCCAGTAGGAAAGCTCTTTCCTGAGTTCTACACATATAATAAGGAATAATTCACAATGCCTGAATGAAAACCATGCAATATTATGAAGGATAATTCCTGCCCATCGTTGGGTATTTTTTGTATTGAGTTGGATAATTTTTTTGTACATGTTGACTTGAACATTTGTGTTCAGAATCTTTTCATGTCATACCTATATGTCTCACTCTCAGGCAGAAAAAGATTTGGAGTGAGAAATATTGTTTGGAGGCAACAGAACACATAAGAGAGTGATCAATTATCTGAAGAATGGAAAAGGAGAATGCCTGTATTCTTGAATAATTATGTGGAGTATTCTATCCTCATCTTCAGACAATCGCCATGTCAAAATACAATGTGTGAACAATTTAAAGGATTTTCTTTTTTTAATTTTTTCATGATGAAAGAAAATATCCTCTCTCTCTCTCTCTCTTTCTTTCTCTCCCCCAATCTCTTTCTTTTTCTTCTTTTTTTTTTTTTTGAACTCAATGTTGAACCCAGGGGCACTTTATAACTAAGCTACATCTCAGGTTCTTTGTATTTTTACTTTGAGACTCGGTCTTCCTGATAGGTTGCTGAGGTTTGCCTAGAACTTGAGATCCTCTTGCCTTAGGCTTCTGAGTTGCTGGAGTTACAGGGGTGTGCCACTCTTCCTAGCTAATAATAAATATATTATTTTCTGCCAAAGCTATGGTCCTCTTAACAGTCCTGTCTTGTCACGCAGTTGGTATTCACTGGGGATGAAGAGAAGTGAACAGTGACTGTAATTTAAGAACAGTTATAATTATATAAAATATTATGACATAATTATAGATATATTTTTACATATCTAACTCTCCAAATAGCTCTCTATGCAGGCCTTAATCTTCATTTCAGATAAGATCTCTAGGGGTCCACCTACTTAACTGGTTTGGTTGTGGTTACAGAGCTCATAAGTGCTGGGGCTGAACTGATAGCTAGGTCTGTGTTGTTTTACACCCATCTTTAAAATAATTGTCATAGGGCAAAGCTCACCATGAAGGTAAGAGAGGAACAGGTCCTTCTCACTTGTTCTTGTGATCACACCAGAAAGATTTTAGGCACATGGCTTGGTGGGACAAGCATGAGTTAATTGTAGGTATAGGAAAAGGGGAAAGTTGACACTCAAAAGGGAGAGAATGAGTCCTTTCCGGGAGGAGAATAGTGTGCCCCTCCTGTCCTCTGTTTCAGCAGTCATCCCAGGGAAGTTTCCAAAGAGTCCTGCCCAGATCCACCTTCTCAGTTTTGACTGACAGTAGGATGACATCACACTTTGAAGTGCAAAGCGCATAATGTGATACCTCTACATCACGTTGGCCCTTGCTGACCAGTTCTAATTGGAACATGTTCTTATAGATTTTATGGTTAGAGGTAATTGTCCTTATCTCTCTGAGTTCTGGGGTCTGTTCTGTGTAAGGGTCACTAAAGTCCCCCCTTCAGGGTAACCGGTGTTCATTTTATCAGCACTGGGTCTGGATTCCTCCTGCAGATAACAGGTTGTTTGCTGAGGAAGGTGACAGATCTTGTCAATGGCAGCTTAAGCCAGGGAGGAATGCAGGTAAATTGCTTTTTAAAAGAAAGTATGTGGGGGTCAGCACAGGGAGTCCAGTTTATTGAATTATCCCCTTAGCTTCATGTTCCCACTGCTCACTTACACATCCCCTGTCACTATGAGATGCTCTTTTCAATACCTAAACAAATGATCTGAGCCTCGTTATTGGCCAATATATTGAAAACAAAACCTATCAGACAGATATAAAATTACTTTACTTTTGAGGACCCATATGGTGCCTTGAAATAAGACTCCATTAACTGAAATAACTTTTGTGAGTTTCTCTTCCTTGGTGGAAATAAATAAATAAAATAATTAAAATAGAGTGTTCAGTAGAAAATATGTTATTTCCCATAAATGTCCTGAAAAATTAAGACACATGTAAACCAGTACTTTCAATGTCACATTTACATAACAAGAGGAAGTATTTTAGGATGCAGAGAAGAGGGAAGATCTAACAACCCCCTGTAGGTGCCAAGAGAGGTTTTAACATTTTTCAAAAGTATTCAAGAATTTAGGTAGGGATTTGCTAATCTTGGAAAAAGAGGTCTTATTTCTTTGCCTACACAGTGACATACTCTATTGATACTAATAAGACTTTAAAATTGTGCATAATGAGAGGAAACATTTACTTTTATAGTCATTTAAATGACCCTGCATTTCTAGGGAATGCTCTAAGTTGGGAACTAAGAGGGTTAGTGATTAACAGTTCAGAAGAATTAATTTACATCTCCAAATTGAGAGGTTATTAGTTTTCATTTGTCAACTTCCTTTATCTAAATGGACCCCAGCTTACAGAGAGCTCTTCCTGGAGGAGACCTTGCTCCTGCTGACCTGTGTTGCCTGATGCTGAATTTAGGGAAGATCAAGATAAATTAATTAAATTAGCTGAGGCTCTTTATAAAGTCACATGGGGGACAATTTAATTTTTGCTGTTTTACAGGTTGAGAAAAGAACTTCAGGCACAACTGTATAAAATACTGTTTTAATTAGATCCGAAGAGGAATGTAGCCGTGGGTTCCTTTTTGCTCAACTTCCTTAATTATGAAAATCAATTTTAAAAGCAAAAGCAGCTTTGTTTTATGAAAGTGGCAATGTTGTGATTTTTGTTTAACTCCCCATCAGGAAAAAAAATCACAAGTCAAATTTTGTTTTATTCATTTCTTCTAATCAGTAAATAAAGTCACAAAGCAAGAGCAGACCATTTTCAGGAAACCCTTCTATTAAAAAAAATCAGAAATAAATTCACATTCCAAAGTTGTTAGAGTTTTCCAAACCAGGAAAGGGAAAACAGCTTGTGGTTGTGTATCCAAAGGCAATTCTGAAGAAATAAATAAATTTTTTTAGGAAGATACTGTAAGATAGTTATAACACTAAAACATTATTTAACCATTTCAGTAGCATGTATTTTCAATTCAATAGAAGAACGTGAAAAAAATCAATACTACCTGGGCTCACTGGAGCACATCTGTATTCCCATCTATATATACCATGGAGTTCTACTCAGCAATTACAAACAATGATATTGCAGCCTTTGAAGGTAAATGGATGGCGATGGAAGAAATCATGTTGATCCAAGTTAGCCAAACCTAGAGAGTCAAGGGTGGAATGTCCTCACTAATCTGTGGAGGCTGGAGCTAGACCCTGGCCTGTGTGAAAGGTAGTCAACTCTCATGTATTAGACCCAGCAAAGGCATAGTGATGCATAACCTAGGGCATTCATAGAGATGTATTGGGAAGGGCGGGGGCAGAGGCAGGGGTAAGCATGGGAAAATAGGGTGGGCTCTAGGGGTAAATCTAATTTTAACAATATATGCATATCATATTGTTTTGTTGGATGCGTTTTTGATTGTACAATAACTAAATTTTTTTAAAGAGAGAAGGACAGTGAGAGAGAGAGAGAGGGAGAGAGATTGAGACTGAGAGAATCGATTTTTATTGAGTTTTTCATATGGCCTTTGTTGCTCAGACACTTAGTTGTGTATGTGAGGGCTGGGGTTTGAACCCGTTTACTTGAGCATGGTGGGCAAGTGCTGTAACCGCTGAGCCACCGTTCCAGCCCTCATAACTCAATTTCTTAATAAAAAAAATTAAAAGAAAAAGACTAACACTAGCACTAGGTTAGAAACCCATACTCTTGGGCACCAAGTCAGATCTATTGAATTGTAATCTGCACTTTGGTAATTCCTCAGGTAACTCTTATGCACATTGCAGTTTGAAAAGATTTGTTGTACAGAGAAATATAACCCAATATGGGTTCAACAGAAAACAATTGATTAGAATAGAACAATGAGCGTGTACACACACACACACACACACACACACACACAATAGTTTTGACCAGGCTGGGCAACTTAGTGAGACTGCTTTCAGAATAAAACAATAAGTCTAGCTGGGGATCTAGCTCATTTCTGGTGCTTTTCTGAGTTCCATTCCTAATACCACAGAGCAAACAAACAAACCCCATTAGTATTAATTGCTTGAGGAAATAAAATGTCATTATTCTTTAGCTTTAATTATACTTCAGCCAACTGAAGTGGAAAATCAAGATAATCCCAAGAGCTGAAATCACATTGGGCTCAATATGTGGAAACTTCACATGAAAATAATTTTAAGTTCTAGTTTTCTACATCTTTCAACTTGGTATCATGATGCAATTTAACCTGCCAGTTCCAAAGTTAGGGGAATTTTTTTAACCTTACTATGCTGTTTTTACCTAGATTTATGTTGTAAATTAAGTCCAGAAATCTTAAGTATCAAAAGACATTTGAAGAACTAGGGTGACACTCTCTAAGTTATCACAATAATTTTAGACCACTGATAACGTGTGAAAGGAGCACACATGCTAGAGATCGGCTTTTGGAAATGGACTCTTTAACAGGTCATTGTTTGAATATTGCAGCCCGATCAGATCTGGCAAGTGAACATCAGCAATTACTTGCCAGAAGAGGTAGTTTCCAGACTTCTTACCCAAGGCAACCATGTTGTACAGTTTTACAAGGCCACAGATGTAATAGAACACACTGTGATCTAGACCCTAACCTGATGTGTGACTGCTGACTGTGTCTAAGCAAAGACAATAAAGGAAAGGAGGTTATCCCCAGGGGTTGTAGTGTTGGTGTTCATTTTGGGTGCATGTACTTTTTTAACCTTCTCTTATAAAAATGTTTTTTCTCCATTATTGTCCAATTTTCTCTGCATCACATTGCAATACCATTTGTAATTAAGGCTCAAGATTTTTTGTTTTTTCTTTTCTAATTCATTTTTCCATGGTTGGCTCCATTTAGAATAAAAGGGCACATTCTTCCCAAATCTTAAGACAGTAGTTTACATTTATGCCCAAGTGTTATGTGTTATCTGCTAACACATGTTAGCAGAACTATTATTTTTGAAATTTAGAACTCTTAACAACTGAGACTGTTTAAAATGCAATTTCATCAATGATTTTTTTTTGTTTTGGGAGATAAATATATACATATATATTTTTCCAGGATTCATTTAATAATTATGCCTCAATTAATAGACTGTGGTACACAACAAATGTTAGTATATCAATCAGGTCACCAAAGAGAACTGCATTATTAGCATTCATTAACTTTGTAACAGATAACTTAATTGTACAAATAACCTAAAGCCATGTAATTAGGATGTGATTATATTCCCATTTCTTTATGACAAAATGAACTTATAGCTCCAGCAACTGGTGCAAGCAAAAAGGAAAATGAAATGAGGTTATAAATCAGCTATTAAATACTTATTCTCCTTTGCTACTGCCTAAGTACAAAGGGATGGCTTAATTCTCTATGTAGTATAACCATTCTGCATTAAATAGCTTTGTGAAATTGAACCCAGTAATAGGCTATTTTCTCATTACAGTGAAAATGTTCCACATTATTTGAAAATTTTGGGACTTTTTGTTGCCTTATTTATATTATGTTCATTAATATAGTTGCATTTGTTGTTTGGCTAGAACAAATAAATGTGTTTTTATTGTTAGATATCATTTAGTTTTAGATCTAGTGTTCAAAAATGCACATTTCTAGGGGAAGGGGTAAGTAACTACTTATGAAAGATTAGTTAGTCCTTGTTCCTCCGTTGCTCAAACTTGAGGATGCTGACACATAGCAAAGACTAATTCAACCCCAACTTTTGGTTTCAGACAAAATGTTTACTCTTTTAAATGGCTATATTTCAATATAGTCATCCATACTAACAATACACCAGTTAAAAAAAGAAACTTT
This sequence comes from Aplodontia rufa, assembly GCA_004027875.1. Lineage (NCBI taxonomy): Eukaryota > Metazoa > Chordata > Mammalia > Rodentia > Aplodontiidae > Aplodontia > Aplodontia rufa. The sequence goes on from PVKS010000492.1 coordinate 52,053, forward strand.
AATATAATATAAAGAGAATAATTAGATTTAGTAAACTTTTTTGTTACGTGATGATTTTCTTTGTACTCAAAGTTATTCATAATTTAGAAATTGCATATACATTTTTTGAACAAAGTACCTTAAAATAAATTGTCAGGTCAATGTATCTTAAGCCCCCTTTTTAAAAACACAACATGATGGGCACTAATGAGTGAAACATCCCAACTCTCAAATTGTTATGAGCTAGAACAGCAGAGATTGGTAAGCTGACTTCCTCCTAGTAGACAATTCTCTTTATTGTCTTTCATTGCTGGTGAGCTGTAATCCACACCTGGACTTATCTAAGGTGAGCTCCTCTTATTTTCTTACTCATTTATGTACAAGTCAAGGTTCAAATCTCCGTGGAGTTATTCTTACCTCAGGTTTATGCCTGTCTATCTTTGCTATGGCCTGAACATTAATGCCTCCCCCAAATTCACCTATGGACAGTCTAGTTCCCCAAATTCTGGTAATAGAAAATGTTGTGGTAGTTGATTGGGTCACGTGGAAAGGGCTTTTGTGAATGAAATTAGTGTCCTTTGAAAGAAAAATTAGGTATTCTCTCAATCCTTCCTCTATGTGAGTGATGCAGGTGATGTGGATGTCAGGTTTGTGTCCTCTTGGAGTTGAAGAATGAAACCAAGGGACACTGAGGCAAGAGTAGTAGACAAATTTTATTATAGAAAGTAAAGCAGAGGGAAAAGAGCAGACTTCCCCCAGAGTCGGGGGAAGGGGACAGAGCCGATGAGGCAGTGAGTTTTGCCCCTTTTATATGACATCCTCTCCTGGATTGGTCACTGCTTCCCTGCCACTGTACCTAGGACACAGGTGCAGGGAATTCTGGTCTAGTCTTTGGTCCATGCCTTAGGCGCCAATAGAAAGAATGTGATTCCTTGCTTAGCAGCAGGGAGTGTCTGCATCTGGGTCTATCTTGTCAGACCCTTATTAGCATTGGGGGATGTCTGTGCCCTCTCAGGAAAGATGACCATCAGTTAATTGTCTCCTTATCAACCCACTTTGTTCTGCCTGCACTGAACTGCCTAACTTTTTCTGCCTCATGAGGACCCAGGCAGAAGTTACCACCTAGGAACCACAGAAAAGTCCCTGATCAAACTCTGAGTCTGCTGGCTCCTTGATCTTGGGACTCTCCAGCTTCAGAGCTATGAAATATGTGTGTCATGTACAAGTCAACCAGTTTATATTGCTATTGTAGCCTGCAAGAACCAGGAGCCTTCCAGCAAAATTCTTCAGGTCCACTATGTTCTAAAGAAATTGAGTTTGCATCACTGTGGCAGCAGCCACAGATCAAAATTGAGTTTACGCAAAGCAGGTATCCTGGGAGCCCCTCCACCCACAACACCTCAAAGGCAGCCACTACCCTGACATCTGATGGCGGGCTGCTTACCTAATTTCATTCTTTATGGAAATCCATTTATGGATAATTCTGTGACTGACTTCATTTTACCCCATAGTGTAAGAAGCTCATCTAAGTTTCCTGCACACATTTGTAATTCTTCATTACTTTTGTTAAACAGTATGTCATTATGGGAATGGTTAACCATTTATCTTTGCATTGTACTGTTGATGGACACTTGGGTTCTATCTACTTTGCAGATACAAATTTTACATTTTTATTTGTTGTTTTGTTTTAACAAACATGTATTCCTTTGGGTGTGTACCTAGAAATGCATTGCTGTGTAAAATAGTTTGCATATTTAGTTGTTTTTTTTAAAGTTTTTTTTTTGCACTGCATTCCAAGAGTGGGAATAGTATAAGAAAATCTCCCCTCAATTCGCCTGTGGACAGTCTAGTTCCCAAGGTACTGGTATTAATTTGTGCCAACACCTGGTATTTTCTGTATTTTTCATTTTAAACATTCTAAACATTCTGGTGTTTAGAAGTGTATGAAACTGTATTTTTCATTTGTATTTCATTTAGTACAAATGATGTTGAACATATTTTCACACTTACTGTCCACCGAAATTAGAATAAATTCACCTGCCAAATCAATATGGAGAATTGGCACCAGTTTCTTGTAGGGCTTTGTGTTTTGGAGAGATATTTCCTAAGACTTTTTTTTTTTTTTTGTATCAGAGATTGAACCCAAGGCGCTTCAACACTGAGCCACATCCCCAGCCCATTTTTTAATTTTTGGTTTTTTTTGAACAAATTCTCACTAAGTTCCTTGGGTCCTTGCCAAGTTTCTGAGGCTGGTTTGAATTTGTGATCCTCCTGACTCAGCCTCCCTAGGCACTGGGATTACAGGCAAGCCCCACAGTGCCCAGCAGTAGAATCTTTTGTGCAAAAGTTCTTTCATCGCCAGATCAGATAACTTTCCTTCCAGGTTCAGGCCACACCCCTTTATTCTCCATTGAGAGCTCTATTAATGCAGAGCCTACGTTTGCTCATAAACTCTGAGTGCTGCTCTGTCTTGCAACAACTGAGAGCACCCTAACACCAGGCGTTCTATATTATAGAAACTTCATATGCTTTTTCTAAATAATCAAGTGAACAAATAAATGTATAATAGCACAATCTGCAATGCCTTACACCATAGTGGACACACTCATTCACTAAAATGCAACAAGTAATTGTTTGAACAGGAAAATTACTTAATCTAGGTATTTTCAAAGACTAAATCTTAGCAAACATCATTTAATATGGACACAATCAATGTAGACAGGCTAGGATTTTCATAGCTTTTTAAAGCGTTTTTTAGTGCATTACGATTATACGTAAAAGTGGGAATCACTGTGGCAGAGTCGTACACGGACATAATGTCCTCCAGCTCGTACTCTAGTACTGCCCTTTCTTCTCCCTCTGACTTAGTGCCCTTCCTCTAGTCTGAGCTCTGTCTTCTATTTACGATATTTTAATCGCTGAATTATAATTACACTTAAAAGTGGGGCTTATCGTGCTATGTTCATACAAGCACATGTTTTAATTCTTTTCTTCTCTCTAGGTCTCCCCGTATAAGACAAAATATTCTGAAGGGAGTTAGAGTTTTTCAAAAGTCTTAGGAACTGGTTGGGATGGAACATGCCTGTAATCATCTGTGACTGGCCAGATGATATGCGGGGCCTGTGTGTTTAGATGTGGGTGCCCGTGATATCTGATAATTCATGGAAAGCTGTGTAGAGATAATGTGTTTAATTTTAAAAAATTAAAGGATTACAGATCAAAATAGTGTTTCAAAAGTTTACTCTGAATAGCAATATCTGAAATTTCAATGCCAAACAATACTTGACTTAGTCATTTTTATGTCTAGTACTCTTGTAATAGAACAACCACATGGCCCTTGATTGACCAAGTGGATTTTCAGTGGATGTACAACAGAATCAAAATTATAAAATGCTATCAAACCTCTATTCTTCGACAGCGTATAATCTCTGTTGTAAGTGGATTTATTTGAATAGTAGTTAAGGATTCCAAATTGGCCCATAAAAAGTGTCATGTCCACTTACATTCATGGTGTATATAATGATTATTTTCTCTTAATTCCGTGAAGTTGTAATACAAGCAGAGAAGAAAGAGACTAAACAAATATCCAATTTTTTCAAATTGATTAAAGAAAATCATTTTTTGAACACTTCAAAATAGGAAATGGTTTGAGGAGCTCATTGATTTCATAGTGGTGTATTTATTTTAATTGGGGATTTCTGCTCCTAGTTTGTTTGCTAATGGCAATAATTAAGCAAGTGGCTTTCCATTATGCCAAGTCCATGGAGAAAAGGAGCCATTATCCCTGTGCTGCTACTTGTTCCTCTATCTCTTAATTCACAAATTGTGGATTTCCCTATATTTTTAGGAAATAGAATTGAACTATATTGGGGAGAGTTCTAATGTACAATTTCATCTCAATTTGTAGCAAAGAAAGCACTACTAAGATCTACATTATAGGGGCTGGAGCGGTGGCTCAGCAGTTACAGTGGCTCAGCAGTTACAGTGCTTGCTTTGGCATGCACAAGGACGTGAGTTCAAACCCCAGCACCACATACACAACGAAGTCTCGGAGCAACAAAAGCCACATGAAAAACTAAATAAAATTGATTCTGTCTCTGTCTCTCTCACTGTCCCTCTCACTTAAAAAAAAATTATAAAAAAAAAGATCTGCATTATAGAATTTAACAGGGTTATGCATAGAGGCTTTTAAGAATACATATTCCATTCTTTATATTTCCATGACCCTTGTCCTAATTAAATTTTTCAATAATTTTCATGTTGTGTACCATAACACTTACTACTCTAAACCTCTATTACCAGCTTTTCTGGTTACTAATCTCTTTGCTGAATTGCTTCAAATTGTTTTATTGTGTTTTTGCCAATTTAGTTTAAACCATTTGAGCATGAGTGATGTTATAAATGAGCTTGCATAAACAAGTTAATTCTAATGTTTATGAACACCCCATGGTTGGTTTGTTAGAAGTAGTTTGGGAATGCTGGAATCTGTGGGGCTTGCTTGTAGAAAATATAAAAATCACTGAAGTCAACCTCATTCCTCAAAGCCCTTTAATTCTAGAGTACTTTGGTTTTTCCTAACTTCCCTTCACACAAACTATCCAATGTGTGTGTAAGTTTTGCCACTTCTTCCAGAAGAATGAGCCTAACTTTTCTATGTAGTGAATCATCCACAGGTTTGGAGGCAATAATTTTTTAGTGGAAAGGCATTTTTCTAATTTGTTTAGTACCACCTGTCATGGAGGGCAGGCATGGAGAGAAGCACACACTCAGCTTCTTGGTGCCATTCCCCACTTGCTTATGCATGAGGCAACTGATATGCGCCCATATCTGGCCTTTGTTGAGTAACCATGTTCACTCATTGAAGTTGGCAACTTAAGTTTTGCCTCCTGATATCCAGCTCTCCTTATACGTGAGCAATATCGGAAAGTGTCAAGGCTCACCTTGTTTTCTAATTCTGCATTCCAGTATCTTCTATACTTAGAGTCCATGTCAGTCCCGTTTGTAATTATTTCTTCTTACATTCTAAGCTTCAGCCAGATTAACTCTTCTACCATCTCTTGACTCCCTCTCCTACCTTCATGATTTCAAGGTTTGGCTCACAATCTGCTTTGGGTTTGAAGTATCTTTCCCCTTACTATCTCCACTTTTCCAGTGGAGACTGTTTAAACTTTAGATAAACCAACACACTTCCATTGAGATATTGAGTATGCATTTGTTAAGGGGCATCTCGGAATTTAATGGACCATTGTAACAGTAGAGCCAGATTATCCTCTAGACCTGTAGTCCCACTAAGAGTTTTTGATTGTGTTCCCTGAATCTTTCTCTTCTTTTAGTGCGTATATCTATTTCCCCTGTAAATTAGTATTAACTGTGAATATGAAGGCGGTGAGGACACCAAAACCAATACTAATTTGAGATGTCTTAGGGTGAACTCCTGCTGATTACTAACATTTAATTTAGTGACTCAGATGGAAAATAAAACTATAAGATCAGAAGAGTACTACTAAAAGAAAAAAAGTTAAATATTTCTGCATTTATAATTATAAGAAATTTCAGGTAGGAGGGAACGAAAGGAAGGAGAGAAGACAGACCAACAGGAAACTTTTAAGAACAGAGGCTTCTGATGGCATGTTGCTTGTAGTTCTGCAGATAAAGTATTCTTTCTTCCTCTTCCAATCCTGCTATGTCCTCCATCACTCCTGCCACAGGCCACCTTAGCTCTCTCAGTGATCTTTGATAAGTGCTATGCAGAGCATTCCCTCATGGGAAAGTTGAAAGAAGGCATTTGGTATCTGGAAAGGAAGGCAGGTGGGTAGGTTTCATATCTGGACCTCATTTATAGACTACAGCAAAAGGGACAGAGCAAGCAAGGGAGGAGACCGGTTCATCAGCTCACCTGTTCTGCAGAAACAGGAAAAAACTCCCAAAATATACAGATGATGTAAGCCTGGAGGGACCTGCAGAAATCTTAGGGTAAACTCTGAACTTCTACTTGGTGCTGAAATCCAGTGGTTCAACATGATCAAAGTCAACAGATGAAAGCTGAGCATATCCATGTCTTAAATCAAGGACACCTCAAAAGACATCTTAGTTACATTTCTAAGACAAGTTCATGAAATAAGACTGAACTGGCATTTAGACCACCTCTTTGTTCTTGCCCATTCCAGCACCCTAGAAGCAAAGGTTGCCCACATAGAAATCAACTAAGTCAATTGAGTAAATTGACCAAATTCTCATGACTTCTTTTGAAATCTTTGACTCTAACTTAATTAGAGCCTAAAAGTAACAACTGAAAGGAGGCCTAAAATTTTAATCCTCTATTTCTGAACATCTCAACTCACTCTCTGCCTTGCTTTTAACCACTTAGTTGATACTTGATTTCAGGATGCAGACTCCATACTTTTCACATTCCAGATCAGGTATCAATGAAATACAACTGCTTCTTATTTTTTTTTAAAGAGAGAGAGAAGAGAGTGAGTTAGAGAGAGTGAAAGAGAGAGAGAGAGAGAGTCAATTTTTTTTCATCTGACCTTTGTTTCTCTGACACTTAGTTGTGTATGTGGTGCTGGGATTTGAACCTAGGTCCTTGAACAAGCCAAGCAAGTGCTTTAACTGCTGAACCACTGCTCCAGTCCCCTGGTTCTCATTTTTAATCCTAAATTTTATTCTCTTTTCAATGCTCAAAGCTTCAAATATTTAAGAAATAAGCCTTAATTAATTATTTACAATTTATTATTAAGAAACTTAGTTATTATACAATCAAATGCATTCAAAGTAACTATATGATACGTATATATTCTTAAATTAGATTTACCCCTAGATACCACCCTAGTATCCCACCATTTCCCCTCCCTGCTCCTTCCCCATACATATCTATGAATGCCCTTGGTTATGTGTTACTGTGCCTTTGTTGGGTCTAATATAAGAGGTTGATTACCTTTCACACCTTAATTTAATTGCCTAGTTTTTTCATGGTTTGGGTGTTTAGGTATAAGGAAGAGAAACAAATTTCAGCAGCTCTAATTAAATGTGTGCAACATAAAGATATTTTTAGGGAGCAATGAAAAACAGCAAATGAGACTGACAGGTTAAAATGAATGGATTCTCTCTGTGGAGGCAGATTTTTTCAGAATATCTTAATTGATTTGAAATTGACTGACAGGGTGGAGGAGCTGCTGACTCTCAGGTTAATCTTAGAGTTTCCGTTTTTCATATAATCACAGAATCATCATGCAACTTTGCCATAATTCTCGTGTTGACTTCACATATGAAATTAGTGTCCTTGTTGGTGGTGATGCACAGATGGTAAATTTTCTATTGTCCCATAGGCCTTTATAATAGGACTAATTTAGAATTAGCATGGAGCAGCGTACTTCCTAGTTTTAGAAAGTTGAATTAATTGAGCAAGTGGCCTTTTTAAGAATTCAGTGCTATTTTAAGTAAACTCTTTCTGATTTTAAGACCAAATTTAGTCAAATTTAGCAAGGACTAGTATTTAAAGCAAACTATTGGTATTGTTTAGAATAAAATTTAATACTATGAGCATTCATAATTCATTAATTATGAGCATCTATCTATAATCAGGTAGTTATCTCCTAGGCAAGTTATATACTCTAATTTCTTTTAAATATTTACAGGGTCAGATTTAAGTGCACATCCAAATTTTATTTTTCCAAAATTAAAGTCTGACTTCCGCTAAGTGGCCATAAATCAACTTATATAATCAACTGCTCCTGTCTATTATATACATACTCTATTTTAGCCAATATTGTACTATTATCTCCATAAGCATGAGGAGACTAAGTATTTTCCATTTTTCTCCTGAGGCAGACTAGATCATTAGAGCATGATCAAAGGAAATCTCAAGTGAGAATCAGTGATCACTAAGGGAAAAACATAAATACACTGGGTTAGCATCTTTCTTTGAGCCAAAAACTGAATTATGCTGTTCCTCTCAGAAAACCAAATGTTACAAAATGGTTTTTCACACTATGGAGGACATAACAGGTAATTACCTAAATTAGCAGCATATGTAGTATTTTAATAGCTCAGCTATATCATCTTCATGGTATCTTATCAGCATGCTGTTGCAATTTTAGGTTTGAAAAATAAATAGAAGTGAAACATAGGAGGAGCAAGAGACAATACATTATTAAGAAGTTATTGAAATGGGTTGTATAATCACAGCCAGGTAATGTTATTGTGATGGTGAATGTAAGAACGTAAAAAAATAGCAAGGTGGAAATTCAATACACACTTTAAAAAGAACTCTACATTAATTTGTTGATTAAAAAGGTAGTAATGAATGCTTTTGCATGAATATAGGGACAGAAAAAATAACATATAAAATATATAATAATTAAAATAGTACATTGAGATTCCCTATTAAATTTGAATATTTAGCATTACTTTTATGTTATTTGACATGCAATTCTTTTTTGATAAAGCTGTTTGGCTCACTTTTCTTGGATAATTGTTTTCATTGGAGAAGTACTGTATAGCATATAAACAAAAAGAAAGTAATAAAATCAATAACATTAAAATAAGTACACTCCCTTTTTAAATGTGTCTTGTTTATAGAATTGATATGCGGAATCCAAGATAAAGAGGAGTTGGCTCCTGTAAAAGTATTTCAGGTGTTAACAAATTATTATTTCACATTAGTCCATTTTCATGCATATAGACTTCTTTGAGGTTTATTATTTAACCTATTTACTGATTTTTCTCCAAGAGACCAGGACTGTATCTTTTAAATGTGTGGTTATTCTTCTAGAAACAAGAATAAATTATTTATGTTTAAGAAAAAGTTTCTATATGTTTATTTCAATTTGTAAACCAAAAGGAAGGTCACTTCTATTTGTTAATAAATTAGTCTATTTTAATATTTTTTCAATTGCTACTGTGTAATAATGAAATTGTTTACATTTTGGATTTATGTAACTCAAAACTGAGAAATCAACAAATAAAAAATTAATCATAAGTATCAGAGAATTTTAATATCAGAGCACACTGATTCCATGAATACAGTGTATTAAACAGCAATAAAAATTTACTTATTAAACACTGATAGCAGTTGCTATCAAATAGCCTTTGAGTGTTATGTAAATGGTGATATCTGTATAGTGTCCAAAGACACAAATAAATGATGAGGAGAAGCCATTGAAATGTCTAGCTCACTACACCTTCTCATTTTCAACCTTCTCCTATGGCTAAATGGAGAGTTTCTCATGATCAGTCGGCGGGGACAGAGATGATTCAGGCAGAGTACGCAGGAGATTCTGCACATAGCACAGGAAGCACCTGAACCTCAGCACAGAGACCCTTCCTAGACATCCTGGGTTAAGATGACCCTTGCGGGCAGAATTTCCATCAGCATGCCTGGTGGTTCACTTTGCTTGGAAACAGAAATGTTCAGACAGACAACTGGACAGTGAATAGTGGATTGTGACCAATCATTTGTGTGAGTAGTAAGGGACTTGGAAGAAAAATGATTGAAAAATTGGTGAAAAGGAAATTTGAGGAAAAGTTGAGGCTAAATTTCTTCAAGTGAACAAAACTGAAGATAATTTATCCTGTGTTAATGTTCACCAAGGGTGACTCAGCAGAGGAAGATTTTAATAATCAGGTAGAATTGATGAACTTTTTTGGAAGATCATAGTCAGCTTCTTTCCCAGACAGCTTTAAGCCCTCAATGAGTTCTGAAAAGTGTGGCTGTTCTGATAAGGACAGAAGTTACACATGGGCTAAGCAATAGGGACTTAACCCAGGCTGGCCTTGGGGAGGCCACTACCGAGCACCTGATCTGCCCCTAAGAGACTACCCAAAGTCCCTGACGTGGCAACCTTCTCCGTGGTGACCTGCCAGTTAGCTGGTTTCAGGTCGATTACACTAGACCACGTCTGTCATGGAGAAGGCCTAGGTTTGTCCTTACTGGAGTAGATAGATTTCCTTCTCTACCTGCAATGCGGCCAGCATCTGTGGACAGAGAGAATGCCTCAGCGACTTCATAGCACTGCTCCTCATCCAGAAACTCGCTTCACAGGAAACACAACACTGAACAGAAAAGTGCAGCAATGGCCCTGCGCTCAGGAAACCCACTGGCCTTCCCACGGGGCGCGTCCATGCGGAAGCAGCTGGCTGGTTACAACTGTCATTTGGCCTTTTGAAAACTCATTTACAGTGCCAGCGAGGGGCCAGTGCCTTGCAGGGCTGGGACGGTGTTCTTCGGAACACTGTGTGTGCTCTGAATCACTTCAGGATTTATTGAGCTACTTTCCTCAGACCTAGAATTCACAGGTTCACAAATCAAGGGGCGACACTCTTGCAAAATGTTTGCTTTCTGTTTCTGTGATTTTATGCCTTGCCAGCATATTCTGGGGAGAGAAAAGCTCCCATCACAAGATATAGCAATAGTTCCACTGGATTAGAAATTCACACTGCTTCCTAGTGACTTGGGGCTCTAAGTGCCTCCATATGAATAAAGAAGAGAGCTCTGCTGCTGGTTGGAGTGCTCGTTCCTGTCTACCAAGGTGAAATCAGATTATTTTTCCAGAATGGAGAAAAGGAAGAATGTCTGGCACACAGGAGTTCACTTAGGATTCCCCTTAATATTAGCATGCCTTGGGATTAAGTTCCACGAATCACTGCAACCAACCACTAAGACAGAACTCGAATGGCTTCCACTGCAGAAATGAGAACCTGTTACGCAAAGAAGTCTAACCAGCTGACGTGCATGGTGAAGCAAAGAGAACACAGAGTGGGTTGTGGGAGAAGGTGGTTATAAATTCCAGGCATGGGGACAAGGACTATAATGCTGTCATTTCAGGAGCAGGTTTTTTTCTTATTTGGTTATGAATATATTTGCACATTTCAGATAATTCACTTTTTATTTTCTTAGCATCATTTGTAACATAAGATACACTGAGTTTCGTTTCTATTGTGATATTTAAAAATTATTAATTTTATAACATAATATTTAGGACGTACAATATAGAAACATGGTAAACATCACTTAAGGTCTTTCCCCTCTTCTGTTGGGCAATAGTTAGCATGTTTTTGGTAGTATGTAGGACAGTTATACCATGTAAGCCAGAATCATAATCGTAATATTGTTTGCATTCGGAAACTACGTATGGTTCCAAGAGTGGCAAGGTGACAAATTGTTGGCTTGTGATGTCCCTGTATCAACTTGATTGGATCATGGGGGACCAAATACTTGATCAAACATAATTTGGGGTATGTCTCTGAAGATGTTTCTAGACACATTAGCATTTTTCATTGCTGACTAGTAAAGGAGATGAGCCTCTTCAATATAGGTGTACCTCAACCCATCTGCTGAGACCCTGCAGGGACCAAGAGGGAACAGGAGTGGAGAATTCACTGTCTTTATTTGACTGCTCCAGCTGAATCATTAGTCTTCTCTGTCTTGGCCTGGGGCTTAGCCCTCAGTGCTCCTGGTTCTCAGGTTTGCAGACCTACATAGTGATGTAGGTGTACATCAGCTTTCCTGGTTCTCAGCTTTGGACCAGTTCTGGAACTATGCCACAGGCGTTCTCAGGTCTCCAGCTTGAAGAAAGAGGACTATGGGGCTTTTCAGCCTTCATACTTAAATGAACCAACTCCTCACAGTAAATCCCTTCCCAGATAGATATAGATATAAGTATTGATATATAAAGATGGATATGGATATAGATATGGAAATGGATGTGGATTTAGATATGGAAATGGATATGAATATGGATGTGGATATAGATATAGAAACCTCAAACTAATACACTCATGAAGCAGCCATTTCCCACTCGTTCTCTCCAACCTCTGGCAACCACCAGTCTGCTCTTTGTATGTAAGGATTGACCAATTTTGAAAATTTCACATAACATCTTTGCAACTCTTTAAAAACAGAATTACCATATGATCCAAGAATTCTACTCCAAGGCAAATACCACCCCCTCTCCTGCAAACTGAAAGCATGTTTTCAAATAATTATACCTCATGTTCATAGCAGCAGGAAAAGAGGAAAATAGTCAAAAAGTCCACCAGTGAATGAACAAATAATTATAGATGTGCACACAATTGAAATCATTAAATGTTAAAAAGAAATGAAGTATTGTCATTTGCTACACTGTGAATAAACTTGAAAAGAAGTTTAATAAAAAAATGCCAGCCACGAAAGATGACATAACACATAGCTTTTTAAACTGTGAAATCTGAAGTCGGAATCAGCTTTCTGTCAATATCTGATCATTTTGATCATCCACAAGGTTTTATTCTAGCTAAAAATTAGTAGGATCTGCCAAGTTTCATAATTAAAAATTCTAGTTTTAAAATTAATCATGAAATTTCATGCAAAACAAATTTTATGTAAAGAAAATAAGACTGATATTTAAGCACTGATTATTTAATTACATATATTATCATCAAAATTGTAGATTTTAGAAATGTTTTTGAGACTCTGCCATATTTACAGTCATAAAGAACTAAGATGAGAACGTACCTGACCAGATTCTTCTACCCTTTATCAGAAATGCTAGGAAATTGCTTTCGTTCTTTCTGTATATTATTTGTCTCTTTCATAAATAATGTTATATTTGTTAGTTTTTAAATAGATTAATGTAGGTAAAATGCTTAGAAAAATAATATGCCAATACACTTATATCAAACCACAACATTAACACTTTATTATGTGCATAATCACAAAATTTTAGAGAATGGGTTGTGTTCATACTGTAGATAATTCTTATGCCAGACATGTATTTTGGCACCTTGTACTTTACAATAACTCTCTTGCTGTTCACAACACTCCTTTGCAAGAGTTAGAAAACCTGTCCTCCTTCTCTAGGAAGTGCTTCACAGTTACATAGCTGGCAAGTCAAGAATGTGGATTGGATTTAAACTTAGATTCTTGAGGTGATGAATATGCTCAGTAACTTGGGTGATGAGGTTATGGCTGTATGAATGTCAAAATATATCAACTGTACAGATTAAATAAGTGGTGGTAATTTTATATCAATTATATAAAAATATATGTGTATGCATATGTAAATATTGTATGATTTTATGTATCATTTTTAATATAAAATACCTATGATGCAGGCAGAAAAAATAAAATAAAGATCACCTTGAAAACATAAGCTGAGCACATCTCAAAGATTTTATTCAACTCATTAATAATTGAAGAAATTATGAAGATGTTGAAACTGCTTCAAAACACATTTCAGGAATCAAAAAAGCAATGAATAAGGAAATGTTAAGATATGTTTGCTGCTTAGAAAAAAGCTGATTACTCTGTGACAGGTTTCAAAAAGTTAACTTCAGATTAATTTGGGGGGAAAGAATATTTTCATCTCCACCAAAAAAAATTCTGTTAAATTAAAATCAGCTTTTAACCAAGTCATAAAATTAGCAGAATCCATCAGAGATGAAAACCCCTAAAGCAGCCCCATAATTTCTCTATGCATAGATTTGTTTAGCACTCATATTTTAAAGTGCTTTCATACATAATTTGAAGTATTTGCTGCAAACAAAAATATATAATTTTGAAGGGGTTTGCAATGTAATTCTCAACAGGTGTAATTTCATTTTACTTGAAATTTATGTAGTTCATTTGCAAGGAGACAATATATTTTTATTTCCCTGATCAAGAACCTAAAATGTAAATAATATCAAATATGAAAATAATATTTTGTTTACTAATATTTAGTTGGAAAGAATTTTTGCTATGCTTCATTTTCTTATAATACATGAATCTATTAATTATATTTCATGTACTTTGTAATAATCCCCTAAGTATTAAAAATTAGCTCATTTTCCCATTCACTGGCTACATTTTCTCATATCAATGTAATATGGTCTATATTCTGTTGAGACTCATTTGCTGTAACTGCATTTGCTTCAATTGTCAAAAAGTCATCTGTGTATAATATTTCAAAGAAAATGGTGATATGGTAAATTACTTTTTATCATTAAATGAAATCATATTTTATAATAAGTGAAAAATTAATTTCCTCCATTTTTGTCATATGCCTTCTTATTTCAAAAATAAAATTATGCATAAAGTTGGAACTTATTTAAATTTGTGCATTAAAATGAATTAAGTCAAAGTTTTCACCTTATGCTACCATTGAACACTTACTGAAGTTACACAATTTGAACAACTGCTGAAGTTTTGTTATATGAACTGCTGCTGAACATGTATTTATTTAAGGTAAGCTGTGTACAAGGTATTATTGAAGGTTTAAATGTAGGGGCAAATTAAAAAAATACTCCTTAGTGACTCCAACTAGTGTAGACACCTAGGGTAAACACTGTAGATGGATAAATTAATAGTTATACAGACATGTCGGAGTCCTAAATATAATGGAGAAGAAAGCTAGGAGGAGTATTAGGAAGTTTAAGGTAGATAACTGCGATTAAAAAATACGTGTTTAAAGAGTCATTCATGGAGGCGGTGACCTTTCATTTAAGAAAAAAGATGTGTGGTAAGTGCAGGAACTCGCTCAGAACATGCATGTGGAAGAACTGTCCTGGCAGACATGAATTAAGAGCGAGACTGGCTCACTATGAACAAATGCATCAAGTTTTTGTTACCGTTGTATAAATGAATGAAATAAAATTCAAATAAGTAAAGATCATATGCGCAATAGTGAAGTTTCATTTTGTAAATTGGGTTTTTATTATTTAGCAAAGATTTCATCTATATGTTCATCCTATTTAATTTTTTTTTAAATTTTTTATTTTTGAACAACCTTACAAGATTTTAACAAAATAATATAAAATGTATATAAATTGTGTATATATTCTGGATATTGCAATTATCCCCAGGAGTGCCCCCCCAATTACCCTCCCTTATCCCTCCCTTCCCCTTCCCATTATAACTCTAAAAAAGTATTAGATTGTAAAGCATTACATTTTATCTGGATTTAATTTTAATTGTGTTCAGTATTATCTTTGGAAAATGGCATCTATAAATATGAAAAGTGGAATCTAGAATGTTATTGGCCTCTTCTCTCACCTTTGGGATGGGGGCATGGAGAAACAAATTATAAAAGACAGTGAGTTCTAAATGGAAATTAGCGCAGAGATTGACAATGCAATTCTGACATGGGTTCACCTATTAACTGAATCAGGACTGATGGGGCCACCAGTTTTCCACACCCCTTCGTGTTTCTGTTATACCTTTGCCCATTCCCTTATTTTCAACTCTCTATGCCCTTGTACTTAAAATGAGATCCTACAAACTAAGTGTAGTAGATTCTTGCTTCTTTAATCTGACAAAATATTTTTAATTAGATATTTAAGCAATGTACTACATTAATTAATATATCTAGGTTTGTAGCTACCAATTAGCTAATTATTTTCTAATTCTCCACTTTTCCATTATTCCTTCCTTTCCTCCATCTTTTGGGCTATTCATACATGAATATTTTTCATTAATGACTCATTCTATGTGTTTTATTGTTTAATAAACCATGCCATCTTGCATTTATTAATTAGAGATTAAAATGTTTATTAAAAATTCATACTTATAAACATTGATTTTAGATACTTCATATATCATATACCAAATATACTTTAGTATTCTTTTAAGAGCATAATTTGGTCTATCTTCTTTTTATACATTGCATTACCATTTTAACATATATTGCTTGTATGTATATAATAAACTCCATATACTTGATTATTTTGTGCTATACACAGCTGTCTTAAAAATATATATATCAAAAAACCTAATCATATAAATATACCAGTATATTTACTTTACGATGTTATTTAATCTTTCTGGAGGTCTGAAAATTTATTTTTAGTACTGCCTAAACCATGTACAAACGCGTATCTTTTAGAGAGGATCTGTTGTGCATGGATTTGGTCCGGTTTTGCTTTCCTTTGCTTCAGAAAATGTCATCAGAATAGGGAAAACAAGAAGCAAGTCGTTTCAAATTCTTTACTAAAAGCAATTTACCTGGGCTTGAATTTCAATTTCTCAAGTACAAAACACCTCCATGTCCCAGGAAGGAGAGGGATAATGCACGGTGGCCTCCAATGTACTGTGAAGAGTTTAACGCAGGTGGCATTTTAGACGTGGGTTTACACACTTCATTTTCTCAACACTTTAATGTTTCTTCCATTTATTCTGGTTTGTGTGTTTTCTGACAATAAGCCAGCACTCACTCTTGTTTCTATTCCATCCTTGATGTATCCTTTAGACAGTCATCATTGCTTTAATTTTTATCTTTTATGAATGTTATGTCCCCAAGTGCTGCTTTTTATTTACTTATGTGATCATGGATTTGTGAAACCTGGTAGATCTGTGTATTGCTGATTTTAAACCAATGTCATTTCTTAAAGTATTTATTTACCTCTTATCGTTCTGCTCTCATTCTCTTGTCCCCAGTATCTCCTCTCTCCTACCGTTCGACTCTCTGCTTGCATTAGGTAAGCATTTTTGGAATACATATATATTTGAGTTTTTCCCCCAAACTGTTAGTACTATGATACGATTTTCACTCCTACAGAATAGTTCCTTTACAACATCCTAGGAAATGACAAGGTATTAATGTTGTTAATGATATTAATCTATCCCCAAGTTGTTTAGGCTTAAACTTTTTGTATTTTTTTTTTTTGATAGGGTGTCTCAGTGTGTTGGACTCAACTGAAACTCCTAAGAAATGAGGAGCACAGACACATACCACCGTGCCCAGGTAGGTAAAACTTCCAAATGCAACTTTCCTTAGAGCTACTTAGCTGTTGAAAATTCTGCTCATCCTTTTAGCCTTTCCACCCATCCTTTCTACCCATTTTCCTTTACTAGAAGTCTAGAGTTCTGGACTCATGCAGCTGAGGAGCCAGGCAAGTGTTTGGTGAATTTTAACACAGGAACTTTCAGCTTCCCTGCTGTGGCATCTTTCATTTTGAATTCTAGTTTTGATTGTCTTGCCTAAATTTGCAGCCACTCTACTGGGATTGAATCTTGATCTCGGTTCTTCATTCTAATAAACTTTGACTTTCTGCATGAGCTGATGCAAATCAGTAAGCACATGCAGAGGAAAATTAGATAAAATCTTGGTCTTAAACTCTCTAAATTTCAGCCTTTAAGGATCGTATATCCTTTACTTCTTGCCTATTTCTGTGTGCTCTGTAGTACTGAGTTTATAATTGTTTTCAGAATCTATAATTATAAAGGTCAGGAGTAATAGTCTGATTAAACAATTTAATCATTACCAGAATCAGGAGTGTGATATGCATGTGTAAATGAAGGAGATACATGTGTGACCTTGTACAGTTTTCTTGGAATGACTAACCATTTATTTTCCTGTTGAGCAAAAATTTCACCCTTGATTTATTGATGGATGCATGTATAATTTTAGAAGTATGAGGACTCAGCAAGGAATTTTATTTTTATTTTGTGTTTTCTAAATTTTGAAATAGTTTATGTAGGAAAGATCAGATAATTATTTTCTCTTTATCCAATCACAACCTCATTTTTACATAATGGCTTAAAAATGTCTTTTAACAATCACGAAGGAGTTATGCAAACATTTGGGGATACTATAAATAAACTTTTGTAAATTCACCTGAAAAATGTATGAAAAATGTACTTGAAGATTCTAGTCATGTCCTTCAAGAGAGAGGATTTTATTCAAAATAGATGCTTGTCTCTGATTTCAAAAACACTTTGCATTTGAAGATTTTATTAGCAGATTGAAGGAAAATGTAATTTTATGTTTTATAGCGACCATTTCCCAGTCTCATAGCAATAGCAGGGAGTTTAGTAAAATATTGTATAATTTTGAGGGATGGTTAAAAATAGAAATATATGTGGGTTCTGGGAGTTGAAATTAATCAATAAATTATTCAGGTGATCCTCAGGTATGCAAATGAAAACAAGTGACTTACAAAAAAATGAATTTCCAGTTTAGTCATGAAATCATGACTAATTTTCAAATGACTTTCTTAGGAGTTTCTAGAAATGTACCACCTCATATCAATAAAAAGCTTGGCATCTATAACGTGTGGTAAAAGGGAATTGTTAAAGCTCGCAAGACTCAGTATCCGGTCAAAAGGAGAAGTGACAATTTAAGATATTTTATTCAAACTACAGCTTCTATTTTACACTTAAAAACTCTTTCTTATAGTTACAATGCAAAAGATCACAACGTTCCTTCATTCAAGATTAACGATAGAGACAACAATATTCTAAAGTCTTGCGAAAATCAGTAACGATGAAAAACAGACGTCATACACTGCTAATCAATAGACAGGTCTTCCAAATAAGCTTAGTGTGACTAAAAGACCCTGACGTGTGGCAAAGATGGAAAGCTAGCTAGGTAAGGGTTTGTTTCTTCATGATGTTAGGATGAAAAGAGCGATTCCGTATCCATGCTGCTCACCTTGGCCCAACAGAACAGTGTTCCGTAGCTAGGAGGAGACCCTGACCTAGGATGCCTTGAGTCCTTGTGACCCTATCACTACGAATCTTCCTCAGTATTTGGGCATATGTTCATCATGTCTAAATGTGGTGGTTCAAATTCAGGAGATCAGGATTCAATATCAATCTTTTGTATGGATTTTTTTTTTTTTTGGTACCAGGGTCTGAGCCAAGTGTGCTTAATCACTAAGCCACATTACTCTTTGAGCCTTTATAAAACTCTTGAATAATACTCCCTGGGTAGCATTAGTATAATTATGTGTCAAGAAATTATGAAGATATATTGTTTCTGTATAGTTTTGTCTTCTCCCACTTTGTTTAAAGACAACACTCTTTATTACACATGTGATAACTTTTATTGTAGGTGTGAGGGAGACACAGTTCTCCTGCCTGGGTAGTAGAGGTGCCATTGTGCCAGGGAATAGTAAACGCAGTGACCTACATGGACCTGCATGCTTGGCCAGGCCATCTGCAGCACTCTCCAGATTTGTGGCTTTCTTACAGGTGTTGATCTGTGGAGGATAACTCATCGGTCTGGTTGGTAGAAGCAGATTTGGAACAGTAAGAAAAAAACTGCCAAACACAAGTAAATGTTGTGGATTAGTTAATAAGATTGAGCAAAAATCAGTTTCTTAATTTTGACATATGTACCTTGATTATATAAGATGCTGATGTATGAATAGTTGGAGAAAGATACCTAGAACTCTCTTTTAAACTTTTTGGTAAATCTGAAGTTATTCCCCAAAAAGGTTTAACAACGTATCATGTGACAGTAAAGAAAATGAATTTGGTGTACTTTCTGGTAATTTTCTTCGACAAAGATAGGAACAAATTTTCACAGTTGTTCTTCATTTCATTTTTTTCCCTTTTTAGGTCCCTTTAAATCAATGATTTCCCCCAGGTCCTATTGATCCTTGTGAAATAGGCACCAGATAAACGCTTCCTGGATGACTCAGTCCTTTTGATGTATTTAAAGGGCCTTTTATTATTGGGATTTGTATTGCCTTGAAAGGTGTTCCTAAAAATTTCTTTTGACTCACTTAAGTTTAAATTGCCTGTGCCCTGCCACATTGTGTGCTGTTGGGTTCTCTTCATGAAAGATTTCCCAGGAAGATTTAAAATGATACATACTGAACACACCCATCTCCTGTACAGCAGTCGTGATAGATTCTTCTTTTGTTTTTTTTTAAAGAGAGAGGGACAGTGAGAGAGACAGAGAAAGAGAAGAACAACTTTATTTAGTTTTTCACATGGCCTTAGTTGCTCAACACTCAGTTGTTTATGTGGTGCTGGGGTTCGAACTCGTGTCCTCGTGCTTGCCAGGCAAGCGCCGAAACTGCTGAGACACTGTTCCAGCCCCATGATGGATTTTTTTAACTTTGTGAGTTATCTGTCCCTACCTAATTATTTTAAATCACAGTCTTTGGTAAGAAATGATGAAAAATGAGCATGATGATCCCTTAAATTAGTTCAAATCAGTAGAGTTCAGAAAAGGCAAGATCAGGGCACTGACTGAAGAAAACAGAACAGCCTATTGTATACAATCCCATCAGCTCTTAAAATTCCTTTCCAAATGCTCCTTTTTTTTTTTTTACCAAGGTTTCCCCACATTCTTTATCATCCAGGTGAGTATTATTTTGCAAGCTTGATTTGCATATTTACATATACAGGTTTTCTTATACTGCCCATGTTTGAGCCCTTCCTGGTGTGTTTTTCTATTCTATGCATCTCAATTAGTGCTCTTTTAGATATGCTAATCCTTCCAGAATATTTTTTTAACATTTTCCCTTTCACATACTTCCTTTTGCTTGCATCTTTAAAAACATTATTCTTGTGATTCTCCCATTCAGCCATTAAAATGTACTGAAATCTCACAGATTCTGAAAAACATACATTATTCTATCTTGTGTTTTCCACAGTAGATATGTTTAAAATATCTCAAAAGTTTTCTAAACTCAATACCTTGAATTTTTTTAGGAACCAAATCTAGTATATCTATGGTTGTTATTCTATTAGTGTTGTTCTTTAAAAACTCCTAATTACTTACTAGTAATCAGATTCCTGATTGCTCATGCTTGTTGATGTATCTGGATTAGTTTACACTGTTGAATGCCCACTTCCTAGAAATCCTTCTCCATTGTTTTCCACAATATTCTAATCTGTTAGAATTATTCTGATCTCATCAGTTGGACTTTTATCTTCTCTGGTTCTGCTTTTTACCAACTATCCACCTTCTAATTCAGATTATGGTCTTCCTAATATTCCTGTATTAGTTTTGGGTTTCTCTGTATAACCACACGCTTTTTGTTTACAAACCATCCATACCTGAGATCTTGGAAATCCACCTCAATCTTTTCCAGGGCTCCCAATAATCAATCTTTTCTTTCTGAATGCAGGTTACTACTCATTTTGCCAGCACCCTTCATAAACATTTCAGATTTGCGTTATCCAAAAGTGAATCTGTTCTCCCCTCCCATGAGCTGACCCTTGTCCATGAAGTTTCCCACGTCAATGGATGAACACATTTCTTTTCATGAGGTTTTGTATTCTTTTTACCCTACAAAACTGTAGTATATTCAAGATCTGTCAAAGTTACTTAGAGATACTTTTCCATCTTCATTTCCACATCTAGTACTACTTTCCAAGCAATATAGCTCTCCTAGAATCTGGTATTAATCTCATTGCTTGGCAATCTCATAATTTTGTAAGCAAGACTGTGTTTGGTATTTGCCACTGTGACCAAAAGACTTGACAAGGACCACTTAGAGGGGGAAATATTTATTTGGGCTCGTGACTTCAGAGGTTCAGTACATGGTCAGCTGTTTTCACTTCTCCAGGGCTGAAATGAAGTAGAACATCATGGCAAAAAGAAGTGGCAGCTCAGGACATGGAAACAAGGACAAAGTGTGTCTCCCAAAGGCACACTCCATTGACCTCCTTCTTCTAGCCTCGCTCAACCACCCTATAGTAACCACCCAGTGCAACAGTCCTTAAAATTATTAATTCATCAACTGGATTTATCCAATGGTTGGATAATAGCTCTCATAATCTGATCATTTTACCTCTGAATGTTCTCGTGTTGTCTCACACATTATCCTCCAAACAGAGGACATCTCATATCCAAACTTTAGCCTTGGCATAAATAGAAGTATTTAGCCCTGTCCTACCTGATGGTGGTTTCCATGTGCCATCAGTCTCCATGTCTTTGCTGAAACAAATCAGAGAAATTTATGTGATTGACATGACTTAAAAATCGAAGAAATCCACAAGAAGTGCAGAACTTCTGTGAGATGATTCTTCAAAATATTAGACTTCAGCCCTATTTCTAAATTACTCCAACTTTCATGGTCATTTCTCCTCTCCCTTCTATCACACGTCTTATCTCATAGCAAATCCTTCATTGCTGTGACCAGAGAAAATATAAAACGAATTCCTAAGTGCCCAAGTGCATTGGATAAGTTCAGACTGTGTTAGCAACAATTTAATCAAACACGTTCTGAGAGTTGAGGACACGGCATTGTTGGGATGGGGAATGAGATCCAGTCCTGGAAGAAGAGTTTTGGACATTAGACTCGAGGACAAAGTGTGTACCCATGGGCAAAGAAAGAAGAAAGGAGACTAAGAAGTCAGAGAAGTAAGAAGAAAAAAGTTTAAAAAAATGCAGAGTAAAAAGAAATCAGAATTTGAAGAGATTTAAACCAGCCAGAAAAATAAGTGGATGTCTGAGCCAATGTAGAACTATCTAGGAGTCAGACCAAAAATAGCTTCTTTAGACATAAGAGACTAGAAGATGATTTGGCTGACTGGTGAACAAAGAGGGAAAGGAAGATAAAAGATGGCTCTAAATTTCTGTATTCTTTATGCTTTAATTTATGTCTTATTATTTTCCTTGTTGCCCATTTTAATTAGATCCTGTATCAATGTGACCAAAATACCACTCAAGAATAATTTAGAGGAGAAAAAGTTTACCATTTCTCATGGTATCAGTGATCTCAGTCCACAGAAACCTGCTCCTCTGTGCCCAAGGTGAGGCAGAACATCACTGGAAAGGGCATGGCTCCCCTTCATGCAGCAAGCAGGTGGACAGACACAGGGGGAGGGATTGCAGGGAAGATGCACCTTCCAAGGGCGTGAGTCAGTGACCCACCTGCTCCAGCCGCAGCCACAGTTACCACCCAGGCAATCCATTCAAACTAGTAATGGCTGAATAGGTTCCAGCTCTTGCAATCCAATCATTTCACCTCTGAATATTCCTGCAATGATGCAAGAGATTTTGGAGTACACATCATGTCCAGTCGATAACATTCCACCTCTGAACCCCAAAAGCTCATGTCCATATCACAATGCAGAATGCATTCAGTTTGTCTCCAAGAATCCCATAGTCTGAGCACTTCCAGCATTGCCCAGAAGTCCAAGGCCAAAGTGTGCACCAAGCTTCAATGCAAATTCTTCTGTGAGCTTCTGTAAAAACTGATAGCAATTATATGCACATCCAATATGCAGGGGCACAGAGTAAACTACTAAAAGGAGGAATGGGGGCATAGAAAGAAGGAATGGGATAAAAAAAAAAAAGATTAGAATTTGTCCCAGCAAACAGGACTAAGTCCACCTGCAATTCTAATTCTCTGTGCAGCATCCAGCACAGGACCATGCAATGCTACTCTCCGGGGTGAGCCCCGTCCCTAAGGCCTTGCCCTTGCAATGCACCTGACTCTCTTAGCCTGCTTCTCTCACATTGAACAGAACCTAAATGGGGATTTGTTATCAGTGAACTTAGCCATGTTTGAACCATCCTGACTTTAAAATTCTATGTCTCATTCAGTAAAACTAGTATCCTTAGTCACTTTCTTTTTCCAAAATAAATTATCTAGTTTTGAAGGCTTCTTCCTTAAGTATTTCTATAAGGTGCCATTTTTATTGTTATTGTGCAGGGACTTACTAGTAGCCCTAAAAGTCCAAATAACATTTCCGAGTAGTGGAAGAACGTTGAACATGAAGATCCATGGGTTCAGGAGCCTTATGGACTCAGAGGCTTCATTCATTTCCCAATGTCTGTGCAAATGTTCATATTTCTGGGGTGTCTGTTCCAATATTCATGGATCCTGATAGACAGGTAATGTAAAAATTGCCGACCCTGAGGGTTTTCCACGTTAATAGGATGCAGGAAATCTTTAAAACCTTAAATATGATTATGCTGCTTGCCTGTTTTATGACCTGCTGTGTCCCCTTTGGCTCTTAGAATAAATATCCTAAATGTGGCCTCAATACCTGAGTTGTTAAGTTTTTGAAATCTCCAGACTGAGCCTGACCTGCATCAAACTTCCAGGGCTCTATGGCTTTCCATGTGCATCTTTATTTCAATCAGTTTAATGTACTGTGTTTCCCTTCCTCTTAATCTGCTGTGTATGCCTTTTTTGGAGGGCAGGGGAGAACTGGCCTCCTCATCATTTTCCAACCTGCTCCCAACACCCATTTCTCCCTATTACCTTCTCTCACTTCTCATCTGAGTGCACACACTTCTTTCCTACAAAAGCCTCCCCGACTGTTCAAAACAGTTTCTGCTCTCCTGTGTTCTTAATGGTCCTCTGCTTTTATACCAGTCTTATCTATCACAGTTTGCAAATTTAACTCATGATTTCCTTGTAGCCTATTTTTCTTCTTGCTAACTCTGGGGGAAGGGGTCAGGAATGTTGTCTATTTGTTCTCGTTGTGTTGCTTATGGCCCCTGGAAAGGGAGCCTAGCATTTAGTCTAGGAGCAGTTGATTTTGTTGAATGAATGCATGCTTGATTTAATATCTTAGCATTTCTAATATGAACATTCAGACACCCGCAGCATCCTCCACAGGATTTTAGTACATAGCAAATCATAATTCAATAATTGTCTGTTAAATAACAAGATGTCTTATAACAGAGAAGCACTGCTTTCCTGAAACTAGCAACCCTCATCATTTTTTTCCTTCTTATTTACCACGTGCAAAAATGTTAAAAGACCTAATTTCTAGGAACATTGCTTAAAGAAAGTATTTCCCAGGATACAAACATTGATGATCATATTTAAGCACTTAGGAATTTCACACATTTTCATGTGTTCCTGTGAAGTTTAATTTTATGTGTCAATTTGAGTTGGAGTGGGGATGCTTAGATCGCTGGTAAAATATTATTCCACGTGAGGGTGTCTCTTGAAGAGAAATCATTTTAATCATGTATTGAGTAAACAAGATTCATCATCCCCACTCGTTTAAAAGGCCTTGAATGATAAAATGTAGATATCATTTGCTTTTTGTGCTTGAGCTGAGACTCCCACTTCAGACATGGTCACTCGGGTCCTGGATCCTTGGACTTTCCTGCCCCATTCTCAGACCTCAGAACTGGGCTGACTTACATGAATGAAATTCTTGGTTCTGGAGTGAACAGATGACAGATTGTGGGGCATCTCAGCCCCCATGAGCATGCAGGTCGATTTGTATTGTTTATTATTTATTATTCCTTTTATTTACTCCTTCTTGGTTTTATTTCTTGCAGAACCCTAACATACTTCCTAAACTCTTTGTCCATATAAAATACTTGGAGAGTTTATCACTTGATTTTTCATATTTTTAGTAAATGCAAATTAATATGCACAAAAAATAATGAAACTGTACACCTTTCTGCACATTTTGAAGAATTATGCACACGTGCCTCATTGTGTCTCATTGTATGTTAACTGAAATGTGGAGGCAGTGAATACCTACAGAGAGCCTCTAATTACTCCAGCCATTGTCCCATCACAGTGAGCCTTGCGTTATTCCTTTTTTCTTTTTTTTTAAGAGAGTAGGTCAGTGAGAGAGAGAGAGAGAGAGAGAGTCAATTTTTATTGAGTTTTTCACATGACTTTTGTTGCTCTGACACTTAGTTATGTACATGGGTGCTGGGGTTTGAACCCATGTACTTGCGCATGCCAGGCAAGCGCCATAACCGCCAAGCCACCGCTCCAGTCCCATAATTCTTGATAATATATTTCTGATTACCTGTTGCCTGAGTACCATATGATAAGAGCTAATGTGGTGCCAAGAATCTGCCTGCACCTACATCATACGCCATTTCCTGAAAGTGAGTTATAAACCAGTAGGATCATGCCAAGATTAAATAATAAAAGGGACATCGAAATACACAGAGAAATGGATGCATACTCAGATTGTCTCGCTGACATTGTGAAACAGCATTTTCAGTTAATAGGTACTTTTACTGCTTAGATTGAGCTTTCCTAGTGGTCTCTAGGACCTTGCAATGTTTGAACAATTATTTCTTGTCTCATCAAAATGAGTTATAGGGCAAATGTTATTGTATCAAAAAATATATAAGTAGATAATAAAAAGAGAGGGACAGTGGGAAAGGCAGATAAAGAAATAATTAATTTTATTTAGTTCTTCATGTGGATTTTGTTGTTTTGACACTCCATTTTATACATGGTGCTGGGATTTGAACCTGCTTATGCTAGGTAAGTGCCATAACTACTGAGCCACCACTCCAGCCCCAATAATGTAGATAAACAAAGGAGAACTTAAGAAAGGAAAATCTAAAGAAACTTTCTGTTTTCATATTTAAAAAAAATCATTTTGCAGTTGGACAACGCCTGATAGGTTACCTGTATTTCAGGGTCTATCTTTCAATAGAAAGATCAACTCTTTCCAGATGAAAAATGGGGACCTAGCAGTCACACTATTTCAATAAGACCATTGTCCGGATGGGATTATGTCATCTTGATGTTGGTTTAAGGAGTTTCCCATTAAGGCAGGTAGCTCCAATGTTGATCCCCACACATGCACTAGCATTCAGTGGAACTGACAATTGGACAGTGTGGTCCATGACTTTTCAGAAGTAAGGACACTCTCATTGATGCCCTGTCTCAGCCTCCCCGTAGCAGTGGAACCAAAATGTCCACTCTTCAATGGCAAAATCAATGTCAATACATAGCGAAGATGGAGAATTGAATAAGAGCTTTGAAAAACATTGGAGACATGTTTGTCATAATAATATTAGAACTTAAATGTATTGAAAGGTTATTTTTTTAAAAAGAGAGAATGTGTATGTGTTAATTTTTTTCATCAGGCTTTTGTTTTTGCTTTACTTATTTGTGTGGGGGGCACTGGGGATTAAAACTGGGATGCCAAGCAAGTGCTCTACTTCTTAGGCACCTCTTCAGCACTTGAGACATCATTACGAATCACATATTCTTCTATAAGTCTTATCATATCACTCTCATGGCATTATGAAATGGATACAATTAACATCATTTTATATTATTATCAAATTTGATAAAACAGGGCTGCAAGGAAAGATAAGAAAATGACCTTGGGCCTTAGAATTTGCATGGTAGAACTTAAACTGGATTTTAAGCTCAGAATTAGAAGGTGAGGCTCCTAATGACAACACAAGGAAATGAGACAAAGTCCAGCTGGATTTTCAGGAAGATAGCTACTATAGTCTATTTGGGAAAACCTCTCTCGAAACTCTATGCCCTAAACTACACTAGGCTTTTTTGGCGTGTGTGTGTGTGTGTGTGTGTGTTTAATAAGTAGTAGACCTAGAGCTATTGAAGTTGGGGTTTGGAGAATTAAGTTAGAATAAGAACCAGTAAATCTTCTTAGCATTCTTATCCTTTTTCATTCTCATTCTCTCTCTTACATTTCTACACATACAAAAATGAATGAACCAAACCTATAAATCCCATAAAAGCTATCCTTAATCCATCCCTCTTTTAGTGTGCTTATAAAAAAGGCCAATAGCTTTCCATGAAATATGATATGGAACAAAGCAGAGAGCTCTGCACAATTTTCAAGATGCAGTTTGGCAAAATCTGTTCTCTTTTCCCAGAAGCAGGGAATACACTCAATGAAATTAACTCATCCAGTTCATAATTAGTTCACAGAGTGCAAATTTTTTCTTGAAAATTGGCTAATGTTGCTATATCACCATTAAAGGTTTATATAACTACTGTTAGATTGTTATATTTTTTGTAATTCTCAGAATCATAAGTTAAAAAAGACTTCCACTTAAACATTCCAATGTATACCTGTTTTAATTTTACTCAAAAGTGAAAATGGCACTATAATTCCCTTTGTGTATTACACACACATACACACACACACACACACACATACACACACACGCACTTTAAATCTAGAAAACAATTTTATTGTAAGGATATTTGGTAGTTCATTGACTTATAGGGAGACCTGGAGGCTAACCTTGCACAATCAGTTGAATCTATACTACAGGAACAATCCTAGTGTTATGCATCACATCACAACTAGACTAATGAAGAAATTCCAACTAGGGGGGACATCCTTTTTCTGGTGGCTTCCAATCATGTAGCATGCCTCTGCTGCCACCAATCCCAGTAAAATGGACACCCCTTAAAACCTGTTTTCTCAAGTTGCTTGATTCCAAACTAAAAGTTCAAAAGTTAATGAGCAACTGGCAATACCAAGTTCAAGTTTTCATTTTTATCTGTGAGGAAGTCTGAAAACTTGAGTTTTGTGACAAGATAAATCAGGATCCGCACAACTCTACAGCCTATACACTTCAAGCCGGGGTGGGGAACTCCTGCCTATCACTTCCTATCTTTTTTTTAATTTTTTAAATTTTTGAACAACCTTACAAGATTTTAACAAAATTATATAAAATGTGTATATATTCTGGATATTGCAATTATCCCCAGGAGTGCCCCCACCAATTACCCTCCCTTATCCCTCCCTTCCCCTTCCCACTGTAACTCTAAAAAAAGTATTAGATTGTACAGCCTCACATCTTATCTGAATTTAACTCATGCTACTAGACCAACTTTCTCATCGTCCAGGGTCTAGTCCCCACCTCCACAGATGAGTGGAGACAATCGACCCTTAGATCTCTGGGTTAAGCTGATTTTACTCATCATGATCTCTTCCATAGCCATCCATTTACCTTTGAAGGCTGTGATGGATCCTGTGATCTTGCACGGATGAAGATGGTGATGATACCAGCATTGCTGTGGCCTGAAGTCTTACTGTGTGCCAGGCACTCTTTTAAGAACTTCATAATAACAAGTCTTTGAATCCTGACAGTAATCTTCAAATGTAGGAGATATTATTATTCATTTTGTGTTGAAGAAACAGACACAAATGGCCACATGACTAAGAAGTGGCAATACTGGTATTGCAACCTAAAACTCAAACTCTCTAGCTGTGCACGTAGCTTTGTTACAATACAGAATCCAGGTTTCTCAGTATGATAAATACCAAGAAGAATCTGAAATAATGATAATCATCTCATTCCAAGCACCACTGTCCTATAAGAGCCATCATAGTCTTTCCTGTTCAGGGTGGACTTGGCATTGTCATCTTTTTAAAACAGCATTTCAGCAGATACTGAAATATTATTGGCAATAATGGACAACAGTCTGTTTTTTTTTTCTATGTAAGGATGTATTAGTGTCCCATTGAATAGTTCTATCATGAAGATTTAGAGAGTCAAAATGAAAAATAAAAAGTTTGAATAGTGAATAAATACATCAATAGCAAATCACTACAAAATTCACCCCACATTACAGCCTGCAATTTTGCCTAACCCATTTAGTAAAACTCATTAGAGCAAGCAACACAGTTCAAGGCATTCATTTAGAAGTAGGTAGGTAATTGAATGAAAAGACAGTCAAGCAACAGCTTTGAGAGACCAACATAATCTAATGGATGCAGCTTTGATGAGCAGAGGAATATTCCATTTAAATCATATAAATTTAGGAATGCATAGCTACATATCTATTGCAAAAATATATGTTGTGTTTAGAATTCAGAAAAGTCATGTGTGTGTGTGTGCGTGTGTGTGCATGTGAATGTAGTATGTGTATTTTAAAGTGGAGATCAAAGGGACTCAACAACTCTCAGGTTTAGATGTTGAAGATTAGTGAAAATCAATATTTAGCAACATTCCACCAATTTGTAGTTCGCTTAGTAATCTTCCTAGATTTATAGGTTATGCAATTGACAGTAAACATATGCATCTCAGGAAAAGACAGATGGAAAATGCTACTCTATATTATTAATTGCTTTGTAATTGATATT
The DNA here is from genome assembly GCA_004027875.1 of Aplodontia rufa. Taxonomy (NCBI): domain Eukaryota; kingdom Metazoa; phylum Chordata; class Mammalia; order Rodentia; family Aplodontiidae; genus Aplodontia; species Aplodontia rufa. The sequence continues at coordinate 81,535 of PVKS010000492.1, forward strand.
TTAACACTATTTCTAGCTTATTCTCTCATAACGTAAGTCTAATAAGCTTCTGGGGTGTGCATCTGGAGCTGTAAAGATTCCTCCCAGGATCTGAACTGTCTATAAAACTAAAACTAGAAATGAAATAACAAAACATCAACAAACCTTAAGCTGTGCCATGCTTAAAATATGCTCTAAGAGAGAAATCAGTTCTGGGGATGGTTTCAACATGTTAAATATTGTATTCTTTAATATAAATTGGACATTACATACAAAATCTTCACCCTTGATAATACAGTTACTAGGATGCTAATATTAATCTTAGCTGCTTTTGTCCATGCCAATAAATCTTGGTGGAATATCATTATCATCAAACTAATTCTACTGAAGAAAGTGGGCTTAATTTTTCAACTGTTGAGAGAGAACTGTCTAGAAAGGAAAAATACCATTTATTCTATGTAAAGTGATTGAAGACTAGACTTATTGCTTACATAAATTTCTTATGAATGTTCCATAAATACAAATATATACGGACACATGCACTGATTTGTTGAAAGTAATTTATAATGCATATTTCAGATGCTTCATGAAGTAATTGAACAGAGAGTAGCCATAGAATATGAGGATGTATAATGCTGGTGTATTATCTATCCAAGGTTACTGGGAGACAAGAATCTTTCCAGCTCAGGAGGAAAAAACATACTACAAACAAACCTTCTAAATCCTGATTCATTGATGTATTAGAGCAAAAGTTTCCAAGTGACAAACTTGTAATAGTACTGCTATTTTACTACACTGATGAAAAAATATAAATATTGCTCACTGGATGATTGTTTAGACAGATCAACCACCTTAATATTTTTTACAAACAGTGAGATTTACAGATTTCTTTAACAAGCAAGGAATCCACATTCACATACACCCACACATTTAAAAATAATCTGTTAAAATATTTACATTCTATATTTCGGTTTCTGTTTTAAAGTAGAATCAAATTTAATGAAATGTGCCATATTGTGGAAATCGCTGGAGCCAAATTCACCCTGAACAATGGGTTTGCATTGTTTTAACAACAAAAACACAATTTTGAGCAGACCCAACCTCCTTTCATTAAGAACAGTGCTCTGTTTCCTGCCGTAGTGTTTGTTGTGGCCTTGAGCACAATGTTCTTTGTGTTTGCTTTCTGTTCATTTGTATAATGAGCGTCATAAAGTGCTATTGGAGGATCTGGCTCTGCCCCCCTGGGTATGTCATCTCCATAACTGTTCTGTATCTCCTTATTACTATGTCGCTTTTCCTAAACAAATTGCAAATTCCTGAAGGTAACATTGCTTTATTACTAAAATTTTTCGCTGATACACTTTGACATAATCTGAAATCTTTGTCAGTAGTATAGGTATTGAATATTCTATTTTCTTTATCAAAAAGTGTCACTGGACATAAAATGTGTAAGCCAATTTTATTCAACATGTGAAAACACGTTTTTTAAACTCAGATTTTGTATGCTTTCAGACTTGTCAAATATATGGCTTGGATACCTCTTTCTATCTGTTTCTATTCACCTTTAGCAGCAGCTGAGTGAGTTGTAATTGTTGTACATAAATCAGAAGCTACATAATAATATCATGCATCTGTTATATTATATTTTAGCCAAGTTCGAAGTTACCCACACCATGGCAGATATTTAATAAGAGTTACTAGCAGAATCACTGATGATTAGCCAGAATTTAACTCCACTCTAAGTATGTCTTAAGGATTAATAATATCTGAAATCTAATGGGATCCCCTATCTTTTAAATCTTTTTTAAATTAAAATTTTCTATGATTAAATTTCAAAAGAATACCAGATATTTTCTATACAAAAACTCTGGCTAATATTTCATATATGTTTGCTATGACTTTTCTAATATTGGTTATTATATAGTTATATTTTAAAACAGTAAGAAAAAAGTAGAGATTTTGCAATTTCTTTTTAAATAGAATTTTGTTCAAACTAAGAATACATATTTCTCAATTCCTTGATTATTCTTCTGTATGGCAGTGGGGAAATGAAAAGCTCTTTATCTCCGTTCTGCTAATTCAGAGAAAGCCACAATTTAATTATGACAAGTGCAACTCATGCTAAGGCAGTAAGAATCATTGCACAACTAATTTTGAGCATAGCAATTTGTATTTTCCCAGAATTTTTTAACTCTGGGCAAACAATATGAATTTGCTTATTGATGATGAATTTCTATTGGCTTGTTTTCACACATATTATGTAATTTGGGGTATGTGATCTAGATTCTAGATACTGAAAAACTAAGTTTTGGGAACTGGGTTCAGGTGAAAATATCAACAGTAAATTAAAATATGGGGTACATGAAATTCCTCCATGTTTTCTTTTATTGATTAGAAAGAGAGAAATTATTTAATAAAACATTTTCACCTTTTCAGAAAAAAATTAAAGGTGGTAGATTCATTACTTAATATATTAAAATCTGCCAAAAACATTGAGTACACAATTTTGCACTGATAGTTCTGTGTATTTCTTCCTGCTTTGTACCATGAGCACAGTATGTGTGAGTGTTAATTTAAGTAAAATGACTTCCTCTACATTTAAAAAGAGGAATCTATAGAAAACATCTACCTAGTCTCTTTCCAGAATCTTCAAATTGTATATGGAGGATATTGGATCAAATTCTCAATCCTAAGACTTTATCCTCTAGTTGTGGGAATGAGACCCACAGGATGCAGTTATTAAACAGTTGGGCAATGATAAGTGTTACAAAGACTTCCATGAGAATAGAGAAGCAAGACCCCATGGTTACCATTCTCACCGTTGTATCAAAGGGACAGAGCCTGTGCCCTTTAAGTATGGCAGCTGGCTGTCTCCTTTGGTTTTACAGAGTATAAAATTGAACTGGGACCCAGGGACTACAAGAGAAAAGACATCTTCAGTAGAACTTATTTTGGGGGAAAATGACTTAATGCTAGATGTCTTTAGCAAGGTATTTTCTTTTAAATGGACCAACGCATAAACATTTAATAGGCTACTATAAAAGTAGAGGTCGTCTACAGAGCTTTTAAACTTCTTCAATGGTCTTAAACATCTTTGTTTTGCCAAATGGCATTTCAGAAAATGCGTTTTTAGAAATACTATTTCAGTGAATTTCCCATGGCTCAGATTGATGCCAATCTTGATGCCCCGGGGCTGAATCTTGTCATTAAGCAGAAACTGAAATCATATCTTAGTAAAAGATTTGCATTTATCAATCTCATAAGACTTATCTATGAAATCAGAATGCAACATTTTAATTACCAATGAGAAATGTAACTACCAGGGGTACCAAACCCATTTCACTGAACAGTGTTTTCTCCCTCTATGGGCACACAACATGGGAACGTAGGTGTAATTAGACAACTAGTTGGTGAACTGAGAAAAAAAAAAGATGAGAAGCTCTAGGTTTCCAATGTGTGACACTATTGCACTAAAAGGACCTAGTGGTGCCATCTCCCGTCAAAGGACATGACAGCTTAATATCACCCAAGTCGCATCGCGGCCTGTGGCACTGCTTCGTTGGTCTACTCCTCTTCTATCAATCATTACCTTTCTGATTTATGGATGAGACCTTTCTTCCCATTCAGTTGAAAGTTCTTTAATTAGCTGTGCTAATCTATTTGATTGAACTATCCTCTGCTCTTGCTGACCTGTGAATTCATTCACTCACTTTGTCTGCCTTTGTTCTGATAGATGAGGGTACAGTAAGTTTGTCTTAGGCTACGTGGAGTTACTAGTGCTAAAAAGTTTGATTATGACTTCCAGGAAAGCATCATAGAGGTAAGATTCAAGAATAGACTGAATTTAGAAACATATTTTGGAATCTTCAGTATGGACGTGGTTTGAAGTTCTAGAATTGGATAGGATTGTTAATATTAGGTAACAAGAAGCAAAAGGAAATATGTACCTAATAGAATACTAAAAAGTAAATATGTTTACAAATTGGAAGAGGAGAAAGCACCATAGAGCATGCAGAGATAAAAGAAGAAAGAAGATGGAAAAGCATAATTCTTCAACACAGAATTTGGGAGGGATATCTACCTATATTTGCATATCTGTATACATGTGTGTCAGTCCCTGTCTCCTCTCTCTCTCTTTCTGGTCCTTGTGCTCTCCTTCTGTACTCTCTCTCTCCCTCTGTATTTCCAGCTTCTCTTGGGTCTGGGGTGATGCAGAATACCACCTTGGGGCTCCAGATTCGAGGAAGAAGGGCATCTCCAGTCCAATGGGACAAGAAAGCCCTCGTTTTCAGCTCTGCACCTGGAAGCAGAACTGAATCCTAAAACCCCAAGTGACTCTCAGGGCTGGTCCCTTTCATGTTGACAACCAGTGAAGTCATGGGTTCCTTCACTCGATGAGTGAAGGAACAATAAATTATTTTGGGTATGTAAGGCAGCAACTGCAAGAACCATGAAGTCTCCTGAGAGAATTAGGGTTGTGATTGTCCATTCCCTATGTGATTTAGTGGTGTCAAGGATTTGACAGACTGGCATGTTTGGGACTGAGGACGTATAGGAAAAATGATCTTGGGTTTTCAAAAATTAGTTGAAAACCCACACAGGAGATCTGGATCCAATCTTAGTATAAGCAGAGAGATTCCTGGGAGTCCCCAGAATCAGCCACTGCTTCTGTATGTGTTTGGGAACAGCGTTTCAGCAGCATGCGTACTAAAAGTATCAGGTCACAGAGAGCAGATCAGAAGTAGCACCAAGACTGCAGCGTGGGGGGGCGGAGACTCCACGCTTCCTGCTGTGGTTTTGAAAGCAGGACTGTGCCCAAATCCCTCCAGGTTCATGCAAAATCTTGAAGGTAACAGCAGGACTTGGGAGAGAGACACTTATTATCCACCCATAATAATCCAACCAGGAGTTACAAAATGAGAACCCTGACCTTCTCTTTTCCATGAGTTATTGAAGGGATTTACACCCATCGTCACCAGGACAATTCTGTAGAACGCCAGAAGAATGAGAAAAGAGAATAGCAGCCTCGTAGGAATTTGAAGACCAATGGAGCATCAGCCTTATTAGCATGGTGGCAGCAGTGTATCAAGGCCTCCAGAGATTAAGCCCTTGACACTGGGAGAGAAGGGACAATGAAGAAGCAGGGGCTGCTCTTGGGAGCAAGTGTTTTAAAGGGAGGATTTTTTAAAAAGTATTTATTTAGTTGGTACCAGGATTGAACCCAGGGCAATTAACCAGTGATCTGCATCTCCAGTTTCTTTTTATTTATTTATTTATTTATTTTTTGTTTTGTTTTTTGTTTTGCTAAGCTGCTGAGAGCCTAAGTTGTTGAGTCTGGCTTGGAACCTGTGATCCTCCTGTCTCAGCCTCCCTTTACAGACTTGTGACATTGCATACACCTAGACTTTCTTTAAATTGTTATTGCATTTTAAATGACAGAGTGTGTGATGGGAAATAATAATGATGTGAATTTCTTTAATCCATTCCATTACTAATTGCTTTGTTTTTCGTTAAGTGTTTAGCCTTGTGGTATTTGTTAATTAGAGATATTAAAAGAAGGAGCATTAATGAAAATGTTTGATGCAACTGCTTCCTAAAAAGCATGATGGGTTGAGATCAAGGTGACATTTTAAGCACTTCTACGTGGCAATGAAAGTTCAGTTGAATTTAGAAAGAGGCACTCATAATTTGAAGTATTGCAGTCAGTGGAAATAACATGCAATTTGAAATCAGATTTATTTGAATACTGCATAGTAGGTGTTTGTAATAGAGTGGGAATTCCACAGGTCATAAATGGGCTTCCAGGACCAAATCAGGGGAAAAATGATGTCAACATTATTGAACTAAGGTAAGAACATGCCGACTGCTGCTGCTTCGGCAGTGTAAGAGTGCTGGACCAAAATGCCTCCATTTCCAAAGGCAAAAATAAATAAATAAACAAGCCCCAATTTGTAAAGAAATATTAGACCTGTGTTTAACAACTTTTTAAAGTAAAATTGTGAATTTTCTGTGATTTAAATAGTCCAGAAGAGCTTTCTTTCATGTCATGACTCAGTTATTAGGTTTTATAATTTAGCAATTTAAATTATTACAGATTTAAAGTGGACTAAAAGAAATCATTCATTATCTTTCATGAATGCAAAGAAAAAAGTACAGTCTAAAACTCATCTGGAGATACAAAACTAGAAGTTCAAAAACATTAAGCAGCATCTTCTTGATTATTTGGTTTGCAAGAAATTGTGGAAAAAATGCATTTGGAGTCATATGTTCTGAATTCTAGTCCATGTGATTTACTGAAGTAAGCTTCAAGAATTTAGTGGGTGTGTCAGGCACAGTGACACATATCTGTAATCTCCGCCTCTTGGAAGACTGAGGCAGGAGAATTCCAAGTTCAAAGCCAGCTCAGCTCCTCTCAGCAAGGCCCTAAGCAACTTTGAGAGAACCTGTCTCGAAATAAAAGACAAAAAGGACTGGGGATGTGGCTCAGGGACTAAGCACCTCTTGGTTCAATCCTGATACCAATAAAAATGAAGAGTTTAGTGGGTAAACTTTTTTCCTTACTATGTTTATCAAATTATTATTTATATTGATTTTGATGTTTCCATACATAAAACAAAATGCATAAGAGAATGCAAGGCCCGGTGAACGTTCCTTGATTAGTTTTCATGCAAGGCTGGCAGACTTTTCTAATTTCTGGTACTAGGTTTGAGTCCTATTAGCAGTAATTTATAACCTCAGTTAAATACTTAGTTCTCCTTTGTGCTTTTATAATTAAATTATCCCTGTCTATGAGTCTTACTCAAATGGAAAAAATCCAGGGCAGATGTGTCTGATTGTTAACAGAAATAAGTGCCTGATTCAAGTATAACCAAATGACCATCACCCCTGTAATATTTAAAAAGTGACTTTGCAAGATATAGCTATTTTGTAGCTATATATTGATGTGAATTGGCTACTAAACACATAAGTAAGAATTGTTTGTTTGAAATCAGCTACTTTTAAAATGTATAATTATAGGTATATAGACTTAATTACATACTGTTTCAATAATGTAAGACTGAGTTATTCCATGGTAATTTTATTTTTAAGTTTCTTTCTGAATCAACTTCGAGTTTAATAACAATTGTTGAGAAGTATATGAACAGGATTTCAAATGATCTACCATAGTCTAGCTATGGTAAATTGAGCTGCTATAAACATTGGTGAAGCCACATCACTATAATATTCTGATTCTAACTCTTTTGGGAAAATACCCGGGAGTGGGATAGCTGGGTCATAAGGTGGTTCCAGCCCTAATTTTTTGAGGATTCTCCATACTGCTTTCCATAGTGGCTGAACCAGTTTGCAGTCCCACCAGCAGTGTGACAGTCTTCTTTTTTTCCCACAGCCTCTCCTTGCTCGTATTCTTCATTTTTGCTACTCTAATAGGAGTGAGGTGGAATCTCATTGAAGTTTTGATTTGCATTTCTCTTATTGCTAATGATATAGAGCATTTTCTCATAAATTTATGGGCTTTCTGAACTTCCTCTGGTGAGAAGTTTATTTTTAGATACACAGCCCATTTATTGATTGAATTATTTGTGATTTTGGTGTTTAGTGTTTTTAGTTCTTTGTATATTCTGGATATTAACTGTCTGAGGTGTAGCAAGCAAAGATTTTCTCCCATTCTCTAGGTTCTGTCTTGATACTCTTGACTAAATCTTTAGCTGTGCAAAACGTTTTTAGTTTAATTGCATCTCATTCATTTATTCTTGACTTTACTGCTTGCACCATGGGAGTATTGTTCAGGAAGGCAGTGCTGACTCCTATGTCCTGTAGTGTTGACCCTACTTCTTTTTCTAGTAAATTTAAAGTTGCTGGATTAATATCCAGATATTTGACCCATTTTGATTTAATTTTTGTGCAGGGCAAAAGGTAAGGATCCAGCTTCAGTTGTCTACACAGGGCTGTCCAATTTGTCCAACATCATTTGTTGAACAGGATGAAAAGATCTGACTTTTGAGAACACATAAAAAAATGATATATCTTATTAAATTTTGAACAACAGTGCAAAAATCAAGGCTGTGTAATAGTACCCTTACTCAGGGAAATATCTAATACTTCCACAGGTGAAAATCATCAGGTCACTGTACACAGTGGTATATATTGTAATCTCAGTGTTTTGTGACACTGAGGCAGGAAGATTGCAAGTTCAAAACCAGCTTCAGCAATTTAGTGAGGCCCTAAGCAACTCAGTGAGACCCTGTCTCAAAATAAAAGGGCCTGGGATGTGGCACATGAATTCAGTCCCTGGTATCAAAAAAACAAGACGAAATAAAACAAAACAAACAAACAAATGAACATCAGGCCAAAATTACAAAATGAAATGCTGTCATCACAAAAGACTTTAATTTAATTATATTAATAAATGCATCTGGAACTCTCATTAAGGAAATGTGTCAGACCGTCCCCTGGAGGCTGCTCTTTCATATTTTAAGCTCCTGTGCCACTTTTCAAGAGGTTGTTAAATTTTAGTTGTTGATGACGGTTATTGCTCACCTTTCTAAAATTGGTCTTTAGAATGACTTCACTTTAACGCAGAGGGAAAGCTCCTTCATTCTGGTGTTCAGTTCGAAAGCCTCTGGAACAGCCCAATCAGTCACAGGGAGTGCCTGATGGATGTGGCAGGCAGTAAGCATGGCCATGGCTGGTTCAAGGCCACTGACTCGAAAGCTTCAATTTGACTCCATGCCTTTAAACCTAAGGCTCGAGGTAAACCAGGGGTCAGCAAATTGTCCTCTTCTGCGCAGATCATTTGAAATGCTCAAAAATAAGGTAAGCAGATGGAATATGGCTATGGAAAGCACTTTAAGGATTTTAAAGTTATATTAGTAAAAATAAATTCAGTTAGTAACAGCATTTTCGCTTAACTCATTATTGTATGAGAGTATTTTACACAGTATTTCTGAAAGGGACATGGTCTTTGACTCTTGACAAGTGGTTTAGTACACTGAATTCTTCAATATATATACAGGCAATGAAAACACACCCCCAAATGTTTTTATTGTCATAGGTTTTAGTTTAGAAAGAAAACAAGCAAAGATGAAAGGAAATGTAGAGTTCAAAATACGAAGATCAAAAGCAAAAGCAATAACAGGACTGGGAATGGGCCTCGGGGTAGAGTACTACTCAGCATGTGCAAGAAAAAAAATAAAACGATGTGATAGCAATATTTGTAAACTATAAAAATCTGAATAAGTGACAGAACAGTGCTATTTATTTCTTGAATTGCCCATTCAATTTTATTTTTAATTTTTTTTGTTTTTTAGAGTTACCACTTATATTTTCGAACACATTTTACAATATACTGAACAACTAAAATTTATTTCTTCTGTATGACTTTTTTCTTCTTTGAGTTTTCATCATTTCATTCAAAAATATTATTTACCTGGTGTGTGTTATACACTGAAAAATTGCGTTTTTGCTTCTGCGGCCAAATAACCTGATATTAGACCTGGAATTTATGTTGTCGTAGAGAGATCAGTCAGGATTCAGTACGACTGAATCTAATCATTAAGCACAGACAACTCTGATTTTTATTTTAAATCCAGATGAATCAATAAGAAGCTTTATAACTGGCTTAGAGAATGAGCAGTAACCTTTAAATTGTGCTGCACAAGAAGTAGTAATTAGGTGCTCACTTTAGAAGGGTTGGACTATCACCAATGCTACAAATGCCTGCCTGGGAAGCCATATTCATTAATGTAGTAATGATCTGTTGAACAGCAGTGCAGGGCAAACCCACAGTGCAGGGAAACGAATTGGCTTTTGGATACTTTGCGCTCTCTTGCTGCTACAGAGACAGGTGTAGCTTTATGCATGATGTGGGCATTTTCAATTCCTTTATTGTCGAGAAGCAATGCTCTGTTCACAGGTGTCACATGCATGAATCTCTAAAACCTGGAGTGTCTATTTCTGAATGTTGCTTAGCAATTTCAGCAAAATGACCCCATGAAACCTTCCTCGAGTTTTCCAGGGTGGTCTTTTGGCTGAACAAACCAGGGACTTCTCAAGTCTCAGGTTTATGGAGCATACTGCCTCAAAATGATTTCAGCCATTTGGTTCTTATCTGTGAAGCCTCTGTTCACACAGACTGACTATGTGAGCTCTGCTTCACTGCGTGACCCTGGGTCATTCCAACACCCCTAACAAGTTATTGAGTAAATATAGGTCATCTGTCACGAATTCAAAGGAAAAAATCAATACCCTTTCTACATCATTCGTGCAGAAAGAAGGCTTCTTAAAACACACCACACTGATGATGGCTGAATGCCAAATACTCTGTGTCACTGTTATTACACCATGTGTTCATAGCATGTGACAGCGGCTTTTCTTTCTGTCTTGAAATGCATAATCTATTCATATAGACATAATTTCTATTGGGTGCACAAGTTTCAGTAGTCATTTGTTTGCCTGAAGTTTGGCATTTAGGAACCAGTGTGCCAACAGCTACATCCTAACATGTGCAGATTCCTGTCTACTTCGTGTCCCGGTATCTCTTCAATCTGAATTTAGAGCTGTTGGATAGGCATCCGGTAATTACTCCCTATTATTTGTCTTCTATTCTTCCATCAATACACTTGTACAAATTTTCTAGTCTTGAATCACATTCTTTCCTTTGTTAGTGTCTAATTCAATTTGACAAATATTTACAAATGCTTACTTATCTACTCTGTGGTAGTTAGTAACTCCGCCTTCTCTGAGCATGATCAGTGTTTGAGAAATTCATAGCCTTAATTCTTTAAGCACACAAATTAACATAAACCAGTGATTATTCTCTCTTTGAATCTCCTTCATATGAATTCTGGTGTGATGGATGCATATTCCTTGCCACTGCCAAGAAGGACAACTTCCTGTACAAATGATTTCATCTCCTCCTTACCCTGATGGCATGGTGATTCTTGGGATTTCAAATTTGATGAATTTGGCCACCATCCACCACCTAGATAGGTTAAAATAGCCTGAATATAATGGGAATATTGTTAAATAACAGCATCATGATGTTGTTAATAATTAAAATGATTAAATAACAGCATCACGGTATGTCACTCGGAAACCTTGATATAGCCTCAACTTGGCAGGTTTCTTGCCGTTTTTGCAGAACCTTCTGTATCAATGCCATGGTTTATTTTTATTATTAGCTATGCTTTTTTGCTGATTTGATACATACTATAATAGATTGAGGATTAGAATAGAAGGAAAATTAAATAATTTAAGGTCCAACCACAAAAGACTTCCTTTTGAATTCCACTAATTAGCAAAACTATATTCTTTATAATCAATTGTGGTCCACAGTTCAAAGTCAGGCTTGTCACAGTATTTTTAGCAAGTATCTCTTAGCTTTTATGAATATAAAAGAAATAAAACTAGGGATAACTTTTAGGTAGAGTTTATTTTGGATGGTTTTGATCTTTTATCAGTTAAATTCTAATTTGTTGTATATTATAGTAAAAACTGGCTTTTTAGTTCCATTTGCCTCTTTTTTTCAATTGTTTTTCTGAGTATATTTTAAATTTTTAGTCTATTAAATCTCTGGTACTGAGGCACTATGTTATTTAAAGATAGCTTTTATAAATCAATGTGACTCTTCCTTCACAAAATGACAATGTATATGCAAAGCAAAAGTCAAAGAAAAAGAACCATGCTATCTGGAAAAGAGAAAAAGGAATTATAATTAGTCTTTATTGTGACACATGAACACAAAGTATAATAGTGCAAAAAGTCCTAGATTATGATATTCTGTTGCTCATGGCAGCTAATTTAAATAATTCCACCCCATCTCCCTACTCTACTTACCCAACAATGTGCATAAAGACAAGCTTTCCAGAGCCTGCCATCTAATATATTTTCTCCAATGAGAACCATTTTCCCTCTTTGTCCTTTGGAGTAATTCTTTAGACAAATCAGAAAAACAGAATGTTTTTCTTTTATTATTGAGTTTTGTGGCATGGAGCTCACTAATAACAAAACACAAATTTTCTTACTCTAAATTATCAATAATGAGCTTAGATGCACTTCGAATATGAGCTATATCATGTGTGATGTACCAGTTCAAAAACATTCCTTTAATGACAGACTTATATAACCATGGGGGCAAGATTAACTTCTCTGCAAAAGAAGAACAAGGTTGAACTGGCACGAAATGCATTGAAAACTCTATTTCCTGGCTTTCTCGTGGTAGCGGTTTGCCAAAAATTTGCAAGGAAAAATATTGGCATCTGTTTAGCTTCTATTCATAGAAAAGCTGTATGGCTCAGATTTTAGATGTTTTTATACTATGAAGTTTTAGCAGAAAAAGGTACAAGATGATTAACATATCTTCCCATCTTGACTTCTAGGTCACAAACTGAAAGTCTAGAGATAATTAGTTCTCCAAACTTTGACTATAAATCTGTAAAATCCAAAAATGTATCATGAAAGATGAGCAGAATTATCAGGACACAATACTGATTAAGGTATTAATGATTTGAAGACATTAAGGATAGAGGTTCTTTTGGACCTTTTTTAAAGCATATTTTTATTGATCTGTGTAACTTCTGTTAAAAATGTGATGCAATTTGGTTTTGCTTGTGGGCTTTCCCCTCCTTCCTTGGGTCCTGGCTTCCTGAGCTCCTTCCCCAGCCTCCTGGCCCCCCAGCCAACATCATCCTATCTCCAGCAACAGGGATTTGATTTGTTTACTAGCTTCACTTAGAGATCACAACTGGCTTCTGAAACCTGGCCTCCATGAAACATTGGCTTCCTGTTGGCAAACAAGCTATAGAATTGCTACTAAAGTCTATTATAATAGTAAACAAAGCAAGGCACTTTAGAAGTATTTTGCAAGCTAAATAAAGCCCCAAGGGGATAATATTTATTGATATTTGCTATTGATTATATATGTGCCTTAAAATTTTCTACCATCTCTCTTTAGTGAGACAAATCTGCATAATAAAATCTAAATTTATCTTATTTATTCTACCCATTAAATAAGATAATACGAATGAAGAACCTTAGTCTATATTAGGGACACCTGGCAGTTCCCTTTGGTTTCCTTTCAACCCACCTAAAAGCTCCACTGTCTCATTTTCTTGAGAACTATTTTATATTTAGATCCAGTTGAAACCTACAAAATTTTCCCTCTTTGGAATATTACATAAATTGGGAACTCATGAATTTATTCATTAATCCTTAAACTTCTGTGATAAATTTACCTTATTCATTCCCACACCCACAAACTGACTATAAATTTATTTGGCCTTATTCAGAAATAAATTTTCCCCTTTGATATTTTTCACTTTGTAATTTTTAATTTCTCTAAATAAAAGCAGCAACAATTATCCCCATACTTTACAACCATTTGACCCTGTGTCTATGATGTTTTCTCTTACAGAAACAGACAGCTTAATAGATGTTACATAATCTTTTCATATTAAATTTTACACATTTATTGTATACTTAAATAAATCATGCCTGTGACCAGCAACCAACAACAGTTGTACTAAATCAAATACAAAAATAATTTTGATGTGCTTGGATATTTCACATTAATATTTCATAATGAATGTTTTCTTCAATTTAAATACATTTTTCATTCCTGCCAAAAGCTGATTATTTTATTCTTTTACCATTATCTCTAGTATTTTATTTGCAAATGTCGTTTCAGATGAAATTAGAAAATAATTCCTATTCCATGAGAAAAAATAGACCAAATAAAAAGAGTATATTCATAGCTCATCTGCCATAATAGCACAAAAAATACATTTAAACTAAAATAGATCAGAGAACAGCATCTCAGAAGTGTTGGGTTTCAACATCTAAAGACAAAGGTTTTTTATACTTTCTAATTGGTAGTGTTATGTCGGAAAGCTCAGTATTGAGATATTGCAGGGTATTCATAAAATGTGCACATTTTGAATGAAATAATTTGGTCTGGAATTTAAGCTCAGGTAATTATTTGCTTACTTAAGTTGATTTCTTGAGTTTCAATTTTCTTTTTCTAATTTTTTTCTCATTTTATCTCCTTTGTAAGAGATTGAATCTAGGGACTTTAGAGCACTGAGCTATGTCCCTAGTCATTCTTATTTTTAAAAGCGTTAACACAGGGTCTTTCTAAGTTGCTAAGACTGTCATCTAATTTGTGATCCTCCTGCCCAGCCTTTGGAGTAGCTGGGATTACAGATGTGTACCACCGTATTTGGCAAGTCTCAGTTTCTTTATCTGTAAAATGGGAAGGGTAATAACTACCTTCACAAGAAAGGTGTGGACACAGGTATTCACTAAATAACTTCATGATTCACCTACATATTCAGTCTTAATATTCTAAAATTATTAATGTATGAAATGATGGTTTTCAATGTTTTCTTTTATAAAGCACTACGATATTAATAAATGACTTAGTATTTAATCATGACATAGTAAAAAAGTAATGAGGTGATGTTCATATAAATAACTTTATTTATGACTGAAAATTGAAAGCAAAGAAATTCAAAACCTAAGGTGCGTATTTGAAGACTCTAGAAAGGGTATTTTACTTTTTTAAAATGAGAAGGCTTTAACAATGTGTATATTTGCTAAATATTTAATACTGTTTTTCTAATTCCTAAGTTATTCTAAGTAAAGGTGAGTCAATGCTGTCATTAATAGAAATAATATAACTGTTCATAACCTTTTAGACAAATTTCTTTTTAAAGGAGCTTTAAAATGTAAATACTTTATTAAATCAAGGTAAAAAAAAAACCTAAGGTGCAAATATATAAAATACAAAGGAATATTTGTTATTAATTTGTAATACATCACAACTGATCTTATTAATGTTTAATTGAACTAATGACTTGAATTTTTTTAATAAAGAGAGAAAGATAGTGAGAGAGAGAGAGAGAGAGAAAGAGAATCAAATTTTATTTAGTTTTTCATTTGGACTTCGTTGCTCTGAAACTTTGTTGCATACCTGGTGCTGGGGTTCAAACTCGCGTCCTTGTGCATGCCAGGCAAGCACCATAAACACTGAGCCACCACTCCAGCCCCTAAACATATCATTTTTTAAAAGCAGATTTAAGTTTTCTTCAAGACTACAATGACCTTTCACATAAATTTTTCCTTCTTTAGAAGAGCTCTAGAATATTATCATAACATTACTAAGTCTTCAACAGATATAGTTCTGTCTTTAATTCATCCTTAAATATCAGGGCAAAGCTATTACTTTCCAGTTAATAACTAGTATTATTTACTCTCTATCTGCCTGTATAAGTGGGTTGACAAACTATCCATGAATTAATTTATTCTTTCTGTAAATTAGAATGTATTATGCATTGAAGTATATACTGAAGACACAGAGAGAAAGCATTTCTTCTATAAAGAAGTTTCTTTCTAGTTGGTGAGAGAAAACACTCAACAATTATATTGAAGGGTAAATGGAATAACAGCGTAGATTTGCACAGGATCCTGTTGGAGTCTTATTCTACCCATTGAGTTCTCTGGATATTGCTCGCAGTCTTTAATATATAATATCTACAGCCTGTAGGTCTGGAGTGCCAACATGCAGCAATATTGACATTTATTTGAATCTCTCCATTCTTAGACATATTAGTCTCTTTCCAAGATGCAAACATTTTAAGGTGCTTTTCTGCCTTTTGGAGTTGTGTTCATGCTCAGCAACCACAGACCTGTCAGGCACAGGAGTTGACATGAAGATTTAACAGAGGCTTTCATTTTCCTTTTAGGACCTTGAGACATATTTTAGGGCAAAATAGTTTCATTTTCTGAGCCAAAGGAAAACAAGTATGGATTTTAATGAAAATCTGGTCCAATCTGACCTCAGCAAAACTGATTCAGGAATGGACCTGCCCCCTCCATTTCTTCTGCACAGCATGTGGAAATGGACACTGACCAGCTGCTTTCATGCGTCGGGGACACTGTGGAAAGTGCTAGTGACCTTCTGCTCTCTGCATTTGGATGGACATATTTTTACTCTACCATGTTCATGTGAGCTTCTTTTGTAATTGTGATTATATAACTAAATCCTATATGAACCAAATAAAATGATAAAGAATACATGTTTCTGTTTGAAAGTTTGAATCATTAAGCCATGACCCTGATTCTAAAATTGACAAAATACACGTGACATACAACTTTTAAAGGTTAATTGCACACACACACACACTTACCACTTCAAAGTATCCAGAGCTAGAAATTATCGATGATGAATTATGGGTGATCGATGATGGTGGAATGAGTCAGAACTCTAATCAGGATAAGCTTTATTAAGAAACAGGCCCTATCTTAGCAAAATAATTGTGTGTTGTTTAATGTAAACACAGATGAATAGTTAAACTTGAATGTTTGCAATCCCAGTAGAGTGTTTATGATCCCCTGACTTTAGCAGCTTTCTAATTAAATAATTTTACTGGTTCAAATTATTTTGGCCAATGATCACTGCTTTTAATAGAAGGGTGAATATATGATAAAAATAAGAACATGAGACTGCAAGGGACAATTGCAACTATGTTAAATAAAACCATTGCTTTCAAAATTAAAACTTCAGAAATGGAAAAAAACAGTTTCACCAATATTTACTCAACTCTATGCCCACTGAATTGGAGAGTGAATTTTGAGATAATTTGCCTCTTCCTTCCAAAATTCTGCAAAGCAAATTATTTGGAGACCTGGAGCTTTCTAGAAATTGAGCCTCAGACAGCATACTACTGTTAACACCACACCTGATGACCTTGTTACTTACCTGATTATCCATGTGCATTTTGCCCATATAATATAAAATATACATATGTAAAAGACAGGGACAATATATATTCATGGATGTATATTATCTATTTTTCTACATTCTACTAGAAAAATGGTATTAGTCTGGCCATTTACTGTTAACTCAATATTTAAATTTAAAGCAAGCTTATACAAAACCCTAGTAGATATACAAAGAAGAAATATTTCAAATAAAATATTTACTTGCAAAAGACTTAAGAAGTAAATTTAATGAAGCATCTCTGTTTTTTAGATTATTCTTTGTGAAAGTACTACTCAGTAAACACAGCAATACATGTCATTTGATCAAAAGTAGGTCAATGAATTTATGAGGAATTAATTAGAAATCATATATGAAATCAGAAAATATTAAAATTAATGTACCATAAAAAGATGTATTTTATAGTAAAATGAGGTCAATCTACTAATATAGAAGTCAATTGGGTGGAACATGAGAAAGACATTTCTCTCATATCTCTGCAGTTTAGCAAAATAATGAGGATAAATAGATTTTGTTTTGTATTCTGATTCAATGAAACAAAATATTGAAATATGGTTCTTAGTTTCTACATATTTGACTCATTGTGTTATAGCCTATCTAAATAATGAATGAAAATGTTTCTTTTATTTCAGATACCGTCACTTTTCTCAGTACTGATTTATTTATTAACTTAAATTTTAGTGGACACATAAAAATCATAAAAATTATATTAAGGGGGTACTCTGTTAAGTATTGACATATGTAAATAATATGCAATATTTTAATAAGGTAGACGTATCTCCTCAACCTTTCTCATCTATGTGGAATAGCAAGAGCAGGGAGATGGGAAGGGTTGAGCAGTGGGTGCTAAGTTACAGCTAGGTAGGACCAAGAAGTTGTGCTGTGCTAATCCACAAGTAGGTGGAATATATTAATACATATGTATATGTATAAATATAATTATGTATTTTATATCTCAAAAAACTAGATGATAGGATATGGAATGTTCATTCTTCTTGATCAAGGAAATTTTCCAAAAGACAAAAGACAAAGGATGTTAATAATTGTATAAATATGTATTATTTCTCTTCATTTATAATGTTTTATAATCTTATAAAAATACAGAATTAACGAATAACTCTTAGTTGTATGTATTGCATTACATTTTTTTAAATATAGCATATAGGCAGAGAGTGCAAAGATCAGAGTTGTACAGCTTTATAAGTTTTCTCAAAATGGTACACATGTTCAGCACTCAGATCAAGAAAATAACAAACCAATTCATGGTGCTTCCTGCTTCCTTGGAGTCTCTTCCATCTTAGGAGCAAGCAATATGATTATTTCTAGTACTGAAGACAGATCTTTCCTTTTTTAAATGACATGTATTAGTCACTTTTTCATTGCTGTGAAAAAGTATCTGAGAAAATAGAAGGAGAAAATCTTGAGATTTGGTTCACAGTATCAGAAGTTCCAGTCCAAGAGCACTTGTCTGTTGTTGCTAAGCTGCACTGATGAGGGACATCATGGCAGGGAGCACAGGGTGGAGCAAAATTGCTTACCTCACTGAGCCCAGGAAGGAGAGAGACAGGTAGGGGATGAGATAAAGTCCCCAAGGGCAAATCTCCCCCAAGAATCCACTTTCTTCAAATAGGCGTCACCTCCTACAGTTTGCAACACCTCCCAAAGTTCCATTCAGCTATGAATCCATCAATTGGTCAATCCATTGATGAGACTGAACCCTCATGATCCAACCTCTTCCCAACAGCCCCACCTCTGAACATTGTGGCATTGGGGACCAAGTCTTCAACCCAGGAACCTTTGGGGGGCACTTAAGATTCAAGCCATAACAAAAAAAAACAAGCATTTGCTAACTATGGTGCCTAGATGCTCCCCTTATTATTTGAGATGGATGCATGCTTCTACACTTAATGGTAGATCATTAATTCCTCACTGTTGTTTAGTATGCTATAGTACTGTTGGGAGACATTTCTTGATTCCACCTTTCAATTTGGGTGTATTTATTGATAATTTACATGATATATGAACTGGGTGTTATAAGAGACCTATCTACTTGCTCAATGAGAGGACATACAGTATTTCATTGCAATAATTAATCCCCTTATGAATATCTGCATTATCCATGGAAATAGGTAACTGACAAACTTTATACTTAAAATAATTGTTAGACTGGATGATCCACCAAATGTTCAAAAATATTATTCTGGTTAATGAAATAATGTTATTATCGTGGGAGGCAATGCCTGAAAGAAATCACAAACACATGCCACAATTTATTTATGTTCATTAAGGAAGTCTCAGATTTATCTAAGGACTTTGACAATGACAACCCACTTAGGGTGTTACATCCATGCCAAACACTCCTTGTCTTACATGAAATATTGATTAGAAAAGATGTTTTAGTTGGTGAGTAAGTGAATTAGTGCAGTACTTCTGTGGACTTTCGTTGTTTTATAGCGTTTTTGAATGTCTGTATTAATTAATCATCAAAAGTTCATCCAAAACTGACCAACATAGGGAATTTTGTACATTATGAAGTTCAGAACTACAAGAAGCAAGCTAATATTACTGAGCCATTTCTATTTAGAATGCACTGTGGTTGAAATTTGAAAAATTAATTTTCATAGAAAGCAAAAGTAAGGTAAGTAAAGAAATAGAAAGGATGAAAATAGTATTCAGAGGCAAAAATGTAGTGCAGCCAAGCTAAAGCATGCAACTGGTGATATTTTTGGAGCATCTTACCTTTTAAGGAAGGTGGAATATAATTAGAAAAATTATATTGAGAGATATGTTTTTAATTTATAAAAGTATTAGATTTTCTACTATTGAATAAAGGTTTCCTTTTCTATTTCCCTGTTATGCTTGTTAACATTCAAAGTTCTGTCAAGGTTATAAAAGATTATTATTTAGAGTAGGTGAAGTAGGTTAAAATTTTAAAAAAATAAAATTAGTCTTCTTTAAAAAATGCCTGAGTTTCTTTAGGAAATTATCATTTGATAAAATGGAAATTCTTTTTCCACTGTGTACCTCTAGGGAATGTCAAGGGTAATTTCTATGTAGATGCATTGAAACTAAATACAAACTCATGTAAAAATAAATATTTTCTCTAATAACTAACATTTCATAAATCAACTTGAAAAGGTAGCATTTTATTACAGAAAGGTATTTCTGTTAAGTTCAGATAACAAAAATGTACTTCCCACCCCCTGACCCACATACCCCTTAGCAAACTCCTGACTTACCCGGAATGTTGATTACTGATAATTATCCATTCATTCACCAGTTATCCATTCATTCACCAAACCTACCATCCATTCATTAATTTAAATAGTAGGTTGACTGCTTAGTACAAGTGCATTGCTTTATTATGTGAGGAGAGAACTATAAAAAAGAAAGAAAAGGCACTGTTCTTACTTGCAAGACTAAAATGCCCTTGATGGAGATGGTAGCATCATCTGATATTTGCAGTTTAGCTCCTAGCGATGCAGTGAATAACAGGGCTATGACCAAAGCTTTTAGAAGTCCAGAGACAAACACATTAGGAAGCATTTTCTATAGTCCATACCTTAAAACTAAGAGTTACCTCAGAGATAATAGAAAAGTTAAAGGCACAAATTTTATATCAGATCCAGATTCTTAACCACATATTACCTATAGCATTTGTACATATGGGAACCTACTAAATATCCTCATTTGCAAAGGTCAATCAATTGCACAACTATAATTTGAATGAAATAGACCAAAGCATATAACGATCTTAGCAAAATAATAGCAACTATTTAATACATGCCAAGTACACTTCAGAAGTTTTGTTTGGCTATTTTATATCATTCTTTCAATGCATCTAAATATGGAAAATATACTTTGTCCCCTGCTCCAAATTGGGAAACACTGGTGAAGGGGATTTGGGTAAGATAGTTTTGTGATTTGAACAAGCAGAGTCTGAAACTCAAACTTGCTATTTAATCAGTTCACAGCAACGCCCTGTGGATCTGTTATATAACCGACCAATGTACATATTCATGCTGCTGCTGCTGCTGCTGCTGCTACTGTTGCTGATTAAGATAGGCCAGGAGGGATTAGCTATATCAGGAAAATGAGGTAGGTAAAATGATTCTGAAACCCGTTCCTAGCAGATGGGAGCATAGAAACAGGAGGGGTATGTGGGCATGGAAGAGTGAGGTGTGCCCAGAGTTCCTGGAGCTGCAGGTAGTGTTTGAGGTGAACTGTGGCCCACTGGTTTTATGTAGGCACATAAAAAATTATAAGCAGGGAAGATTTACCGCAAGTGAGAGTGAATTAGAATATCTAGTTTACGGTGAGGCAAAGAGGCTAATGGGACCCAGGTAGGTCTTTTTCATATGTAAAAATCACCGCAGGAGGATAACCTGGGGAGTTAGACCAGACAACTCCTTTGTCTGAGATTGTTGGGAAAATGAGAGGTGCGGATGAACCCAAATGGGAGACGCAGGAAATATTAGCGCAGGAAAGATTAGAACTCCAAGGCTCAGGGACTCACTATTGGCCTTGATAACTTTTATTGGTTCTTTTTAGTTAATAATAGGATTCGTTTCAACATAATTATATAAGCATGTAATGTAATTTGTTCTAATTCAGTCCCCAGAACTTCTTTTCCTCCATTCCTCCTGCCCTGTTCCTTCCCTCTACTCTAGTAATCTTTCTGCTATCTACCCATAGTTTTATTTGTTAATTAGTATCTTGTGGATGTACGTGAAAGTGAGATTCACGTACACAAGAAAGAAAGTTAGGTTGGATTCATTCCACTGTATTTCCCTATCTCATCCCTCACCCCTTCCCTTCATTCCCCTTTGTCTACTCCACAGATCTCTCTTCTAGTCTTTTTGTTTTTCAATGCCTATTTAATACAGATTTTGGTCAACTTGGTAGCCCCAACTACATAAGCTCCTAGGCTAGCACACTAAAACAATCAAAGAAGAAAACAAACAAACAAACCCCACCGTATCCTGCAATCAGGTCCCTTCTAGCATCATGGGGGTTTTATCTCTTCTCCTCTCAATTAAATAAATTCTACACTATATACTACTACCTTCCATTATTGTCAATGGATTTTATTCTTCATATTTTTGAAAAAAGTACCCAGAAGGAAATATGTGAGGCCTGAAGGCTGCATGAACCCCAACTACCAGCAGAAATAGGAATCTAGTTTCATCTAAAACTCCTGTTTCAACCAGACATATTAAAGAAAAAAATCATTCCTCCTTTGGGAGGAAGCAAGATGATGATTGGTGGGAAAGTACATGTGTAATTGTTCATGAGATGGGATGTGAACAGCAGGGGAACTGCCTTTCTGCAAGATAGGTGGAGGGGAAATTTCACTGAAACTCAGTATTAGATAAACAAGGAATCAGAGGCTTGCATACATTAAGCAAGGAAGAAAAACCACATTGGGGCCAGGCAGCTTGCAACTGCACAGATCGCCATAGGAAGGTAGCACCACAGGTTCAGCACACACGGGGAACAGTGCAAAAATACAGGAAAGACAAATCGGCAGGGAGATTGTTGATATCAGAAGGGCTCCTGTTCCTTACCTGAACCTGGGGACTGCATTAGTGCACATAAGATAGATGCATCTCCAAACCAGTCACAGAGAGCCATGGGGTCACCGTCTTGAGAAAATGGGCCTGCACAATCCTAAGATTTGTCCAGGAAGCTTCTTCAGGAGCCAGAAGTTCAGGATAAAGACCACCCCTGGAGCCATATGATCCAGTTGGAACCCACCCCAGGAGTCCCAAGTTCAGGCCTTTGGCAGCCCCAGGAGCCATGCAATCAGTCCACACCCAACCCAGGAGCCACAAGCTCAGACCCTTGGGTGCTCCTGGAGCCATAGGTTGAGGGAGACTGTTCCAGGGCCCTAACTGCAGTGGGAGGTGTGTCTTGACAGGCAGACCCTAAGCATTCAGGGAGTCAACCCAGGAAGGACAAAAGGCTGTGTTCCCAGGCAGCAGTGGTGGTGAAGGACTGCACCCACTCCTGGGATTCTGATTTCCAGCAGAGAACAGCAAAAGCTGGGCCCTCCAGCAACCCTACTCTGGAAGTGCCTCCATCCTGGAGCCAGATTATGAAGACAAAATTCCAGTCCACAGTGATCATCAATCCTCATTGAGTATTTTGAAAACCTCAATGGAAATAATCTTTACAACTTCCCACTGAAGTGTTGTTTTTATTTGTTTTGCTTTGTTTATTATTTCTTTTGTTTTGTTTGTTTCACTGTGTTCCATTTTTGTTCTTGTGTGTGTTCTTGAATAGCTGATTGGTTCATAGACAAGAATAAACTAGCAGCATTCATGAACACAAAACCAAAACTACAGAGAATACTCAAAGAAAAACATTAAATAGAGAAACAAACACAATTCCCAAAGCCCACAAGCAGAAATTCAATAAAAGTATAAGCTGCTAAATGATATACAAGATATCACAAAATATTGCAAAAAATCACAGTGGCAGTTAACCACAATCACTTAACCATTCTATCATTGAATGTGAGTAGTCTCAATTCCCTAATCAAAAGATACATATTAATAGAATGGACCCTCCCCCCCCCAAAAAAAAGTCCCACAGTATGTTGATTAAAGGAAATGTTTCTTACAGTCAAAAACAAACACAGGTTGCAAGAATAAGCATGCCAGGCATATGGTCTAAGAAAACAATTTGGAGCCGTGATTTTTATGTCAGTCAAAGTAGATTTCAACCTAAAATTAATGAGAAGAGACAAAGAAATCCACTATATTTAAGGAAACAATACAACAAGATGATATAGCCATAGTAAACATTTATGCACCAAACATCAGTGCTGCCAAATATGTGGAAAAAATAATATAACACATGACACAATAGTATTGAGGGACTTCAAAATATCTATAACAACAATAGACAGATCATCAAAACATAAAATCAATAAGTATATTTCCATCCTAATCAACTGTATAAATCAAATGGACTTAAAAGACACTATAGAATACTCCACCCTGAAAGAGCTGAATTTACCTTCTTCACAGAATCACATAGATCTTTTTCCAAAATAGATCATATTCTAGTCCACAACAGTAATCTTAGCAAATAAAAAGTGTGTTGCTATAATCCTCTGTCTCCTATCAGACCATAATGGAACGAAGCAAGTAGTCAACAAGGAAAAGAGCAGAAACAACATAAATGTGTGGAGAGTGAATAAAACTCTCTTAAATCATGAATGGATAAAAGAGGACATGAAAACAGAAATAAAGAAATTCATAGACATGAATGAGAATGATGACACAACATACCAAAACCTCTGGGACAGTAAGAAAGCATTTCTAAGGGGAAAATTTATAGCACTAGAGAGTCCCCACATAAAAAAATTTATGCTCCACCTCGTGTCCTTAGAAAAAGAATAAGAAACCATCCCCAAACTAGTAGAAGACAGGAGATAGTCAAGATCAGAGCTGAAATTAATGAAATTAAGCATAAAAATGTGAAACAAAGAAACAATAAAATGAAGAGTTGGTTCTTTGAAAAGCAAATAGAATCAACAAACCCTTAGCTAATTTCACCAAAAGAGAAAATGAATAGAATCAAATTAACAAAATCAAAGAGGAAAATTAAGAGATTACCACAGACCCTACAGAAATCCAGGGGATTATCAGCACCTATTTTGAAAATTTATACTCACCAAGCTGAAACATCTGGAAGACACGGATACATTTCTAGACATATACAACATATAAAAATTGACACAAGATGATACAGAAACCTTAAACAGAGTATTAAGCAATAGGATTGAAACAGCAATTAAAAGCCTTCCAAAAAGGAAAAACCCAGGACCTGAAGTTTTCCCAGCTGAATTCTACCAGACCTTTACACAAGAACTAACTCCTCTTTATTAAGTTATACCATGAAATTGAAAGGGAAGAAACCTTCTCAAACACATTTTAACAGGCAACCATAACCCTGATACCAAAACCTTAGAAAGGTGCTTCAAGAAAAGGAAAATTGCAAACCAATATCTCTGATGAACACACACACACACACACACACACACACACACACACAAACCTTAACAAAATACTAGCAAACTTCATTTAAAAACACATCAAAGACATACACCATGATAAAGTTGGTTTCATTCCAGGGATGCAATGTTGGTTCTACATATGCAAATCAATAAATGTGATTTTCATCATTAAATAGAATTAAAAACAAAACCACATGATCATCTCAGTAGATGCAGAAAAAGTCTTTGATGGAATTTAACATCCTTTCATGAGGAAAACACTGTAGAATATAGGGATCAAAGGAAGTTACCTTGATTTTTGTAAAGGACATTTATGACAATTCCAGAGCCAACTTTATACCAAATCATGTTATTGAACAAATAAACACTAGCAAAAATAAGTTTGTTCAATGCAACATTTCCCCATTTACTTAATAAATTATTTTTCACAGTGTTGGTAATTCATATCTTCCAATGTAAAATTTTACAATAATTTAGTTTAACAAAGTCACTTTATAAGTAATGTTGGTATTGTAAGAGTGTTTTTAAAACATTAAAAACTGACTTAAAATGTCTTGTGAAATTTGATATAATCTGTGGTAAGAATTTATTCTAAACTAAACAACAAAAACATGTTCTTGTTCTGCGATATTCACTGCCTAAGGGCCTTTAAGGTTTCCTTGCAGTAAGTAAAAAGAATGCAAATCAACTTGTTTTTTTTTGACATGCAAGGGACTGTGTTCCTCCTAAGTTTTAAAAGGTGTTCGCAATTTGGAAAAGGTGACAACAAACTTATTGTAATGTAAAACACCTCTGACTTTCCTGTTTCTCAGGTTGTCAGATCCTTAGAGCATTGCAGCCGAGATAAAACTCTCCATCAACTTTCAGAAACATATGCACTAACAGCTGAAGCAAACGCCTGAGGTGTTTCAGAATGCCATTTCCTGGAGCCACTACATTATAGTCTATCTTGTCCCCAAGGCCCATAGAGATATTAATTTTAAGGAAAGATTAGGAAAAAATTTTTAAGTACATAAAAATGCTTCAAATATGTTAGATCATCCAGACACCATGGCTTTCTTTCTGAAAATACTTCCTCTACGTTTAGTGTCAAAACAGGGTACTGCTGAAAGACATTGCTGTCCAAACAAGTGAACCCTGGAGTCAGCACTCCTAGCTATTTGTGTGTGTTGAATTCATGGGGAATCTACCTGTGTCTGAAGGTGCTCATGCAGAATTTCCAGGAATGGGTGATTTCCTCTCTGCTGTGGTCATCCGCAAATCCAACATGTGAGTGGTCAGTCATCCTTGAGTTTTTTGTCCACTCAGAGTAGTTCTTACAAATGACTGCGTTCAAGACATTTTGCTTCTTAATATGAAAGATACAGAAAGCCCACATATATTCTCTCTTGCCTTCCCTGAGCTTTTTACATCCTGCTCTGTGATAGGCTCTGTGCTAAGTCAAGACGCACTTCAGAGCCACACTAACAATAGTCACAAAATTTAGTAGGGGTAAACCATCTTTTGTTTATCTACCTTCCTCTTATCCCCTTTTCCTATTTCTCATCTATTCTTTCTCCATCAAATTTAACTAATAGAACTTAAAAATGGCATATATGAATGATAGGCATCTGGAAGGGGAAAATGTTATATGTTTGGAGCAGAAAAGGAATGGGGAGTTAGCTTTCAAAGAAGGGTATGTAGAGAACATGGCCTTTGAGAGGTGAATACATGCCCATCCATCCTGTTACTTCAATTCCTCAATATCCACCATACGTTTTCCCAAAACGTCCATAGAAAGAAGCAATTGTATAAGAGGTCAGTTAATTTTGAAATAATTATTTTTTCCATTTTCTGCATTAATGTGGCATTGCAAAGAGTAGAAAATTCTGAATAGTTCAAAGTGTGGAGTTGATGTCTTCCACAAACAAGCAGATCATCCTAACTATGTGAAAAATGGGAAACCTGAACCTCTAGTCTCTCACTGTGGATGATAATTTACTATGTTATTTACCTAATTTCATCTCTCTTATAACTGGAAGAATATAATTCCAGTTATAAAGGAAGAAATGGATAACATCCATTATTATGTTCTCCCTTTTGTTCAGATTTCTTCTAAAGAAAAGAAAAATACTGATAACCTCCCTGGAAACAGAGTTCTGAATATGTGTAAAAGGATATTCCTCTGTCCTAGAAAATAGCACTTACACATATTTTTTGGATAATCTTATTTCGGTGAAGAACAGGTGGTCTAGATTTGGTACATTGTGCTTGTGTGGAATAAAGACATTTGTGCTGGGACTTGAACGTGTCTGTATTTCTGAGTCCATGCCGTCCTGAATCCATCTATGCATTCCAATTCTCTAATCACCTCATTTGTTGCAGTTGTTTACCTAACGTTTCTTTGTTCTAAACACTAGGTAACTGAAACATGTCATTCTCCTTGAAAGAGTGCAAAGAGCAAAATCTACTGGTAGGCTCTGGAAAATGATGCTACCTGCCTTAATTATTAGTTTTCTGATGGATTTTTCATAAAGTATTATTGTATCTCTTCTGTCCCCATGAATACTAATCTTTTGTACAAAGAGCATTTGGAAAGCTGACATTATTATTACTTCACTGTTGACCATTATTTCATTCAAAAGAAAACAAGAAACACTATGTCAGAGGGCAGAGTCAAATGGTCTGGCATTGTGAAAAGAAAGTCGCTTAAGTTCAAATATTAGTTCTGTCATTTATTAGCTGTGTGATTTGCCAAGTTATACTTGGAAATGGCACAAGAATAGAAGATAATTCCGTAAGCCTAGTCTGCATTATAGGTCCCTAAGCCTCTGAGCTTCGGGGGTGAATCAAAGCCTTTGTTGAGCTGCCTTGAATTTAGGGTTGATATACATAGCTGAGTAGTACCAAAAGCTCAACTTAAGGAGTTCATAATATTGAGGGATGTTTCTTTTACTTTATAGATATCATGTAATTATGTGATTATTCCAAATTTTTCTGATACTGTTTCTTGTTCTAATAGGACAAGAAATATGAGGTAGGCAGAATGCTCTCTTCCAAAGATGCCCATGATCTCTGGAAACTGAATATCTTTATTACATTACAAATGAACTTGGTAGATGAAATAAAGGTTTACAGATATTAAAATGGGGAGATTTTCTAGATTATTCAGGCGATCTTAGTCTACTTCCAGAAGAATCTTAAAAATAGAGAAAATTATCTGGCTGTATTCAAAGAGCCGTACAGTAAGGAGCAGGCAAGAAAGGAGCAAAAGGAAGGGAAGTCAATCTCCAAGCAAGAGAAAGATCAACTGTGGGGTTCCTGGGTCTGAGTTGTACTGATCTAAATGCAAGAACTAAAGAGAGGCACCTAGAAAACAAGGGGACCCCAGCTTGTAACCATGGAAAATATGGATCTTAGTCCAACCATGATGAGAAATTTGATTCTTCCAACAACTTGGATGAGGTTGGAAATGGATTCTTTCCACAGCCTCCAGATAAGAGCTCTGCTGAGTGACTCCATGATATCTTCACTGTATGACTAGGAACACAGAGATCAACCAAGCTTCTCTGGGTATGCACTTTTGAACAATAGAACTGTGAAACAGTAAACCTATGCTTGATTAAACTGCTAAGTTTCTGATAATTTATCATGGCAGACCAGAATGGGAGACCAGAATGATGTATCATGTCGATTTTCCAGCAGATGGAAAAAAGATATTTTTCAAGATTTTGAGTATCTTTTTGCTTTTGTGTTTTTCTTATTTATATGGATTTGAATTTCAGATAGATAACGAAAAATTTTTATTTCATTTTAAATTGATTCATACTATTTGTAGTTTACTTTTTTTCTTTTTAAGAGAGAGGGCAGAGATAGATAGATAGAGAGAATCAATTTTATTTAGTTTTTCGTGTGACTTTTGTTGCTCGAACACTTCATAGTGCACATGGTGCTAAGGTTTGAACTCACTTACTCGCACATGCCAGGCAAGTGCCGTAACCGCTGAGCCACCACTCCAGCTCCACTAGTTGTAGTTTCACACTTGGGTCCAATGTGATGCTTTCTTACATGAATGCATTGTATAATGAACCAATCATGGTATTTAGCATATTCAGCTCCTTAAAATGTATCATTTTGTTTTTCTAGTTATTTTTCAACATAGGGTACATAATTGTTAAATATAATCACTGTAGTGTGCTAAAGAAACCAAAATATATTCTTTCATTTAAATGTAGCTTTATATCAGAACAAA
The DNA here is from genome assembly GCA_004027875.1 of Aplodontia rufa. Lineage (NCBI taxonomy): Eukaryota > Metazoa > Chordata > Mammalia > Rodentia > Aplodontiidae > Aplodontia > Aplodontia rufa. The sequence continues at coordinate 110,548 of PVKS010000492.1, forward strand.
TCAAAGTTTTTCTATTCTTTACACCCTCCCCAGACCCTGGTAGGTGACACAATGTGTATTTGCCTTTCTATACCTGGCATATGTGAATTAACATATGTCCTCTACATTATCCACATGGTCACAAATTACTGAATAAATGGTGCAAGAAAAATTGAATAACCACATGTGGAAACTTGACACTGGACCTCTATCTCTAACAACCTGCAAAATAAACTCAAAGTGGGTTAAAGTCTTAAATGTTAGGCTTGAAACCATAAGAGTACTAGAAGAAAATTAGGGGAAATGCTTTAAAATATTGTTTCTGGATAAGAACTTGAATGCACAGGCAACAAAAATAAAAACAGACAAATGAAATTCTATCCAATCAACAGAGTGAAGAGACAACCTACAGAATGGGAAAAAATACAAACAGTGCATTGACAAGAGGTTAGTGTGTGGACCAGTAGAGCCACATGGGAAGCAATACGGGGTTTTCAGAAACCTAGAAATACTAGTATCACTAGTAGGTTTTATCCAAAAGGAACATAATTACTATGTTGAGAAGTTGGCTTCAGGGTCTGGAGCGGTGGCTCGGTGGTCACAGTGGTTGCCTGGTTGCCTGGTATGGGCAAGGATGTGGGTTCAAATCCCAGCACTATGCACACAACAAAGTGTCTGAGCAACAAAAGTCACATGAAAAAATAAATAAAATAAAATTGATTTTCTCTTTCTCTCTCTTACTGTCTCTCTCTCTTAAAAAAAAAAGAAAGAAAAAGAAATGGCTTCATTTTTATGTTCATTGCAGCCTTCTTCAAAACACCTAAAACATGGAATCAATTTAAGTTTCCTTCAGTGGATGAATGCATAATCATAATATGGGATGTGTCCAATAAAATACTTCTGTTTTCTATTTTTTTTCTAATTTACACAATGGCTTTATATGTGTCATAGATGGTGATTATGAACAATTGTCCCCTTTGGCTAGGTCTTGAGCTAGTGGCGAGGGAAACATCTTTCACATTTGCCAAATTTCTTCCTTCATGTCCTTTTCTGATTCAAATTTTATTATAGCCATTGCTGTAGTTTGTCTTTTAATGAAGAGTAGATTTTATTTCACCTCATAAGTAAGAGGTCTGTGTACCATCAGGCTTTCTAGGAGTAGGAGAACAACCTATACCAGAAAACCATGGGAAGAAGAACTCACACTTCTCAGGGAATGGGAGCACCATGTTTTCTGGAAGCAGGGATAAGAAGTGCAGGCCTCTGCGTCTATCAGCTCCTTCATACTCTCCAAGGAATCAAAAACCCTGTAAAGTTTTATGAATAGAACCAGGGTTTGCCAGTGTTCCTGTCAGCTCTTCCTTACTCTTTTATGACAAGGCTTTTGACATCCCACCTGAGCTCTAGCATGGGAGCACACAGGAGCAGAGCTCAGGAGCCATGGCCAGGCAGCTCTATCTTCTGGATGATTCACAGGAGTCAATTCTGACCCCAAGTCAAAAAATAAAAAACTAAATAACCAGGCATGTGGGTAAGTTCATGTGAGGGAGCAAAGGACAGGTAGAACACCAGGAACTGAAAGCCACGATTAAGAGAAGTCAAGCCATGGGTTCGCCAACCTGAAGTTGCAAATGGGAAAGCAGAGAGAAGAAGCAAGATAGGAGGACGGAGCAAACAAGGAGTGCGCAGTTATTCCCCGAGTGGACTCAGACTTGGGCTGGGCAATCATTAGTGGCCATCGATTTCTAAATTACTCACATCTTTCATTTACGGTTTGGCTGGACATTTTTAGCTTGGAGGTGAGCTCTTAAAGTGACAAAAGCAATGTAAACTTTTGTGCTGAAAGGCAGATTGGATTTAAGGTTGGTGGAAGATGAGGCTTGCTAGGAAGACCTGGACCCATTTCACTGTGGACTTTGCCTTGTCTAAGTGGTGGCATTTGTTGGAGTAACTGAGGCTAAATCTGTCATGAATGTCATGTTTTAGAAATGTCCCTTCCTTGGTCATGGGGGTCATTATTTGTTAAGCAGTGATGTTTTGTACAATTAACCTGGAATCTTGCTAAAAGAAAAATTTTCATTCAGTGGGGTGGATCCTAAAATTCTACAATTCCAACCAGAAGCCAGGAGGTAATTAAGCCCCTGGTCCTACAAGCACCTTCTGCATAACAAGTTTGTCCTGAGAGCGAGATGCTGGAGAAGGGACACAACTGACACATCATACAGGATGGAATGTCCAGTGTCACTTAGGCACTGAAATGGCAGGTGAACCCAGAGAAGAGCCTGGCCTCATGAGGAGGTAGACCACTCACCTTCAGTCCCCTCAGTGAGCAGGAAACCCCCTGAGTACGTGTGCATAGCCCCAGGTGCCCCCTGGTGGAGACCTCTGTAACGCCTCCAGGGACGGCTCACTTTTGTTGTAATGATCCTCTTTCTGCAGTGATTCCCAAATGCGGATAAAATTCTCACTCAGACACTGATATGTCTTTAATTCATCCCTTTTAACACTTGCTAATGTTTTGAACTAGGCAGCCTGCCCTGGTTTCGGACTATCTGCTGGGAAAGACAGCTATAGTTAGAGATTCTCATCATGTGTGAATATTTGACAAGAGAATTCCAAAAACAAAATTTCTAATGCTTGGCACACCTTCATTGCATGGGTGTGTGTTAAGCAGCTGCTCTTTATGTAGTCTTGTGTTGGTAAATGCAACAGGGTAGACCCAAGAGTCTGGGGGTGGGGTGGTCCCTAGGCAGGTCCTGGGAGTTTCAGGCTGAGCTGTGAAGTCCACCTGCTCCTTTGAGGCTTTGATCCAACCAAAGCTTTGCTCCATCCCATGGGGCCTCTCTGGATTCCCTGCAGTGATCACTGTCCAAAACAATCATTCTGAGGTTTAGGTAGATGTAGGAACAAAATTCCTCAGGGTTTGTGATCACTAAATTAATTTTTTGGAAGAGCTATATCAAATTTCTTTCATGCAGAAAAATTAAAGATGATTAATGGTCTGTGGAGGTGGGAATAACATTTCAGGTGTTAGAAAGGCATATTTTACGAGTACATTAAGAAATGCCCTTCTTTAATTGCTAAGTATATGTAATTTACAAGGTTACCTAACTCAGAGACTGGTTCAGACAGCCATGCCAATCATCAATAGACAAAAAATGGAGGTACTTCAGACTCACTGGAGTTTCTCTCTCACTTTATAAGCTACCCAAAGTGGCACACTGTCTGTCTTCATTTCACACTATTTGCACTTGGATTAGGTGGAATCTGAGCGAGGCACTAAGTCTTGACTCGTTACCATTCCCCCAGGTGTGGCGCAGTCCTTTTCAAACACATTGTTAATTTCTTGGTGCACCATATTTCCATAGTGTGGCACTATGAGATGGCAAGGGATTCAGGAAAGAGGCTTGAGGGTGATTTTAAAAGCACTGAACCCTGGGTAATTAGAATTCACCTTTCTGTCTCTCCCTCTCTTGCTCTGTCTCCCCGGTTTCCCTCTCTTTCTCACTCTTTCTCTTTCTTTGTCTCTTGCTACCTTTGTATACCTACACCAATCTCTATTTTATCAACATCATTTCTCCTCTTTGGTTTTTCCCCATCTGGTTCCCAAACAAGGGACGGGGATGTGGCTTCCAAGCCAGGTGCTAAAGGACTAGGGTGAAACAGTGTATTTGGTAAAACTACCTGGGATTCCTTTGTATTCGTTTTCTGAAAGGATAGTGGAGCTGCATGGGTAACATGATTAGACACACGTATTCAGACACATATGCATGTTAGGTAAAAACCTCAGTGTTCAGAAAAGTCAGGCTTAGTGTTTAAATTTTCAACTCAAACTTTTTCTTTTGCCCTTCAACCACTTTGCATATTAAGACCTGAGATATATCAAAAACTTCATGCCATCGCTAAGTAGAATATAAGACGGCTATTAGAAACTCAGGTCTTAGTCCATTTAAGGATTTAATGATGTGTCAGAAACTTAAATAGACTCACATTTGTGGGAGGAAATATATTCCAGGTGAAATCTGTGGATAGGTCAAGTTTGGAAGCAGCCAGGGTTTGGTTTTCTGCTCCTCGTCTCCTCCATGAGCGTGTGTCTTAGAGAAGTCCTTGTGTGGCTTCCAGGTCTTCCTTCTCATCCTCGCCCTGCCTTTCCAGGACAGTGTCCCCAAAGCACGTCCCTGACTGGTTGATTTTTTCTCTCTAAAGTATTTAGTGGACTCGCATCTCCTGAAAAGAATCGTGTGGCTTCTTAATTAATCATAAAGGAGTTTAGTGTCTCCATTTCGTATTAAAGGTGCAAACTTCAGGAAAGAAATTGGATTTTTGGTGTCTGTTGGTTTTTCTGACTTTTTTTGCCAATAAAAAATCATGCTTTTATAAGCAATGTCAATGCTTATCCTATTGTCAAATATACCTAAAAATAACAGAGGGTGGAAGGAAGGGAGGGGAAGGGGAGACACTGGGAACTGAGTTAAAACAAGGCACACTCCAAGCTTTTCCATCATTGTATATACTATTGATATAAATATGATATATACTATATATACGTATATATGTATGTGTGTGTGTGTGTGTGTGTGTATAAACAGGGGCTGGGAGAAAGGCAGGGGAAGGGGAAAAACTGGAGACTGAATTAGAACAAGTTAAACTCCACACTTTCATAGTTCGGAGTTTGTATAATCTTGTGTTATATATAACTAAAAATAGAACCAATAAAAAATTGTTATGGAAAATTTGTGTCAATCCACCTTTTTCCACCTAATTAAACAGTAGTAGCTGTTTACATGAAACTCCTGCTACTATCTATACTCCAGCATACTTTTCAGTCTTACTTGTATACTCTGGTACTTGACTCTTCTACTTTTTTAATCACTGCACTTTACATACCTTTTAAGATCCGTCTTGTATAAAGCTTATTCACATAGCTCCAATGGAAGTAAGGTCCTATCTTCTGAAAGGCTGTCTTAGATAAACTTGACATATATAAAATACTGCTTACTTTTTTAAAAAGTAAAATAAAGGCATGTGCAGTGTTACATATCAGTAGCACCAGAGACTCAAGAGGCTGAGACAGGAGGATTACAAGTTAGAGGCCAGCCTCAGTAATTTAGCAAGACTATGTCCCAAAATAAAAAATAAAAGGGTTGAGATGTCGTTCAGTGGCAGAGGGTACCTGGTTTCAATTGTCTGAAAAGGATTGTCTGAAAAGAAAAAAAGAAAAAGAAGTATTTCAGTTAAATTATACATTCTCATTAAAAAATTGTTGCACTAAAAAATAGTTACTAGTGCCCTTAAATACATAAATCCAATAATTTGGAAATAGATATCATCGAATACATATCATCATTAAGATGGGATCATGGTTGAAATATCACTTTATATAGATATTTACATACACATATAAAGGAAAATAAGAGATAAGATGACACACAGTAAATAGATGATCATTCACATGTGTGCAGGTAAGAGATTACTAAAATGTGACTATACTCTTCAATTTAACTGTATTTTTTCAACTTTGTATTAATTGAGCAGGAAAATGAAAAGCAGCAAAGCAAATACCAAAAATGATGAATATTTCTTAAAAAATGAAGATATTAGTATTCTGAAACTTTCTTTTCTTTTTTTTTCCCTAAAGAGGACAGTGAAAGAGAGAGAGAGAGAGAGAGAGAGAGACAGAGAGAGAGAGAGAGAATATCAATTTGTATTTAGCTTCTCACATGGCTTTTGTTGCTCTGACACTCAGATGTGCACATGGTGTTGGGGTCTGATCTCATGTACCCACACATGCTGAGCAAGCGCTGCAACCGCAGAGCCACCGCTCCAGCCCCCCTGAAACTCCTTCTATTGAAACCTTGTTGTCATTTTTATAATTAGTGTTTTGATTTTAAACACTATTGATCACCATCTTCACATAAATATCTGTGAAAACAATATGTAGGCACATTTATAAGTTACTTTTTAGGAGTTCTGTGTTTAAATACATGTACATTATTATTTTAGCCATCTTTGATGCTGCCATGTCTAAAAAACCTGCAAAGCACAATTTTAGGGAAGGAAAAGTTATTTGGAGGCTCCTAGTTTCATTGGTCTTGGTCCATATACAGCAGGCTCCATTCCTGGGTGCTTCTGGTGAGGAGAACATCACGGCAGGAGAGTTTGGTGGAGAAAAATGGCTCAGGGCATTGGAATGGGGAAGCAGAATCCACTCACTAGGTACAAAGTATTTATCTCAAAGGTGTACCGGCAAGGACCCACCTCCTCCGGCCACACCCTACCTGCCTTCAGAGACCACTGCTAATCCCTATAAGGGGATTAATCCGCTGAATGGGTTAAGGCTCTCAGAACCCAATCATTTCACCTCTAAACCTTCTTCCTTCTCTCACACATGAGCTTTTGGAAGACACCTCCCATCCAAACCAAATCAGATATTTTCCTGTATTGATTCTCTGCTTGAAGGTCTTGTTTCCAATGTTCTACTTACTTTACCTCAGGTGTTATAACACCATAGGACCCAGGGTGGGCACTAGCTTAACTTTTTGAATCTCAGATCAAATATCAAATCTATAGAAAGTGAAAGTCCTGTGTAAGTTAGATGCGATTCTCAGTCCATTTTCAGCTGTTACAACTAAATCCCACCAACCAAGTTATTTATGAAGACTAGAAGTTCATTCACTCAGGATTCTAAGGTCTCAAAAGTTCAAAAATGGGTGCCACCTCTGGCAAGTACCTCTGCAAAGTTTCAAGGTGGCAGAGGGCATCACATGACAAGGCAGAAGGTCCTTGATCAGATCTTTACCCCTCTTCTTATACAGCCACAGTCCCATTGAATTGGGGCCCAACTTCATGACATTATTTAACATTAGTTACTTTCACTATCCTACTCAGATTGCTTCCACCCTGCTACTTCACCATGGTGAGAACTAAATTTCAACAGGAGTTTTGATGAGAACGTTAAAACATAACAATACTTTTAGTTACTCTCAAAAAATCACCATTTTTGCTTTTTTCATATTAGTCATTCCTAATTTTTTTTAGAGATAGAGAGAGTGAGAGAGAAAAATCAATTTTATTTATTTTTTCATCTCGCTTCTGGTTTTCATTTCTCCAAAATTTAGTTGTGTACATGGTGCTGGGGTTCAAACTTCAGGTCCTTTTGCGCATGCCAGGTATGCACTTTAACTGCTGAGCCACTGATCGAGCCCCTCATTCTTAGATTTTTAATGTGTTTAACATTTTTTTGCATTACTATTGTCTATTTACGCCCAACAGAAAACATATTCCACAACTGTACGGAGCTTTCTTATAGTTTTGATCATTGTTTCCTCATTGTTAGGTCCTGTATCAGTAGAAAAATGCATTGAACAGATAAAACTTTATGCATGGAAGAAAGAAGATTCAAAGTCAATTCTCCATTACAGATGGACTTTATAGTAAGCAGAAACACAAGCAGTGATAAAATAATTCATGATATCCATTTCACTAAAAATAATACATCCGCTAAAGTAAAATGATTGCTTGACAAATAAAAATAATAAAGCATGGCTTTCAGTTCATCATATTAAATGAATTTTAAAAACTAGAGAAAGATTTTACAACATAAGTTTATGTTAGCCTAATCTCCTTCTATCTTCAGAGACATGGTGTTTTTTCTTGACAATATTAGAATCTAAGTTGTTAAATGGGATTTATGGGGATTTTCCCTAAAATCAATCACATTTAATACTACAGGTAAAATCTGGTCATATCTAAATAATTAATCTTTGAGACCGTGATTTTGATAGAAAACACCAGCTCACCAATATTTAAGAATTACATAATTTAAGGATCATGTTCCATAATTGGTCAGTTCGCAAACGACCCAGGGCATTTGATCTTTTGTAGTCAAGATATAGAAAGTACCAAAATTTAGTTAATTTGGGAATAAATATTTATCCTTATTTGAAAATTAATTTTACAAGTAAAATTCAATTTAAAAATATAGCACTGTCAAATTAAAAACATATTCTTATATTTTACAATAGTTATAATTAGTCATTAAAAGAAAAAGATCCATAGATACTTTAGAAATGCAAATAAACTGTATTTGGGAGAAGACAATAGTTCCACAGTGATAAATAAATTCAGATCACAGTCAGAAAGTATAGGGGGAGTTAGCTAAGAACCTGATCACGCAAGATGCTTAAAAACCGCTCAGTGGTTACGGCACTTGCCTAGCATGCTAGAATATGTTAGTTCAAACCCCAGTACCATGTACAGAAAGTCACAGAGCAATGAAAACCACTGGAAACCTAAATAAAATTGATTCTTTCTCTCTCTCTCTCTCTCTCTCTCTTTCCTCTCTCTTACTGTCCCTCTCTCTTTATTAAAAGAAAAGTAATTATGACCACAATACGTAGGATATTAAATGAATCATATATTTAATTCAGCTAAATTTAGCAAGAGAATGTTTGAAAACAAAAAATAATCCTGTCTTACAAATAAATGAGATTTTCAGACGCTAACATTTCTTGGCTAGGCAACATGTCTGAAGTCACTAAATTACTTTGGTAAATTCAGGAGAAACTTCACCTATCTGCAGACAAATTATGGAAGTGGCAAATTTTGACAATAGCAAAACGAACTCTGCTCAGGAGGGCTTCACAGCTCTTCTATTTCCACCACTTGGGGAAACAATGAAAGGTTTGTATAAGTGAGACAGACTCTGATGACAAGAAATTGTCCCTACTGCCTGTTTCTCTAGCTTATGTGGGCTGATATTTCCTTCGCTCATGCACCATAGGTGGAAGGGAGACTCAGGGGTAGTCTCATGTGTTGCTTGCTGTTTGAGGGATAGGGAAGTGGTTTAAACTCTATCTAGAATGGTTAATATTGTCTCTTTATGGAAATAGGGTTATTTGCTGTAAAATAAGTTCAAATAGGCAATTCATCCCGTTTCTGCAGTGGTGATCACATCTAGTGCTCCTCATTGTTCTTGAAAGTCATCTAATCTCTTTCATAAGGAACTATAATTGAAAAGATACTTTGGTGGAATTTGACTATGTCAAGAACATTCTACCCATCACAGACACTCCTATAAAACTATGTTGACTTTGAAGATGCTTTAAAATGATTTAACATGTTACTCAGAACTTCTGTATGTCTCTTAGCCTCTTGATAGATACTCATGTCCGAAAGATTGATTGTTTCAACAAGGAATACTGCAAGCAGACCTGGAAATACAGGTGTTTGTCAAGGAAGGTCTGACATTTGTCACATTTCTTTGCCTTAGGATCAGTCCTGCTGCCTAAAATAATAATTGATTATATGTTTTTAGGGGTATACTTTTTCATAGTATATTGAATGTTTACACTCAATGGTTTTCTCAAAAATTTTAAAATAGGATGGCTTATGTTTTTACTGGAAATACTAAAATGAGACTGGGTGATTTACTTTTCACTGGTCCTATTAGATGGAAATTAAGAAGATAAATGATATACTACTGAATACCATGTTGAATCATTTTAAAGTAACTTAAATACCAAAATGATTTAGTAGGAGATCTGTAGCTGAACGACAGAACATTCTTGACATATGTTAATCACATCTCACAAAATCTTCATTAATAGTTACTTATCAAAGATGTGAGTTTGGATAATCTAGTTTAGATTACTTTCCATACCATAGGAAAAGGGAGGTATGGTGAGTCAGTGGTAGCGTGCTTGCCTGGCATACGTGAGGACCTGGGTTCAAACCCCAGAAGTGTCAGAAAAACAAAAACCAGAAAAACAATGAATAAAATTTATTTCCTCTTTAAAAAAAAAACAAGTGTACAATCACTAAATTCTACAATAATTTATTAAATTTATATTTTATATAAACTGTATTATATATGTCACTGAAAATTATTTGACATTTTAAAATATTAGGCATGATGACTGTTTACTTGAATATTAGGTCTGGAAAATTGCAGTGTTGATGTTTCAAAAAATTAAGTGAGACAAATTTTATGCTTTCTGTTTTAATTCAATAGCATGTTGATTAATTTTTAGAGTACTTGCCATTTTGTCTAAAGCCAGAACATATTGAGTGTCTCTGTAAAGTAAGGATCTACTTTAGCCTTCTAGACAGGCGCCCTTCCCACACACACAGGGCTTGCTGCCGGGAACTTCCATACCACCAGGCTCCTGCTCACTCCTCCATTTAATCACTGATATAGTTGGGTCTCATGGGCTGCTACATTCACACAAGGAAGCTTTATTTTTCCATAAATGAAGATGACAGAGATAAGGCACCCAAGAAGTGGATTCGCAAGCCTTCTAGGCCCTGGCAAATATCCTGGGTCCTGGAACTATTAGCATTGCCCATAGGTCCCCTCCAATACCACGGAGAACATGTGAGTGACAGCTTCCCTTGATATCAGAAGTCTACCATAATGCAGGTATGCATATTAATTTTTGGCTTAGAGATTTTTAAAAGTAGAAGCATATTGTAGTGTTGTGAACCAACAAGACCTCAAACTACTCCAGTGTAGTATGTTCAGCAGGAAATAAAGGTCCTGACACAAGGGTTTAGAATTGGAAGGGGACATGCAAAAGGTAAATAAGCACGTGAAAAGATACTCAGCACCATTAGCCATTAGGGGAAACCAAATTGGAATGGAAATTCAATACCAGTACACACCTACGCAAATGGCTTAAATGTTTCAAGGATAATAGCAATAGCATGGGACGCTGACAAGGACCCAGCATTACTTCATCACTGCTACGTTCCTGGTGCAAACAGAGAGTAATGTCTCCACTCTAAACTAGCAGCTTCTTAAAAAACTAAATATGCAATTGCTGTGAAATCCAGTAATTGCCTTCCCAGGCATTTATCCCAGAGAAATAAAAGCATATGTTCACATGTTCACACATACCCCAGACAGTTTTACCCATATTAGTGAACACTGGAAATGCCCCAATGTCCTTCAACTGTTGATTGAATTAAAAACAAACAAAATCCAAACAAACACAATACCCAATAAACTGTGATACATCTGTACAGCTATTTATTAAGCTATGAAAAGGAACAAATAATTGATATGATGTTGTGGATGGATCTCAAGAGAACCAGGTTGGGCAATAAAAGCCAATCCAAAAGGCTTATATATACTTATGATTCTTTATATGTGACTTCTTCATATAAATGTTGAAAAAGATTAGAGGAAGCCAGAATGTCCTGGCAGGGATGTGAAGGCTGAGGGATGTGTGCAGTTCTAGTGGGATAATACAGGAATCTGTGGTGATAGCACTGGGGTGTTGGACATGCCAGCCTACACGTCCAATAAACCTGTATGTAATTAAACACACAACCGTGCATATGTGTGCGCGCAAATACAGAGATTTTATGTAAAAGTGAGTAAAGCTGAGCAAGAGAGGTTAGTTGTGTCAGTGTCACTTTCTAGCTTATGATGCTGTACTTCAAGTAGTTTTCATGGGGGAAACCAGATACAGATTGTACAGGATCTCTGACTTATTTCTTACAACAACATTTTAATTTGTGATTATTTCAAAAGAAATTAATGAAATAAATAGCAGGAGGGAAAATACAATGGAGTTTATTCAAAAATTAAAATATGATCACCAAGTGACTTGGTGATCCCAATTCTGGCCTTATCACTTAAAGAGTTGAAATCAAGATGTCGTTGCCGTGGTTATTGCGGTCTTATTCACAGATATGGTACAGAAAGATTAAACACCCATTGCCATAAATGGATAAGCAAAATGTGGCATAGAAACATAGTGGGGAATGGTGCAGCCGCTAAATGCGTGAAATTCTGCCCCATGTGACAACGTGGAGCCAAGTGGAGAACGTGAAGCTTAGTGGAAGCATCTAGTCACAGGACACATACCACGGTTGCACTTGCAGAGGATGCTTAGGAAAGTCAGACTCACAGCGGGAGTAAACTATTCCTTTGCAGGAGCTGGGAGGAAAGGTTGAGAAGAGCTCTCTCATCAGAGTATTAATAGTCAATTATAAAATGTGAATATTCACATATAAAATGTGAAATTGCTGAGCTACGTTATACAGTTACACTTTATGTTGTGTACACTATCTTAAAATTTGTGAGGATAGGCCTCATGTTGTGTTCTCACCACAATAGCAGCAAAAGTTTTAAATAGAAAGATAAAATTTGAATAGCAACGCATGAGGTTATCTTTTCATCCTAAGTGTATCAATGCAGGGCAACCTCAGGTATTTAAAAAAAAATTATCAACAGTGTCCCATTATGGTTTTAATTTGCATTCATTTTGTCAGTTAAGAAGTAGACACTTAATATCATATCTTAATTTGCCATTTGGACTTTATTTTTGTGTGTGTGTGTTAATTTCCAATGCATCATTTGCCATATTCTTCATGATATTTTAATTTTTATGTGTGTGTTTTGAATACTAATATTTCCTGGTTTGAGGCAGTACATCATCTCCCATCTGTGGTTTATGTCTTTGTGGCTTTGCTGTTAAGGTGGTTATAGGAGAGAGACATTAATTTTATGTAATCAGGCATCAAAGCTTCCATTTATATTGCATATATTGAGGGTCTTGGTTAAATGATCCATTATATCTTCATACCATAGCCAAATCTGCCCCCCTAAAAAAATGTTAGCTAGACAGAAAGGAGAGTTTTCCTACCCTTGGAGTGAAATAGTCACATCAGTAGGAGGATACCTTAGGTACCCCTCAAAATCTCACTGACAACCTAGACTTTTGTACCTTTTAAACCTTTCATGAGGAAGTGTGAAATATACTAATTTGCAGGGGGTGTTACTAGGGATCAAACTAGCAGTACAATTTACAACCACCAAGTTGTGGAACCAGCACAGGTACCCATCAGCAGACAAATGGATAAAGAAATGTGGTAGATACACACAGTGGAGTTTCACTCAGTCATGCAGAAGAATGAAATTATGCCATTGTATGGCAAGTGGGTAAAATCAGAAAATATGCTAAGGAGATAAGCCAGATTCAGAAACTCAAGGATCAAATATTTTCTCCCATGTGTAGGAATATACAACAATGATCACACTAATCTCTATCCAACATGTACCAATTAAAATAAAACTGAGAACTGATATTTTTTCCTCAAAGAATCCTTAGTGATGTTAACACATACTTCTAAATTCAAATTATAGAGGAATTACTGTACCAAGATGTAAAATGGTCAGAAGAATATATGTTGTAAGAAGGAATAATAATCAAAGACTTTGGAAATATGCAAGAATAAATCCAAATAAACCTTCACTTAATAAATTAAAGAAATACTTTTGTCTTATTTGTGGGATTAAAACCCAAGGGGGGACTGGAGCAGTGGCTTGGTGGTTGCAGTGTTTGGCATGTACGAGGGTGGGGTTCAAACCCCAGAACTATGTTTACAGCGAAGTATAGGAGCAACAAAAGCCACATGAAAAATTTAAATAAAATTCCCTCTCTCCACTCTTTCTCACTGTTCCTCTCTCCAAAAGGAAAAAAAAAAAAAAAAAAAAAAAAAAAAAAAAAAAAAGAAAAGACAGGGGATGGGGCACTGGCTCAGTGCACTTGGACAAAGAGAACTTACCTAGAATGCATGAATACCTGGGTTTAAACTCCAGCACCACATAAACAATTAAGTGTCAGGGAAACAAAAGGCAGATAAAAAATGAGTGAAGTTTTTTTTTTCTTTCTTTCTCACTATTTCCCTCCCTCTCTCTTAAGAAAAAAATCCCACAAGATAGACTAAAATCTTTGGACAACTTATCATGTAAACCAGCAACACTCGTCAGTTAAGAATCCTTTGGTTTTATATTAATGTGTTAAGGAAAAGGATGAAAGACATTAACTTTATACTTTAAGTGTAAATATTAAAGTACCTAGAAAAGTCAGTAAACAAAAAGAAAAAGTGTAATTTCCAAAAGTATATAGTATAGAGTAAAGATTTGGAAATTAAAAAAAAATGATAGTATAACAAGAAAAAATAAAGGTTGTCCACCAAAAGGCAGAAAAGATATTGATGAAATGTAAATCTAAATATATATCTGCCCAAAATAAATATTCTGTTACAATTAGAAACCTCGACGGGTTTACAAAATTGTTCATTTTGTTCTGATGAATAGACAGTAAACACAGAATCAGGATCAGTGACATTAAAGCATTGCCAGTGTCGGAAGGGAAACAACGTTCACCGATGTGCACAAGCTCACGCTACCCATCTGTCCTGGAACAAAAATAAATGCAAATTGTATTGTTAAACCTGATTGGTTGAAAGTTTAAGATCCACATTGATAGAGAAACAAAGGAATATAACACAGCAGTGAAAACCATAATAACCATAGCTTATTAGCTATGGTTGCAAACAATAATGATTAGCCTCTCAAAAGCAAACTGTAGAAACACAAATGTTGCTGTTTACTTAAACCATAAAGTGTGCTAAAATAAATAGTAAATTGTTCTGAGATGCTGTTGTAGTTTAGAAAGGTGTCCATCGAAGGATCACGTGTGAGACAATGTAAGAAAATTCAAAGCTAAAATGATTGGGTTATGAGAGTTTCAACCGAATCAGTGCATTGATCTACTGTAGTGATTGACTGCATGGACACTGTGGGCAGTTAAGGTCTGGCTGAAGGAAGTGGGTCACTGGGGCTGTGCCTTTGGAGTTTATATCTTGCTCTTGGTGAGCAGAGCTCTCTCTGCTTCCTGATGCCATGTCCTGCGTCAGTTTCCTCCAGCCATGCTCTTCCATCTTGATGTTCTTCCTCACCTTGAACCCAGAGCAATGGGATGGGACATCTATGGACAGAGAGCTATCAAACCATGAGCACTCAAAAAAGGTTTCCTCCATGAACTGTTCTAGTTTCTTTCGGTCACAGTGGCAAAAAAGCTGATTAAAACAGATGCATTATATATGGTAAAACTGATTAAAATGAGGAGCAATTAAATATAAAATTCTAGGTACAAATCACTTCTAAAGCATGAGAGGATAGACCAAGGGAACAAAAGAGAACGCAGAGTCAGGCGTAGCCCTGGAAACTGGCTTAGTGTGTGTAGTTAAGTTAGGAATTGGTTTCAGAGAATACTCATGATTTTCACACTTTCATGTATATTTTACGTGAGTTCATTAAATCCTCAAATGGTTTTGATAAAATAGTATTAAGTAGGATTAAATAAAGGGATAATAAAACAAATAAGACAAGTGCCAAATGCTGAAGTGAGATTATAATTGTAATAGTAGATAATTATATATAATTGACAAATTATGAAACCGCTCAAAATACCCATAGGTATACTTTTATTCAAAGGGAAAAGATAAATATAAAGAGTACATTTAAAAGACTCAGGGCTAGTTTTCATTTTTATGTTACAAGGTATATAAGTATAAGGCATTTATACCTTGCCTCTCTGAGCCAATTTTACTCTTAGTCAATTTTGGGTGTTTTGGGGTTCTGGGGATTGAACCCAGGGACACATAACCACTCAGCTATATCTGCAGCCCTTTTCTTTCTTTATTTTGAGACAAGGTCTAAGTTCCTCTGGTCCTTGCCAAGTTGCTGAGGCTGACTTTGAACTTGTGATCCTCCTGCCTCAGCCTCCCACGCTCCTGGGGTTAGAGATGAGAGCCGCAGCACCCATAAGTAGAATCCTTTGTGCAAAAGTTCCTTTACCCCCTATCAGACCACTCTCTTCCCAGGTTCATATCAGGCCCATTTATGAGAACCCTCTATTCTCCAGTAGAGCTCTATTAACGCAGAGCCTGCATTTGCTCTGCGTTATAAAACCTGGGCGCTGCTCTGTCTTGCAATAACCATGAGCACCCATCCAACGAGTGTGGAGCACCAGGCATTCCATATTGTGGAAATTTCATATGCTTTTTCTAAATAACCAAATGAAGAAATAAAGGTTTAAATAAAGGCTATCATGAAATACTTATAGCTTCCTTCCTATGATTAAAATATATCCAGAGGGGCTGGAGCGGTTGCCCAGCATGCGCAAGTACACAGGTTCAAACGCCAGCACCCAGGTACACAACTAAGTGTCAGAGCAACGAAAGCCATGTGAAAAACTCAATAAAAGTTGATTCTCTCTCTCTCACTGTCCTTCTCTCTTAAAAAAAAAATATATATAGAAAGTGTTTAATACTATATTTGAAAACTCATTCAATCTGAAATATCTATTTTTTCCCCAGCTTTTTCTCAGAAAAAAAAAATTACCTTGATTAGATTTCAAAGATACGTCTCTGGGTTTTGATAGAATATTAATTAAAATAAAAATGTGGTTCTACCTGTACTTTATCTCAATAGTGCCTGAAATAATTTATGAAAGCGTTTATGCCCCTGGAGATCTCCTAATAATCCACGGCAGGAGTTTCAAAACCTCCATCTCTTGCTCAAGGCACAATAGTGTGCCTTGATTTGCGCTCTCTTTGAACCAACAGCATGTCTCTAAATATTTAATTTACAAAGCTGTCAGTGGGCATTGCAACTGTATGAAAGACTAAAAGTTTCATTCATTTCTGTGTAAAACAAGATTATGGTTCGAAAAATGAAGTGAAGTTTCCCAATATACTTTTGACAGTCTGGAAGCAACAGGCTTCATTTGCAGCTGATGATGGAGTCGATGGAAAACTAAGCGAAGAAAGGATGCAAGCAACAGTCACCGGGAAGACACAGATGGCATGAACAGGTGGTGGCGACGCAGCAGTAGTGGATGATGAATGGAATACTGATGGTAGAAAAATACGACCAGGTTCCATAAAAGTCAGCTGTATTTCAGCCCAGGCTACTAAATTCCAGAGGACAGAATCAGGGACCCATCTGGGGCACTTATGGTTGATATAGGAAACTTGTCAGTGCTTGAAAACAATGCCATACCTCTGACTTATTGAACAAGGAATTTGGTATCAGCCAGCCAGGATTGATTCATTATTTCTAAAGTTTTATTATTGAATTTGAGTGGGAAATCTATTTACAGGGAAGGATTTAAGAGGGCATCTTTGTATGTGAAAGGAGTTACCATGTTCTTTTTGCAAGGTACAGAGCACAGTTTCTTGAACTATAAAATAAAGGGCCATTTTTAGCCTTGGTAATAACCCTTAATGTGTCAGCAACATCCTAATTAAGTATTTTATACAATGAAGCCCATCAGTATGGAAATGTGTCCGAGCCACAGTACATTATAAAAACTCGCTGAGGGATTTCACATCCTATGCAATACTGTTCCTTGAGAGAGCAGTACAGGGAGAAAGGTTAACAAAATTGTCTTTTGTCTTCCTCTGAGATAATTTTCCTACCATAGATTTTAGATGGAACTATTTCAGCATGCCCACCAAAATATTTTTCAAATATTAAATTAAAAATCAGTTTTAAAAATGTGAGGACCCAGATTCAAACCCTAGCACCACATGCAGAACTAAGTGTCAGAGCAACAAAAACCTAGTGAAAAACTAAATAAAATTGATTCTATTTTTTTTCTCTCTCTTTCTTAGAAAAATTGATATTATTGCATATCATTTAGGTTTGATTAGTTTAATGCAATGTAAATATCACATATAGAAAAATCTGGGGGCTGTGTGCAAGCTTGCAATGACTAGTAGTCGTTGAAACAGTGATTTTTGAAAGGTTTTATATATTTTCCCTTCCAGTTTTCTTGGGGGAACAACATATTACATTTTCATACATATTCTAATTTCAAATCAATCACTAAATAAAATGAATCTGGCTTACCATTAGCACTGCAGAGTCAATAAATGTGTAGAAATGATCAATATTCCTTCATACTAAATGTAAGAAATGCTGTTCAAATTTTACAGATTCATGCCGAGATCACATGTGGACATGATGCGTCAGTAGTTAAAAAATACTAATGAGCTGTCTCAACCTAGAAGAAATGATTTCTTTGAGAAATGCCTCTGTAGCTCGGGCACTACACTGGTAAGTTCAGGTACATGTGTGGAGTGACTGGAGTATGTGCCCTGGGGACAGAGGAACCTCAAGTGACAGCGGAACCTTCACAGACCTGAGTGACAGGTGTACAGGAACCTGTGTGTCACTCAGGTAAGACTTGCATCTGTGTTTAAATATTCCAGTGGACAACCTCCCAATAGCTACAAATCACCCTCAGGTTTGAGAATAACATGAGAAGGTTCAGGGCCAGTCTTTCTGGTTTCAAAATTACAGCTTTGCCACCTCAGCCATCCAAGCTGGATATGTTGGGGGCCGCGATGCCTCCTCTATCTGTACTCTAAGTACTAACCATCCCCGTTAGCAGAAATCGTCCTTGCACATGACAACACGCAGCAGCGTCCGCAGGGTGGATGAGATGGGAGCTGTCAAGTTAGGCAGATATGACTAGTTTTGAAATCTGCTTCCTCTAAGAATATTATTCAGATATCCCCTCAATTTGTTCCACCTGAAATACAATAATTTCTCTTCCTATTATTCCAGTGTAGATCTAAATTGTCCATTGTCACCTTACCTTTCAGTGTACATGGTCTAAATTCTAGGATTAATTATTTTCTCCCTATTATTTTGTGAACTATTTGTCCAATTAAATGTACACTTATTATTAAATGTTAATAAAAATCAACACATTTCCCTATGCTTAAGGCTTTTTTGCCCTTTCAGGAGAGAAGTACATCCCATGTTCAAGTATACACGGATTAGATACAACTGAGTGTTAACTTACGATGAAGGTGCAGAATCCAAGTCCTCATGCAAGCAGTAGCCTATTTACCCTGGTAGAATGTAAAGATAATGAAGACATATTTTTTCCCATTTTGTATACTATTACCTCTCCAGCACTTAGGAAAGTTTCTGGTATGCAGATGGTGCTCAGTGATATTTTCTTTTAACACCTTTGTGAATCAGAGGCTTACATTACAAGAAATATGTCTTAAGGTAAAACCAACTCAAAGATCTTATGGCAAAACTTTGAGGCCCGGAGATGGACTCAGGAGGGCAGTGTGATTGTGAGCATGGCTCTTCTGCTTCTCAGGGATCAGGGCAGAAAACCTAAAAGGACAACAACTTGCTGTCCACAGAGAGGAAAGCAGGAGAATATTTTAGGATTCTGGAGCAGATACAGAGCAGCCAGAATCTGTGTGGCACACACTGAGTCAAGAAAAGAAATTCATACTACACGGATGGTGTGGAGGGAAAAACAAGCTTGTACTTCCCTGGTTCAAGAACTCCCCCTGCTCCTGTCAAGTGGGAAGCGGAAGGACCTGAATTCTGGCATTTTACACCAGCTGCCCAGGTTCCCATCAGTTAGCCACTATTATTTTGCCTAGCAAACGGCAAGCTTCCCTCTTCCTTGGTTCTTATAGTTGTAGTTCTCAAGTCTATTCGTATGGTCTCATTTTAAATAGCCCCTATCTCAGGATCCCAGCCCAGTGACATCAAAGACACGAGCCGTCTGCCTCCTCATGTATGAAAATTCCCACCCTCATTTCTCATACCCATCACAAACACCAGAGATTAAGAGGCAGGACAGTTTCAAAGCAGAGGTGGTCAGAAGGAGGCTGAGGGCAACATCAGATGGAGGGAGGACTTGGAAGATGTGGTTCTAGACCCTCCATCAGGGAAAGTGGCTGATGGTAACAGTATAAAACTCTCCTGATCTCGATTATGCAAGGCATTCCAGGTTGTTTCCTCACTCAGGTTGTGATACAATAAGGAGCAGGAGGAAGGTCCTGTAACAAGGTCCTATGCCGCCTCCCATAAGGTGGATTCACCAAAGTGTGTGACATTGGAGTCCCTCCAGTGCCCTTGAGTGCTCGCAGGAACTAAGTCAAGCGCAGAGAGCGGATTCAGGTTCCATGTTCCAGTCCTGGAGATGTCATTCATGTTGATCACATTCCACTGGCCAGAACACAGTCACATGATCTTAGCTGCAAGTTGGAAGAGGAAGTATGGGTAGCCAGAATAAAAAGGACATGGGCTGACAAAATATAAGATTTACTCTGCTGACATCTTCCCTTCTGCTTGTCAATGTTTAATTCATGGTCACCACATAGAATATGCTCGCTCCTTGCCAAGGGGCACATCCCAAAGTTCAATGCAGAAGGCCATCTTATCCATTTTGAGCCCAGGGCTTACAAGTGAGGCACATTTCTTTTTACCATGTGCAGGCGTAGCTGGGGATCTTGTGTTCTAGCTCTAAAACAAATATACAATTGGTATCTAGGACAGTATATAACAATCTGTACTCCCACTAGAAATAAAAGATGGGTGACAGATAAGGGGGAATAAGAGCAAAAAGGTCCGCAATGACCTGCTATTCTCTGGACAGATGCTATGAGTGGGGAGGTTTTCATTACTCCTGGGCTTACATGAGGATCCAGGTTCCTGTCTCCTTGTCCATGTTCCTCCAAAGTTGAGGACAGGGTTTCTGTGATTAATCTGGCCCTTTGTATTTCCATATTAGTTTTAGGATCAACTTACACATTTCTGCAAAAGAAGTAGCTTCAATTTTGCAGATATTAAATTGAATCTGTGTTTAAGTTTAGGAAGCATCACCATTTTAGGATTAGTATAGTTTCCAGTTGAGAAATCTAAAATGTCTTTCTCTTTACCTAGATATTCTTAAAATTATTTTAACAATGGCTCCTGTTACTTAGTGTCTTGCATTTCAGTGTTATTTATTCCCTTCTACTTTGATTTTTGAAGTGAAAACAAATATAATTATAATCGTAAATTTATTTTGGGGTTGTTCATTAGTAGCATATAGAGTGCAAACTGATTTTTTTCTATTTATCTTGCATATTGCAATCTTAGTGAAGTTCATTATTTTAAATTTGGCTTAGGAGTTCCTTTATACAAGATTGTATCATCTGTGATAATTACAGTTCCACATTTTTCTTTTTGATTTGGAGTTTTATATTCTTTTCCCTGCTTGCCCAGCTTAGAATCTCCAGTGCAATTTAGAATAGAATTGGTTAGAATGGGTGTTCTTGTCTTGGTCCTGATTCAAGGGGAAAGTTTGATGCTAGATATGAGTTTTCCATAGCTGCCTTCCCTCAGGTGAAGAATCTTCCCTGTATTACAAATTTGTTGACTTTCTTAGATGTTTTATAATGAAAACCCTGGATTTAGTTTAAAAATATGTTCATGTGGGTTTTATATTTTGTTTTATGAATACAGTGTGTTATATTTCTTGATTTTTATAAATTGAATCTGTCTGATCTTCCTGCAGTAAATACCATTTGGTCATGGTGTGTGATCTTTTCATTTGTTGCTAGATTGTGTCTGCTAGTATTTTCTCGAGAATTCTTATCTTTATATGCCTGATGCATATTAATTGGTAGTTTTCTAGTCTTGTGATGCATTTGTCTAATTTTCTCTGACTTGTTTCTAGTGTAATACTGGCTTCATAGAATGAGTTGGGAAATGTTTCCTCTTCAGCAAGTTTTGAAAAGTTTTTGAAGGAGAGCAATTAGTTGTTCTTTAAACGTTTAGTAGAATTTACCAAATAAAGCCATGTTTTCTTGTACTTTTCTTTGTTCTAAAAATGTTCCCTAAGTTTTGTGAATGAATTGATTAAGTAGACTTTATTTTTAAAGCACTTATAGGCTTACAAGTGGATTCTCTGTTTCGCTAGGACTGTTACAATGATCTGTCTCTTATTGTTGGAATCTTTTTTTTTTCTTTTCCTGTCCAAGTCTGGATAAAAACTTTAATTTTTTTTTTAATTTTTGCTGTTTTCAAGGAGTTAGGTAGTGGTTTCATTGATTTTCTTTATTTTATTTTCTGTTCAGTTTCGCATTTTCTCTGCACCAATTTTCATTGTTTTCTTCTTTCTTGCTTTGAGGTTAAGTTTGCTCTGTATTTTCTAGCTTCCTAAGATAGAAAGTTAGAAAACTGAGGTACTATTTCAAGGTCTATCTTCATTTTATATATATCTATATGTTTATATGTGTATGTGTATACTTGCTTATGAATACATGTGAGTGTGCATGCTGTCAACTATAAATTTTACTCTAAGCACTACTTTTGCTACATTCCAAGTTTGTACATGTTTTACCTTTTATTTTTATTTCAGAGCATTCAAATTTTTCTTATGATTTCTCTTTTAACCCATTAGATATTGAGTGGTGCGTTATTAAATTTCCACATTTGTGGATTTATCAAATTTTTTCCTACTGATTCTGTTACTCAATTTTCTATCACTATAACAAATATCATAGAGAATGAAATGATCAGAATAAAAGATTTTGTTTGTTTATTTTTTTTTCTCATGGTTTCAGATGATCCACTCTATGACTGGATGGCTTTGTTGCTTCTTAGCCTGTAGCAGAGCAGCAGAACGTGGTGGGAGCACATGGGGAAGCAAAACCACATACTCCCTGACCAGCAAGTGAGAGAGAGAAAGAGGAAGGGGCAGGTTCCTACAGTGCCCTTCAAAGATATAAAACCAGTAACCTAAAAACTTCCCACCAAGCCTCACTTAAAGTTTCCATAACCTCCTAACAGTGCGGCCCTGGATACGTTGCCTCCAAAACACCAACCTTTAGGGAGACATTTAAAATTTGAACCACAGAAAATTCTAATTTCATTCCATCGCAATGAGAGAATAGTGCATATGAGTTAACTCTTTTTAAATGTATCCACACCTGTTTTATTCGTATGTCTTATGCTCTGTCCTGGAGAATGATCTGTGTGTGCATGAGAAGAATGTTTATTATGTTGTTCATAGAAGGTTCTGTTTATGTCTCTTACATAAAGAAGATATTAGCATAGATACAACACCTTTCTTTGGTTTCTATTTCATTCTTCTTCCTTGTACTTTCAGATTGTTTGGGTCTTTGAATCATAAGTATTTCTCTATTGTCAAGAAAAAATTGGAGAATATCATTTTATCTGTTTTTCCAATATTTGACTTTTTATTGGAGTGTTTATATAATTCTCAATATAATGACTGGCTAGATAGAATTTAGATATGCAAATTTGTTACTTCCATTTTCATGCAATTTCCTTGTGCTCAAGGACAATAAACTCCATGTTTGTGAGGGGAAGTTAAAGGCTTGGTGACTAAGGCTCCCTTGGTGACACCATGCTCAGTTTAAACATTTCCTCTGTATTTCATAGGCTTTTTACATGTTGTCCAAATATAATGAAGATGCCATTACTTAATATTTTCTTTTATAAAGATTTCATCTTTGGCATTTAAAGTACTTTTGTTGATAAATGCTGAGAAATTCAAGATCACAATTATTCTTTGCTAAATAGCAGTGGAAGTAGACTTTGTCAAAGGATTCATACCACACGATTATAACGTTTCAATGTAGAGCTGTGGCACACAGTCGGGCCTCGTGAGATGTCTGACACATCATGAGAACACTCTTAAAACCTTTTCCAGTGAACAGATGGTTTTCTTGCATATATTTCTCATTTTAAAAACAAAAGCAATACAAATAGTTGTTGAATATGGACGGCAGGCTTCTATATAATATTGAGATAGGTCATTTAATAAAGCCCTATATTTTTGCTCTACTGCTGTAAATATTCAGAAGGGATGAAACAGAAATAACCATGCTAAACAACATTCAAAAAGCTTTAATGGAAATTTTAAAAAAAACCACAATTGTTATTTTTGAAAGTGTGTTCAAATCAAGACTTTGGAGTGTAAGGGCCTAAATGAACTAAGGGAGCACCCCATGTGCAGAGTCAGGGAAAAAATTCATGAAAGGGGCAATGCCAAGGCCAAGGCAGGGATGCACTTGGAGATTTGGGGAAGCTCAGAAAAGAATGAGTACCTAGAGCAGAGCGAACAGACAAGGAGTGTAAAGAACTTGCTGCTTCTCCATGCAGCAGTCGGTGTTTTCAAAATTAACCTTGCTTGGTGTCTTCTCACTCCTATTAATATCTCTCAGTACTTTCACCCGTCAGGTGGAACTTTCCCAGTGCAGTGAGGACCCTACCTGAAGAGTTCCCTACCTACACAGAAACCCTCACAGCACCAGGTGCAGCTTTGGAAAAATCCTCTTCATCCCCACGTATGATCTTGCTCCCTTTGTCCATGATAGATGACAAGTTATAAGATGATGTGAAGGGGATTCAGGGCCCTCCTTCACAAAAAGAAAAAAATAAACAATTAATTAAAACTTTCATCTTCCCAGGTTGCCTATTTGTGAATAAATCAGATAATTTGAGTGAGGTTCAAGGTCAGTATGAACATGAAACTATGAGTAGATAATCTAAACGAAGGAGAACTCTACAAATTGGAGAAGCAGAGGTGAAAGGTAGCGCTGTTATTTATTTCTATCTGATTTTAAAAAGCTGGAATCATCTTACAAATGCTACTGTCCCATGCATTCCTGATCTTTTCAGCATAATATTCTGACAGCCATTAGAATTTTCAAAAGCTTTGTTTTAAAAACATACTTTTAAGTAACAGAAGCTATATGCCCATTTCACATTTTTCACAGCTACAGCAAATTCTTTGTTACCGTCAGTGGGCAAACTCACTTCAGGTCAAGGTTGCCTCTAATGTATTCTGCAATCCGTTGTCTGATGGTGCAAGTCCAAACCTGCTGTTCTGTTGAACATGTCCCTTGATTACTTGGAGTAATGCTATATGTAGTTATTACTCTTTGATGGTAAGTCTCCAGCTTATCTTTTTTCCATGTACCTGGGCATATATTTCACATTTAAGAATATTATATTTCAGTAGAGAGACATGTCTTGGTGATTCTATCAGAAATGATTTTTGTTTCAAGGTAAAAGTATTTCCTTGATATTCAGATGAGGGCAAAGAAAATGAGCATATCGTGTTTAAATTCTACTTCCACTTCTGAGAATATTAAATCTTGTGGCCTTAGAATGAAATGCCTGATATCTTACATTTGCAAAAGTATTTTACTGGAGTCTTATTATAGTTAATTACCATTTATATCTTGCTTAGCTTCTCAATTCTGTGTTATAAACTCTAACATTATAATTATGTACACAGAGACATGTATTTGGTTCATTTTTTGTCTTTCAAATACTATAATTAAGCTAAATACTCCTTAAACTCTAGTTAGTTGTTAAATAATATCATTTATAATAAGATTCAAATGGTAAAATTAAAGATGGAAAGAATATGAATCCTACTCTAGCATTTTTTAATCCCAGTTTTTTCTTGAAATAAGGAAATTCTTTAAGCTTCTCAGAGACAGTTTTTTTCCATATAAGAAATATCTCGCAGAGAATAAAATGGTTTGCTGAAATTATCTGCGTAGAAAAATGTCCTATGTGTGCTAATGAGCTGGACAAAGCTTACCTTAGACAGCCCATTTTATCCTAAATCAGTGTCTGAGAACATCCTCCCAGTTGAAGATCTAAGTGTAAATTTTGGTGCACTTAAACCATGTTCTGAATTTCCATTTGTCTTAAATATACAAAAAGGTTTTTCTAACTATTTATGTGACATTCACTTTGTTAGGCTTCTGAAGGTTCATACTTTGTCTTAATATTGGTTTTGTGATCTTGGGAGGATAGGGTGGCAATAATCCACAAAAATTTTCCTTCTTTAATATTTCTGATTTAATGTATTCTGAGTGTTCATTTTGTTATCCTGTGCCAAACTAAAAACCCTGTATAATTTCAGTGTTCAAAACTATGTCAGACACAGTATTCGTACTGGAGTAGAATTTGAAACAATTTTATCATGAATCTTTTAAGGAGGTGGCTCTTAGGTAGCATTGTTCTGATCAGGGAGCCCTTACAATATATTTCTTAAATGCATATGATTAAGGGTTTAAATGTGATTATGAACAGTATTCAGTTTCTCATATATTTTTAAATTCCCCTGGGAATTTTTAGCTAAGAAATCGAGACAATGTTTCAACACTTTGAAACACGAGTGGGGGAAAGGTATGAGACACCTTGATTGATGTTAGGATGTCATTTCATTATCCATCCTGTGGTTTAAATCTTTCACTAGCATGACACTGAGCAGTGAAATTAAAGTGGAGTTTCTAATTGTCAGTTGACTGAGCTTTGTTTTCTAATATTGCTATGCTATCATCTGAGTTTTTGCTGGATTATGATTTAAGTAGTTGCACTTTTTTCCTTTTACATCCAATTCATCCATCTAGTGACATCAACCTGCCTTTCAAATTTTTTTTCACCTAGTGATCTAAATCCTCCACAGTGATTTCCTACTGAGTGAGTAATGAAATATTAACAGTAAGATGCTCACCTAAGTGCCGTGCAGGAGCTGGGATTTAACATTGCTTTAAGACATTGGCACTTTTAACTTTAGATCTCTTCTAGTCCCCACCAAGGCACAATTGAATTCCCTTTATTGTATTCTGTCTTAGTTTATGCTCTCCTAGAAGTATATCCTGAGATTGTCAACTGTTTGGTTTTGTAGGTGACTTCAGGAAGCACCATGAGCAGGACAGCAGGCACAGGACATGAGGAATCCAAGTGGGCAAATAGAGCCAATGCAGAGTTCTTTAACACACACATTATCACCAAGAGTGTGTGGGGACCCGACACACTCTGCCTAGCGATGTAGAATACACTTGAGAGTTTTCCTGTCCGGGAGCAGGAGTAAGTACACACCACATCTCTGAACTTGCGGGTTGGGATGTGCTCCAGGGACCACAGCAGTTCCTGGACATTTCAAGACGGATGTTGAGCCAGGGATGGTTCCAGGAAATGCTCTCCAACGTCTGAATTCAGATGAATGCACACTGAAGTGGGAGGTGTGAAGGATCCTGAGTGAACACTGACAGCTACCGTGGGTCTCATTTTTGTTCTTCTGGCATTTTCTTTTCTCTTTCAACTCTACCTTTTTCTATATTCATAATAAAGTGCTAGTTCCTTGACTGTGTGTTTATTTCTGCACACTAGCAGTCCCTCTTACAATCATTGAGAGTATAATTAATTATTTCAATGTGGAATGAAATTCATTATCGATATTATTCTTATGCATATCCATGAATCTAACTGACTAAGAGTGAAGCTCATACCTGCTATAATACATCACAGTGAGATGAGTGAAGGTTTGGGGTCACTCCCCTCAGTTTCTAGTAATTAAAATGATAGTGCACACATATGTGCAACTGCACACACACAAATACACACACACTAATAACAAAATAAATGCTCCTGGAAACTACAAACAGACCAGAAGAAGAAATGTGCAAAGATGTGAGAGGAACTAAATCACCCATGACAGTGGCCGCCAGATTCAGAAGGATGCAGTACAAACCCAAGGTCAATAATTTGTAGAAATATAGGTTCAGAATGAGTGAGAAGTCTATCATCACACAACCTGAGATTAGGAATTGTGATGAAGTTCCCCAAGTTGCTAAAAAAGGCAAAAAGTGCTCCCGGGATTCCAGGGCAAAGATGCACAGCTATAAGGCAAGTGGCCCTGAAGCACTCTCAGCGTCTGAAGCAGGCTTCTGCTGGCTTGAGGTGCGAGCTCCGCTGTTCCTCAATTTCCTGTGGAAGGTTACAGTCAACTCCACGGCTGCTCATCTGCAGCACCAGGTCCCAAATCCTGAAAGCTCAGCATTTCCTTCTACTACATCCTACTCTCACTCACATTTTAGAAATGACCACACGTAGTAAACCAGCAAGAGACCAGAACCATCCCAAGGTCAACCCAAGGGCCCATGGAGGACTATAGGCAAATCAGCTCCTTCCTGAGAGCTGAGATTCTGCCTGTGAAGTGGGTGTACTAGCGAATCACTCAACATCTAGAACAGAGAGAGGAGCATGGTAACTCACCAGCATCTCATGTTTCCTGTTTATCCTTCTTGGGGTGCAAGCTTTTATTTTAATTCTCTAGTTACTACTCCACCACTATATATAGATGTAGGAAGGGACAAGTCTTGTCTTTTATTTTATAAGTTGTAGGATTATATTATTCAATGTACAAATAAGAGATGGAGGACTACCCACCACCAAGCTAACCCTGGACTGTAAACTAGATTCCATGACTGAATGAAAATTTAGGGTTGGGTTATGGAAGATGTGTTCTATGAGAGGCCAAAAGTATTCAGATGAGGGAGTTCAGCAAAGGGCAGGTTGAAGGCAAGACTGGGTGGAGACATTCCTCCACCTGGGAAATAATGCAGTGCAAAGGAGAAGCAGCAGAAGGGCGTGTCCACACTTAAAGACAGGCAGGCAAGTATTAGACTGAAGAATGTGCCTTGTCTGAACTTGTACTTTCAAAATTACCTATTTCCTGTGTATTTAATATAAACATGAATGAGAGTGGAATACAGAAAAATGGAATCTTCCAAAAATGTGGTTTGCAATGGAAGGTAAATCCAGTCATGTGTTTATCCACTGGAAAAATAGAAAGGAAAGCTATGTGGACAAATAAGCTTAAGAATTCCAAAGAAAATTTAAAAGATAAATGTAAAGTACACACTAAATGAAAATCAGAGAGGAGTTCAGTAAGACGTCAAGTGAAGGATAAATTCAAAGAGAAATAATATAAAATTTGCCAGGGTAGAAAAATGGAGGATCAAAATTTCCATTGAGACCATAGGTCAACTTTCACAGAAAAATAAACAGCAAAGTAGGAGGCAGAAGTCATCGTAAAGTGTCAAAGAGCCCTGGATGAATGGCAGTTTTGGAGACTGTGGAGATGGCGCAGGTGAGAAATGAGCCACATGTAAAATCAGAAGTCAGTAAATACTTTTCTTTTATATCCTTATGGGGGGAAACCCCTCCAGCCTAGAACTCAATACACACTGCATTTTCAATAAAACTGGTAGAATTCCCAATTGGTAGAATAAATATTCTTTTCTGAGAGAGAGAGAGAGAGAGAGAGAGAGAGAAAGAAAGTATTAATTTATTTATTTTTCCACCTGACTTTTGTTTCTCCAACACTTAGTTGTGAATGTGGAGCTGGGTTTGAACCCGGGTCCTTGCACTTGACTCGTAAGAGCTCCAACTGCTGAGCCACTGCTTCAGCCCTGGAAAAAGATCTTTTCAAGTATGAAGTATTTTCACACATATACTTTTCCTGGAAGTTACTGGAGAATATGTTTCGCAAATTTGGGAGACCAAATTATAAAAGAATATTTAGGAACCTGAAACCATAGTGAGCAAGCAGTGAAGTACTGGGAACCTTCACGGAGCATTCGCACTCAGTTGCCTCTGGCTTTGCCCACAAAGTCATCATGGACTCAAACAGCAATAATTTATACAGAAAATGAACAAGGTCTGTGTCCCAGGTCATCATTTCTTGGAGAAATAAAAAGGATCTGCTCAAATATTCAATGTGAAATCTGTATTGAGTGACGTTTCTCAGTTATTAAGGCTTTGATGATGGGTCTATTATAGCTACTCAGAAAACTAAGCAAATAAGAAAAACACAAAGGATGCAAGAGAAAATTACACAATGAATGGGATGTTTTGAAAACATATTATGTACATTACTGGTGAATCGTATTTATGAAGAAATCATCATGTAAAATGTGTGCAATGATTTAGCTAGGTATATATCCTTATGTGGAGAGGATAAAGAGAAATGAATTTATAATGGTATAAGAGGGGACGGGGAAATTAACTCTCATATTACATAAAGAGGACAATAATGACGTCGAAAATTGAAATGCTAGAATTAGATGCACAGAATTATTATGTTGTAATATATGATACATTTTAGAAAAAACAGCTAGGAGAAATGAAAAAATTGACAGGCATATGAAGTGCTCATGACTAGGTAAGTTGCAGCAGATATTACATTTTCCTTCCTTCCTTCCTTCCTTCCTTCCTTCCTTCCTTCCTTCTTTCCTTCCTTCGTTTTCCTTCTTTATTATGCACCTTGTGATGTTCAAGACAGGGACTATAGTAAAACCATGACATGTATAAGAAAATAGCAATCAAATGTATCTTACAGACTTCTGAAAATATATAGAAATAAAATAATGGTAGTAAAAAGTAAAGTCCAAATTGCATTTTAATCACAGTGACATCAAAATTATCAGAAAAGAAAGCCCACAAAAAATTATTTTTTTAAAGGATTTTCTATCTAAAATTCTATAGTCTGCTAAATTATTGTTGAAAATGAAGCAAATATATATTTTTACATAAAGGCTGTCATTTTTAAAAAATAATCAAAATCTGGATTATTCGATACAGTTATGAGGGATTTCTTTTTCTAGATTGCATGAATAATAGTATTTATACACACATGCATGTGGGCAGAAAGGAAAATATATAAATAGGAAAACAGAGTAGTAAATAACAATTGTTTGTATATAAAATATTAATAGGAACATTTGAGTTTACAACATGAAATGAAAAATTTAATTAATAAGAAACTACACTTTATTGTCTTGTCACTATTCAATTTCTTGGTCCAGTTTATAAAACATGCTTGTCATTTATTTTCTGTTTCCAAAATGATTGGAATTCTTAACAATTTTATACTGTGTTGAATAGTTTATGGTCAAATAAAAATATTGAAAATTTTATTCTCTAAAAATGCACGATCTATCACTTGTAATATAAAATAGGAATGAAATGAAGTGCATTAAAAATAATACCATGAAGAGAAAATGTAAGAAAATAAACAGAAAAGGAGGCCACTGTGTAGCAAAAGGCCCAGTAACAGGTAGAAATAAACACAGCCCTGATGATGATGATTATAAATAAATTACCCTTAAATGATGGGATATTAAAGGAAAGGTAAATACACTCCTTCTCAAGGAAAGTGCTAACATACAATGAAAATGAACATCTCAAACCACTCTAATACACTGTAAAAGAAAGTTGATATAATACAGTTGAGAAAAAACAGAATTAAAGTTAAATGTAACCATCTCTGTAAAAAGGTAATTACATCATTCATGGTAAGCTACTTGGACCACAGGTATAGGAATCCCCAAATTCCAGCATGCTGAAA
This sequence comes from Aplodontia rufa, assembly GCA_004027875.1. NCBI lineage: Eukaryota > Metazoa > Chordata > Mammalia > Rodentia > Aplodontiidae > Aplodontia > Aplodontia rufa. Next base: position 141,378 of record PVKS010000492.1, read on the forward strand.
GAATTCAGCAAGAATGTATTTCTTACCAACTTTACAGGCCCAACCTGTTTTGACTGAGGATACCCAGATTTGCTCTAGTAGATTTCTTTATTGCAATAAGCATGTGAATTTTTTTTAGTTTTTACTTTTTTTTGTCCAGCATGCATTCTGATAGGAGAACACATGAGCAGTCATATGCCAGCTTATTAACTTCTGCACTCTTTTCCATGGTCAAAGCAAGTCCTACTTAAAGAAGCCACAAAAGCAGAACGCTTCCAAATATCCAGTGGAATGAATAACCGGCACTTTGATAAGGATAAAGGGTACCATCATTCATAAAGATAAACAATTAAGACTATTTCAATTAGAATCCAAATCTACTAAGCAAATTAGATGTTAACAAAGAAAAATTAACAATATTAGAAACATAAAGGATGAGTTTTCATAACATTTCTGTAGAAACTAAAAGATTAAAGACATAAAATTAAATATAGGCAATTTTAAAAACCAGGTCAATATGTCATTACAGAGCATATATAACATGACATAGCCTAGCCAGACAACCTCTGGCTCTGCCCCTTCTAGCAAGTGCCCTCCACGCTCACTGTGCCCACCTGCATCAAGAGAAGTGGGAAGAACACAAGGAGCTGAGCATCCTGCAGTGTATTGTGCCCCCTGAAAGAGGGAATGTGACCTTATTCACAAATACAGATATAATCCTGGTATGATGAGTCCTAATGGATTAAGCTGGATCCTATTCCAATATGACTGGTGTAAGTACAGGAGAAGGACCCAGGCACACAAGGACAATGTCATGTGACGAAGGATGCAGAGTTGGAACTTAGACAGGTTAAGGAATGTTAATCACTGCCAACTGCCACCAGAAGATAGAAGAAGGGGGCAAAGCTGGTTTTCCCAATGGCCTTCCAGAAGGTTCCCACTCAGCCAATGCTTGGATTTTGGCTTCTATTCTTCAGAATCTGAGAATAAGTTTCTGTTGTTTGCAATCACCCAGCCTGTTCAGTATCATGGAAATCAGAGGAAACTAATGCATTGCATAAGAGATTTTTGTGCGAGACATTAAAAAAGGAACACACAAACACCCGTTCTTCATGTTCTGTTTGTAACTCTACCCTGCCCCCACTGCGCTCTTAACTTCAAATGCAGATTAGGAAGTGAAATCTGGCTGTAATTTAGGGAGAAGAATATTTTCAACAAATAACCACTCAATGCATACCACAGAAAAGCATTTTCAGAAAAACCGATAATTCTAAAAACTTTAAGGACCAGGGAACATCAAAATGTAAATGGAGTTATTTAGAACTATGTTAACTGAGGGCATCATATATAGTCACTTGCTAAGAGTTCCTGATTTAAAGGAATGTTATCCCTAATTGTATTTATTAACAAATTAGAAATAGAAATGAATTAAGCTTTCAGCTCTGAAAGCCATTAAAAGAGTAAAGAGGGAAACTAAAAGAAAGCAGAGCAGAAACAGATAAAATATATAAGAGACCGTTAGTCAAAAAGTAAATAATTGCACATTATATATAATTCTATGGTTACACATTAAATATACAGTTATACACAGTTATGGAGTTATATGTCATACATGCTTTTGTATGGTATATATGTAGAGATAATATAAAATAGGACTATCCAAACGATTGAACAACAGTATATGTATATATGAAGAGAGGACAATTATGAAAATGCCATATGAAGAATCATATTTCTTACAAAAATATTACTAAATGCTAAATTAAGGCATCTTTGAAGATATTTCACATGACTTATTAACAAAGGAGAACTGGTGTTTACACTGGAAATTTTCTCGTAGTTCTTACAATTCTGAAGCAGCGTTGTCTACTTTGAAGTGAACTCTTGGCGTGAAGGAAGTCACAGTAGTGTCTGTGTCACAGATAGTCACCACCCTCCACGAGGTGTAAATAAGTGTAGCACTGTGCATGCTGTCTTAAATATTGTGCTTGTACAAAATCACCAGGAAAGGGGTTTCAATGTCTCATAACTTGGTTTTTAAAAGTCCACTTATCTTTCCAGGTGAATTGTTTTCTCTGGATATTAAAAGCAGTTAACATAATTCCTTAATAATATCATCAGGAGACATCCCACTTATATTCTCCATTTCTTCCTTAATCTTCTTACTTTGTTTGGGGGATCAGGAATGTGAATATCTAAGAGCAGTTGCTTGGAAATAAAAGGCGTAATTCAGAGACCCAATTATCCTTCATAGATGCAGCTCCGTGCTGTTATTAAAACTGTGATTGGAACTCTTAGAGGGGATGATGTGTGTTTAAATACCAAGGATAACATAGCTGCAGCCTGTAAATGCATTTCTGCACTTAGCTGAGGACTCCAAGGTAGTGGCCCTTAAATATTTGCTCCTTCTTTATACATGTTCTTTGCGTTCTACTTACCAACATTTTCTTGCTAGGGAGTTCTTTTTAATATTGAAAAGGGCCAAGTACTCCATAAATTTTTTAAATTTCCACACTTGGGATTATGTGTTTTTCATTCTGCCTTTTTTTTTTTTTTTACCAGTTTTCTCTGCTGTCAAATGACTAGCCTGTAAATTTCAGTATGTATGTCACTAAGACTAAGTATGGTCCCTATGTATCCTACATTTACACATTGCCTATTGCATTCAGTGCTTATGTCTGTGAGATGACAACATCTCAGTTGGGGGTAAACAGTAATGTTCCCATGTTAAGCATGAGGATTCTAAATCACAGCAAGGGTAAGTAGCTTGCGAGGTAGATCGCTGGTGCCAGGACATAGCTTCAGGAACCACTGTGATTTCAACCGCAGCACTGTGTCCCCTCAAGGCAATATCACTTTCATGAACTTCAAACCCAGACATTTCATTGTTTGCTAGAAAACTACCCTCAAATATTGTATCAAAATGTGCAGACCAAATATTCTCATGTTTCTCTCCACCAAAAAAAAGAAGATTCCTAAACTTCTGTCTTTCGTCAGTTGTCATTTAGGGCAGGATTCCTGCATGAGCCCAACACTCATTCTTAGCCCTTACATTTGTCTTTCTTTTTGAACAAGATTTCCAAGACAAACCATGGATTTGTCAAATCATGCATCTCTATTATATTTTATTACATTGAAAGAACTACCTCTATATAAACTAAAACCATTTTTCTATGACAAAGGAGGAATTTTTTTTCCTTTTTGATTTGTATTTTATTCAGCTGAGCTCTTTTTCTATGAATATTTCACTTTCTTTTCAATTTTATTCAGTTGATTTTATTAATCTTTTATAGCTTTTGGATTTTACATAATACTGCACCTTTCTGTGCAAAGATAATAAAAAATATTTTTTAAATTCTCAGATTTCCTCTAGTGCTTTTATGGGTTAGATATTTTATGTTTAAATTAAACTTGCTTGAATATCCCTCCCTGAATACCCTGTATGATATGGGCCTGTTCATCCTGTGATCTGCTTTTCTACTTCTTGTACTATTATAGTGTAGGCTTCCCAGTAAACAAGCACATAAATGAAAATGTGGGGTGAAAGGGAAGGGAAGGAAGCAGGCTGGGCAGAGGAAAAGAGTGCGCATGCACACAGGGTGGGGTTGTCCTGCTCTGGTGCAGTATTAAGGGGTGCCTTGGCCAATGTGCATGTGGGGTGAGATAGGACAACATTTGGGAGGTGTCCTGATTTCTAGTAGGATATCTGGGCCCTCAAACCTGCACCAATCTGGACCTGAAAGCAGAGAGCTCTCTGAGCCCTGTTGATGGCTAGCTGTTTTTCGCTCCTGGGATGGAATCTGGGCACGAGCTGAACCCTCCATCACAATCCACCCTGGGGCTGCCCAGTCCATATGTTTGTAGTAGTTTGGGGAGTGTCTCCTCTTGACCCAGTGAAGCTTCCTTCCTGGGGAGAAACAAAGTACAAGAAAAACTGAGACTCTTACTGCTGGACCACTTGGAATACATAATTAATATCGATTATCTCACGCCCTGTCCTGTCGATGTGAATTTTCTCCAATCACAGCTACCACTTCTGTATTCTTGGTTGCTTACATGGAGATCTGACGGTCATTATCACTTATGAGAGCCTGAGCCCTTGGCCACTGGGTCTTCCTCAGGTAAGGGGGGCTGCCTGTGTGTTGTGGTTTGAATGTGAGGTGTTCCCCAAAAGCTCACCTATGACATTTCAGGAAGGCTGAGTGAGTGCACCCTCTACTATGCCCAATTGGTTAGATTTAAGAACTGAACAGAGAAGGGAATGCAATAAACACAGACACTAACAGCACTCAGGTGCAGAGGACACTGCTTGGTTTGCAAGCTAAGTACGTCCATGTGTCCCGGTATTGAAATTATACCCCAATGTTCTGCAGTGCTTCTGTTACTCTGCTCTGCACCCTAATGAGCCCTGTGCCTCCATAATTAACACTCACTGTTTGTGCAACAGCCTAGGATTTTCTGTGCTGCACAACTGCTGAGCTGCACACAAACCATTGAGTTAGATGAACGTTTTTTACTTTGATCCAACACATAATTAAGGCCCACCTCCGAACCTCAAGGAAAAGTAATATTCGTAGAAAAGTGGGTGTAGAGTGTTTTGACTCTAATAACCCAGTTCAAATTCAGCAGCAGATTGTGAGAGCAATAAATTGTGACCTTTCGGTAGAACCTGTAAATGGTAGTTAAAGATTGTCCTCTAATTGTTTCACTCACTGGCGTTTTGTGAGAAATAGTCCGATACAGGGCAGGTAAAGTGATTGCACTACCTCTTGGCCTCTGAGTGGCTACTTTCTGTGCTGCAGTTCATTCCACCCACAGGTATCTGTCTATATTTTTATAAAAAGAGTAGATGGAATCTTTGGGGAAAGTATAGAAAATACATGCAGACACCATAAACCATATAACAGAGTGAGCACAATACCTATCCTGCACCCCCACTGAAGCTAGGTGCAAATTCAATTTTAAGGAAAGATAACACTTTTATTCCATTTTAAAGCAATTTCTTACCTGGCAGATGGGTATCTCTCTCTTCACTTATATTTCTTGAGGTGCAAATTAAATTTTGGTTCAGCTAGTAACTCATCCTTGTGTAAGGAAATTGTAAGAGTAAAGGCTGATCTCTTCTTCTTGCAAAGATCATTGTGTTGAACACAAATATTCTGGATACCTAAACTGTTTGCATTCTTTCACAATTTACCTCTACTGGCACATTATTCACTAGCAAGTGATTGTATTTTACTTCCCCAACATATATTGCAATCTTTATATTTATTTTTAGATATCAACACAGTTAAATAGATATTTTTTGCACTATTCTAATTGCCAAGTCAATTGGCAAATGCAATTCTAAAATAAGTAGACAGATTTCATTTCCTGTTTGTTTCTTCTCGTGCAATAAGCTGCTGTCAGGGAATATAAGAGCTAGCCTTCATTTTGAATAAAGAAAATGCTTATAATTTTAGTTATAATTTTTAAAGAATATTTTCACTGTGATTTCATATGAGACATTAAACCTTTTATTTTTTAATAGGATGATTTGTGTGAGAGTGTGTTGGCTGGTGTGGGTGGACATTTTTTAGAAGTAAGTGCTTGCAAATAGATGATGACAGGTATTTTGAAGCTGAAAAATAATGTTTCATGTATTGTAAAATTAAGATTATGGAATATTTATGAAATAATTACTTTGGTTGATACTTGAGAGACCAAAACTGATGATTCAGATTATTTCAAAATTTTGAATATGGGGCTGGAGTTGTGGCTCAGTGGTTTACAGCGCTCGCCTGGCATGTGAGAGGATGCGGGTTGAAATCCCTGCAACACATACATAATGAAGTGTCGGAGCTATGTAAGTCATATGAAAGCTAAATAAAATTGATTCTCTCTTTCCCTCTGTCTCACTATCTCTCTTTTAAAAAAAATGAATATGACAGAGAAGAATCATACATTAGAATGTCCCATGTTGCTTAGATTTTGTCACCAAATTGCCATTCTTAGTAAAAAGGCCTGAGTTTTTAAATATGATCAATGAAAAAGGTATACTGTTATAAATCCTCTATTTCATGTGGGTAAGATCCATCTATTCTACAAGAGAAATACATTTGTGGTGAGTAACTTTTAAATTGAGGAAGGTCACTCACCTACTTAAAAACTAATTTTTCCATGAGCCCTAAAATAAAAGTTTAACTGCTAAGCACTAATGGCATGATGAAGTCTCACAGATTCTGCTGTCACCAGCCTCCACGTTTCACACTCCCGTTGGTCACTTGATCCAGCTCCCTCGGCCTTTCCTGTGACTGCTCAGTGACCTTAGCTGGCAAGCTGTCCTTCCTTTCCCTGTGAGGTTTCCCCAATGTCACATCTTCAGAGAGTTTTTCTCCAAACTCACCCTTCTCACTATTTTTAATTTCTCCTCTTGTTTTCTGAAAACAATCTATAAGTATTTATAGAGATTACTAAAACTATCATTGATATTTTTATGTATAATGTCTAAGTCCTCCACTAACTCTCTTCTCCAGAGATTAAAGGGTCTTATCCACTGGTTTTGCACTACGTTAAAAGAAAAAACAAAACATATATTACACCATAAGTACTTATTGAATAAAAATTAAAGCACATCAACATTATTTTATGATTAAAACAATAACAAAACATTACTCTCAATTTTATAAATAACTTACATGATAAAAGATTAACAAGTACTGTTTTTTCAGTTTGTTATTCTCAGTCATAGTTCAGAGTGAGCTCTCTTTCAATGCTATACTGATATTTCATTAAAAAGAAATATTTAGTTTTGCAGCAATGGTGATAACAGGATTGAATCAGGGTTTTTAAGCAAACACAGCTCAGTCATTAACTGTACTTCATCTGTGTAAAAGGCAGTATGGAGATTGCTCTAGGAAGTCACACCATCCCTGTAACATAAGGGAATCATTGTACTGCCAGTCTTTGAGTTTGTAAGAAAGGGAACAAATTAATCTATTCAAAGACTGGCAAAAAGTGAAAACTGTTAGAAACCACGAATGTCTTTTTAGTCAAAGTAAGATTTTACTGATGACTGGGTTATAATTGATTGTTCTTATTCACATGTCTCTTTACATACTATTGGTTTAAATTTTGTAATTTTTAGAAATGTATTTTACAGTAATGTACTATTTGAAATGTTCTTTAAAAAGGAGAATGGAAAATAATTGTCTCATATGATCTGCATTCCTTCATTAAACAAGTAATCTGGATTTCATTGATCTGGTAAATGTTATGGGTATGTGATTTATTTTACTATTCAAGAATCCTTCGGTAAATATTAATCAAAATAAGGAAATAAAGCCTCAGGCATGAAAATTATATAGAGATAGGAGAGTATACTAATTTATCTTCTTTCTCCTTGATTGAAGAGTAGAAAGTAATATTTATTTCATTTCTGCTAAGAACCAAGTTATTGTGCTGGCTGATGTCTTCAACTTTATGTTAATCCTTACAAGAATACTGAGGTCTCAGGAGCTTCTTTTAACAGATGGCAAACTAACTTAAGTGGAGGTTTAAAAGATTAAGCAATTTCCATAAGTATACAAAATTTTTATCTAGTAGAATCAGAATTGAAAATCTTGTTTGATTGTAAACTAAGATTTTTTTTTTCTTCTTTCTTTGCTTACTCCTAATGGATGTTTGTAACAAAGATGATTTTTACCTTATAACCCTTCAGATAGTGCTCTACAAAGAAAATTCCTTACTGAATTTCAAAATAAATTATTGATAATAATGTTTACTGCCTTATATTTAAGTTTTTCATTCCAAACTATAATGCGCCTTTTGCAATGCTTCTGTCCCATCAGTAAATTGTTCAATGGCTCTACACAATAATCTCTACTGACCATTTGAGGAAGCAGCAAACACCCATTCCCTTTTAAAGATATTTTGAAAACATCACAAATCTTAAACATTATGGATCATTTATAATTTATCAAATGATTTTTACAACAGCCTTAAGACAACTCGTTCAGTAATTCCTACTATGAGAACTAAAAAGTTAGAACGTATGTATAACCAAAATGAGATTGAATCACTCTCTGCCTCTAGAACCCAAAATTTTTGTATAATGTCATGTCAGAGATAGTGTTAGTCCCATGAGCAAAATTTAAATCAGCCCTTAAAAACATCAATGGGATAAATTTATCCCCAGCTACTAGATGTACCACCAAAAACTTCCTAAAACACATATAAACCTAGACAAACATAAGTATGTTATTTTATGAATAAAGTAGCAAAACTTGTGAGGAGGAATTCTAGTTTCCACAAAGACCCCAGCTGTCCTCCAAAGCTAAAACTAGTAACAAAGACCATTGCCGTGATATGTGTTTTGTGTTTTCCGGGATGGATCTTGCAGAAATCCTGCTCTCCTCCCACATTCACACAATATGAGATGGGAACAGCAAATGAATAGCAGAGCAGCAAATTAAGCATTGGGGGAGGACAGAATGTAGTGGCAATCTGGTGTTTCTTTCGATGGAACTATGCTTTTCAACAATGGTATTGTCAGTCATTTACCCAAATTGATTAAAATTAAAAAAAACTACTTATCGTACTTTTGTTAAATTTGGGAAATAAAGAAATGGGCCTTTTCAGCCAATTGCTACTGTGGCTTCATAAATGGTGAGTTAATTCCTAACTTTGCATTACAAATCTGAGCTATATTATTTCCAGAATTTCCCCCCAGCTCCTCACGTGCTAAATGCAATACTAAAACTCCTCACAAAGCAATTCAACCAAATTGCTCATAGTTTGATATTAAACACTGCCTCCAAATAGTTTATTTACAATGCCGTACTAACATATCTACTAGTTCTCCACCAGAGTTTTCTCTATTGAAAATACATTATTATAGATTCCAAATCTCAGACAAAGAAATTGTTTCTCTATGTGATACCTGGGAACAACTTTCCACAACAGGCTTCACAGTTTCTTTTTAATGGAAAGACATAAAAAACATTTCGATCCCAAAGGTTCATAGATCTCTATTTGATCAATATAGACAGAAGCTCTCAACATGAACAACAGAAATTAGCAAAAACAAGGAAAATATCCTAGGTAATAAAAGTGCATTCCATGGTCTCTTTTAAGCGAATTATATTTTCAGTATAATAATAGGTACTCTAGATCATTTAATTTAAATTAAGATATTATAGTCAATGTTTTATATACTACAAATTACTCTTTTGAGGAATATTTTGAGGAGAACTAAAAAACTAAAGAAATAGATTACAACACATAAAGCACAATAGAACAAAGGAACTCATACAAAGCAATCAGAATTATATTGTACTTTTTATAAATGTACAATTATGCATATGTACAGAAGCACAAATTTAAGTACCCACATACACATACCTCTATACAACAAAGATATAATAGACAAGCATAGGCTTTATTCACTGATGATAAGTTTCTTAAAATTTGGGTCAGATAATACATTCAGAATCTTAAAAAAATGGTTAACTCTGGCAACATTTGAAAAGTTCTAGTCTTGTTAAATGTTAGTGGTAACTTTAATTAGTGTATCATGTATTAAATCACAAACTCAAAGGGTAATTAATATGTGATGTGGTATGAATGTGAGGGAGCTGTCTTCCAAAACCTCCCTGGTTGATGCAGGGATATTCAGAGGCAAACTGATCTGATTATGAATTTGCAACCTAATCAGTTCATCTTAGCTGGAATGGACTGACTAGATGGTTACTTTTGGCAGGTGTGGTGTGGCTGCAGGAGGTGGGTCACGGGGGTCAACCCCTCCCTCTCTGCTTCCCCTTCATCATGTGGTTAGTAGTGCTTTTCCACTCTTTCCTTCCGTCCTGCCTTCCCTTGGGCACAAAGCAATGAACTTTGCTGTCCATGGACTAAATTTCTGAAATTGTAAGCTAAAATGAACTATCCCTCCTCCAAATTGTTCTTGTCAGGAATTTGGGTCACAGTGATGAAAATCTGACCAATACAATATGCTACACATAGGCATATTTTCCTGAATTAGTGGGTTCCTTGTCTTATAAACAAGTATTCATCTCAGAGTGATGTGAGAATTAAGTCAGTGTGCTTATATGCACAATGTGGGAACATCTGGCATGCAAACAAGTATAGTTAGTACTGCATTAAAGAAAAAATCCCTTATTGTAAGTTGATATAGACAAGAATGAGAATCTGTTGACTCTAAGTACTTAAAACAGCGTTTGACCATGTCATGCAGTATCTGCTCACGTGTAAGATCATCCACCAACCTTTGACTCACGTATTTGAGATCTGTATGGCCCTGTAGCATAACTGCATAATGCTGTCCTAGATTAGGGTCGAAGAAGCACAGGAAGGCTTTGCAGCACAAGGCATGTATATAAAAGGCCCAGACATTCACGTTAAAGGATTTGCCTGGAAGCGTCAGGAAGGACATTGGGGCTTTAGTCCATTTTCCCAGTAGTAAAAGAAGGAATCATTTTACCAGGTCTGTAATTAAATCAAGAGGTCAGATATTTATGTTCAAAGCAAATATTAGTCTCCATGAGCTCCCTGGTGATGAGTCAGATATTCTTTTTCCAGACTGATGAGTTCTTGAAAGCCCATGTTTGTCACGTTGAAATACTTGTGTTGCCAAAGGATGGTTGCCTGTCAACTTTCTGGGGAGACTCTTTCTGAACTTTCTTATTCTGGAATGCCCTTTACATTCTCAATTAATATGAAAACCCCCCAAACTTTTGTTAATCTGGGTTATATAAATCAATCAATACTCATCATATTGAACATGGATATTTGAAGAAAAGATTCTTAAGACGGCTGCCATCATGCTTGTCTCCTTGTAATCATTCACATTATTGCCTCCTTCCTTCCTTCCCCCTGAGTGTGGGGAAAGTGACTTTTTTGAGCAGTAGGATACACAAAACTGTCACTTCTGTCTTGAATTTCTCTCCTTTTGGCTCTGATGGAACATGCTACATGCTGTGATCTGAAATATGGAAAAATATACAACTTAAGGAACAGAGACCCCCACATCCAACATTGCTCACAGAAGTAACTCTGCTGACAGTCATGTGACTACCTTAGGATCCTTGGGATGCTACAGAAGCCCTGGCCCATTACCTTGATCAGGGCCAGTGGGAAAACCGAAACCAGAGACCAGTTTCAAACAGGCCCAAAGGAAAGTGAAGTAACAGAGCTCCATTTTTAACTACGCTGTGCTGATTTGTTACGTAAATGGGCAATTAACAGAATAACTTTCAACTTCCTCCCTGTAAAAATCAGGAAACATGGGTGTTCAGCACCCAATGTTCAGGTGGGGATGTCTGAAAAGGAGCCAGGCCTAAAAGCAGCTGAGTAAAACTTATTTATTGGAATCAGTGGCTCTGGGGCTATATTCACTGGTCCACCAGAGTGAGTGTGGGCAGTGTTGACCATTTTTATTTCTTCATTTGAGAAGTGTCTGCTTAGTTCTTTAGCCCATTTATTTACTGGATTATTTGTGTATGTGTGCTTATGTGTGTGTGTGTGTGTGTGTGTGTGTGTAAGTTTTTTTTTAATTCTTTGTATATTCTGGATATTAATGCCGTGTTTGAGGGTTAAGAGGCAAATATTTTTTCCCATTCTATAGGTTCTCTCTTCATGCTTTTAGTTGTTTACTTTGCTGTGAGGAAGCTTTTCAATTTGATGCAATCTCATTTATTGATTTTTCCTCTTCTTGTCCTTTGGGTGTCTTGTTTAGGAAGTCAATTCCTGAGCCAACTTATTACTAAATTTAATTTAATTCCATTATAATCTGACCATTTATGAATCATGAATGGGAAATATTGGTATAAAACGTTAGTTAAAAACTCTGGATTAAAATATGATTTGTAGAAAAAAATTTTTCTACATCATGCTAATATTTAGACATTTATATCTGTCTTGAATTATTTCCTTAATCCTATTATTAATAATATATACTGAATAATGGCCAAGATATTTTCAACTATAAATTTACAACATATGATCAATGACCTGACACATTGTACATTGTTACTCTTACTATGATAAAATGATATAATTTGGAGTTCAGCATAATAAGCCAGAATCTTAATAATGATTAAAACAATGAAATACTTTGTTTAAGTGAAGATATAGCAAACCAAACACAGCTATATGTAAAAGTAATTTCACCATGTCCAAGTGGGATAAAACTCAAGTATGCAAAGCTGCTTCAACTCTTCAAAATCAATTAATGTAATCCATCACATTAAAAGATTGAAGAGTAGGGGCTGGAGGGGTTGCTTGGTGGTTAGGGTACTTGACCTGCACGTGCAAGTACACAAGTTTGAACCGTAGCACCACATACGCAATGAAGTCTCAGAGCAACGAAAGGCATGTGAAAAACTAAGTAAAAAATGGATTCTCTCTTTCTGTCTCTCTCTCTTTCTCTCTGTCCCTCTCTCTTAAAAAAAAAAGATTGAAGAGTAAATAAATGCAGTAATTTTATCAACAGATTCAGGAAATGCATTTGACCCAACCCATTACCTGAAAATGATGTAATTTCTCAGAAAACTAGAAATAAGGGAAAATTTCCTCAAGCTGATAAAGGACATTGTCAAAAATATTACAAGTATCATCCTATTTAATGTTAAGAAGGTTGAAATTTTTCTTCTAAGATCAGGAACAAGACAAGGATTCCCCTCTATTTTTGACATATACTTCTGCTTATTTGTGAGTCAAGACCAAACGAAACTAATCAATAGCAAAAAGTCATGATATCGGATAATAAATACTGAGTTAGGTGTTCGATTAACTGAGAAAGAAAGAATATAAAAGAGATGTCTTGAAGTGATCTTTCCATATTTATTTGGTCTGTGTGTATATGGAAAACTTCATGTCACACTCTGAAGATTCGTGCATTTCACAATATTCATGTTTACCCCCTCTTATAGTAGATATGCAACATCATATTGAACGCCCCAGCTAAAATGGCAAGAAAAGTAAAAACTAAAATAAAAGGTATACAGATTTGGAAGATAAAAATAAAATTGCCTTTGTTTATAGATAAGGTGATCATCTATGTTTAAAATCTGAATGAATAGAAAAATTCCATAACGAGCAATTATAATAGCAATGTTGAAGAATATATCATACACTATAAAAGTCAATCACCTTCTTTTACACCTACAAAGAACAATTAGATTTGAAATTAAAGATACAATACCATTAACCAATATCCCTGAACTAAAATGAAATAGCTACAGAGCTTACAAAATATGTACAATATTTAAATGATTGAAACTACAAAAATCTGATGAAAGATACCACAAGAGACCTAACCAAACAGGGAGTCATTCCATGTCATGAAGATGTCATTTGCCCAGCTTCTTCTATAGATTCAATGCCATCTCAATCAAAAGCACAACAAAATATTTTGGTCAGCATAGTTTAAATTTTCTATGGAAAATGTTCATAATCTAAAATAGCCAATGTGATAATGCAGGAAATAGGTCCAATCAGAGGACTGCTACTACCTGACTTCAGGACTCACGAAGTGCTGGAGCTGTGGCTCAGTACTGGACACCTGCCTGGCATGTGAGGACCCGGGTTCAAAAACTTCAGTACCACATATACAACTAAGTGTTGGAAAAACAAAGACCAGATGAAAAAAAAATTAAAAAGTTGACTCTCTTTCTCCCTCTCTCTCAAAAAAATAGTCACTATGAAAGTTTCAATATCCAAGATGTAGTGATATTGGCATAGTAACAAACAAATGGACCAAAGGAAATCAATACTAAGTATACATTTAGACTCACATAAACGCAATGGAGGGATCTTTGAATAAGAGGCAATGACAGTACAGTGGAACACAGACAACCTTTTCAGCAAATGGTGCTGGAACAACTGGACCACACCCCTCATCCCAGCCATGTGGTCATCTTTCTGTTGTCATCACAGGTCTGTTTTTCATAGTCTGATGGGTGGAAAAATAGAGTACACAGGTTTTGAGATAATCATTGTTTTCTTTTTCATTTTTCCTTCTTTTTTGCAGAGTGCTTAGGATATTTAGGGCTGCACAGTTTCTCTGTGTAATACTGCAATGGTGAACACAGGTCTTTATACAGGTGTTGAAAAGTCATGGAATGGACCACAGAATGCATGCACACCACCTTGGGGGAACCCTAATGTAGTACTGTGGATTGGGGATAATATGATTTCAATTTGCACACTGTGACAGATGCAACATCATGGAAAGGAATGTCCACAGGGGGGCTTCTGCACATGTGGGGCAAGAGGTAGAGGGGAACTCTGCATTTGAAACTTAGTCTTGCTGTGACTCTAATACGTTTCTTAAAAATAACAAATGTGAATTTTAAAAACAAGAGAGATCTTTTAGAATGTCCTTAAGACATTTTAGAACATGCTTCATATAATGTGGAGAATTTAATTATTTTTAATAGCTAAATGCCTTTTGGATTTAAGTCTGGTAAATAAAGTAAGAAAATCCATTCGGTGTTAAAAATTAGGCAAGAATTTAAAGCAATTGTAAATGATTTTATTAAACCACCAATAAGATGTCTCTGAAAATGTTTCCAAAAGAGGAAAAACTTGTGAGATTTTGAACAATTGCAGCAAAATTAGTCTGTTATTTCAAGTTAATATTTTACAAGAATCTTGATCTATATAAGTATTGTGCTTCATTATTCCTAAGGATCTTTTCAAAATTCAGCCTTTACCCTAAAAAATATAAAAAATTCACACTAAATATTTGTTTGGATTTTGTGTTTTTTCATGACTTCTAGATAATTGTTTCATAGATAATTACGCTGGTGATGCAGGTGAATACATATAAATATGTACATGTGCAAACCTATATAAAACTCCCACATATCAAATGTGTATGTATATGAGATATGACATATATGTATATATAAAATTATATATATTATATAATAATTATATATATTTTTTTTAATCTTATTTTTTAGTCACAGGAATTGAACCTGGGGCACTTAAGCATGGAGCCATATTCCTAGCCATTTTCATTTTTTATTTAGAGACAAGCTCTTGCTTGGTAAGTTGCTTATGTTCTTATTGCTAAGTTTGAACTTGCAATCCTCCTGCATTAGACTCCCGAGCACTTTAGTTATAGGCAGACTCCACTGCACCCTGCTGAGATATGATACTGTTGATAGAATTTATTTTCTCTTAAATTAATAGAAGTAGCTCTTAAATATTAGGAATTTTAAAGCATTTCAAATGCCATATCTGTTTCATTATGCCATTTGCTACTCTAACATAGAGATTTAAAAAGTGCTTATTGTACCAGCTTTTGTATTCATAAATTCTTTAAGTCATTGCAACTTTTATCTGGAATTATTCTTTGAAAGACACATAACATTTGTTGGAGAAATACAGTCATTCTTGGCTTAACAATAGTGATATATTCTGAGAACTGTGTAAAAAAGCAATTTTGTCCTTGAATAAACACCAAAGGGCATGCTTCCACCAACACAGGGGACTACTGGACATGGTCATGCCAATGCTGGCCAGAGACAGAATATGAGGTTTCTGCAGTGCACTTTTCTTATCTAAGAGTAGGAGGTTTCCATTCTAAAATATGGGTAGAAAGTAGAGTAACATGAGTAAGATAGTTATTTCTTGTTGTCATTAAGTTCTGGGTACTAAACGTGTGTGTGTGTGTGTGTGTGTGTGTGTGCACACTTTGATATGACTGGCAGGGCAGTAGGTCTCTTCACACCAGGGTTACCACCAACATGTGGGCAATGCGTTGCACTGTGACATCACTGTAGCTACCATGTTAATTGGGGACAGGAAGTTCTGAACTCCATTGCAGTCCTTTGGAACCACCATCATGCATGTGGTCTGTCATTGACCAAAACATTGTTATGCCAGGCATGACTACACAAGGTATTTATGAAGAAGTCCTGTCCTGGGCTGGAGTGGTGAGTCAGCAGGGGAGTGCCTGCCTGGCATGCATAAGGACCTGGATTCAATCTCCAGCCCCACATACACAACTGAGTGTCGGAGAAACAGAAACCAGAATAAAAAATTAATAAAATTGATTCTCTCTATCTCATTAAAAGAATAACAATCAAAAATATTCCTGTTCTGGGTTAATCTCCCAATAGAAGTTCTTACAAATGAAAAGGCTACAAAGTGTTATTTCAGCTGTGTTTTGCTAAATACAGATTTTGTAGAAGGATTACAGGGCAAGACTTTCTCTTCTCTGAACTGATGGTTTAATCCATCCAAAATTTTAGGACTCACTATTGTACTTAGATCTAAGAAAACAACTATCAAAATCTCTAGGAAATTACGAAGCCTAACTTTATTAAAGATAACTTGTCAAGATGATTTTTCTTTTTTTTCCTCATTTCATTTTGTGACACCGCGTAGGAGCAGATACACTTGGATAACCTTGTGTAACATCTATCTATAAACACTTGAAACCTCCCCTGATCCTTGCATTTCTACACAATTTTGTTCCACAGATAGCATTTTATAAATGTTCACATCAGTTGGCTCCAAAGTGGGGGTTTCCTTTTGCATTTTTAATCTTCCTTAAATTCTGTCTTTATTACAACATGTAATAAACAACCCCCAAGAGTAGCACTAGTCTACCGATAATCCTGTGCAACAGATTTAAAGTTTCCTTTTCCCATTAAGTCTGCAATTCTGCTACATGTTCTCATTCTTGCAATGTAGATACTTAAACTTAAAATATCCAAAAAGCAGTTCCATAGACATTTGTTGAAAATATTTACAAAGATGAATATATTTCTCCTTAATTTTCCCTTTTCCCTCTATCTCCCATATTTCATATCTCACAAATCCTTGTCATTTTAACTCCTAAAATCATTTACTTGAATCAATTCCATTGTTACTAAGTTAAATTAATATCTTCTAATTTTCACTTCAAGAATTCCAAATCTCTTCTCTCTACACCTTTTAGCTGACTCACAATATTGTGACTATAGTTATATTTTTGAAACACAATTCAAATCTGTCATTTATTTCTAATTAAAAGCCCTTGAAGTCTTCGTGGCAGACAGAAAAATCTCAAACCCAGAGTCAGATAACCAAAGCATCTTGCTCTCTGGTTCCAAAATAATATTTTATACCTAACCATGGATGTTTTTAATATAGCAGTCTAAAGAGATTTAGGAGTCTTCACTCTGTGTCTCCTTGGAAAAGTCCTCGGGGACTTCTAATGTCATTTTCTTTTAGAAGGCTGCCTTGGACTTTGTATATACTTCTGTTAAATCTTTACATTTTTTCCATGAATGTTTGTTTACATGTTGGTTTTCTCTTAAATGTACTTTGGTCTTCCAAATCCTGAATGCCCTGGCATCTTGGATAATATTTTAGAAACACTATTGTCCTATGCAAATTTTTAGGTATTTACATCACTAACAATCTTCCTTGAAATTTCAATCTATATTTACAAATGCCTAATACAAAAAAAAAAAAAAGATCTCCCAGTTGCACACTAGAAGAGCTTATGCAGGGTGTGGATATAAACTTTATCCTCAGAGTGAAAGAGTTTAATAACAAGTAAGGTAATTAAGGGTATTTTTAAAGAAGTTGCTAGTATCATCAGTATCAATAACAAATGTATCTGGAATCTTCTGTGTGAGTGATACTATGATTTAGTGGAACTAATCTAAATATTTAAATTTATTGTAGTTTAAATTGGCGAGACATCTGGGCAATTTAATTCTACTTGCATATTCATCTACCAAATTCAGATATGAAAAGTGAATTTCACCACTGTGTGTATAATTCAATGTCTGCAGTGTCTTATTCATGAATGTCCAAAAAGACAAATTGTTCTCATCTATCAAACACAATTTTGGCAAAGAACTGGCAGTAATACCAAAAAAGCTGCCAAAGTTTGGACTTCACAGAACTTTATGCCTCCTCCAGACTTTAGTGGAATCTCTCACCATGTGTCATTCTGAATGTGTTTCTTTTAGGAGTGGCAAGCAGTCATATTGGTGGAAAAAGATACCATTTATTACTGTTATACTTTATTCAAATGAGTCAGAAATCCAAAAGAGACATCAGTGTTGAGAGTGGATATTCAAAGCTAAAACGTATTAGGAAAGATCTGTGGGGCCAGAGTTTAATGAGTGTGCATATTTGTCTGACATTGTTACATGCTGAGAGATTATGGTTACTCTTAGTCAATAATTCACCAACCATCCAACTAATACCCTTGAGAGCTGAATATTTTATATTTCAAAAACAGCAAATTTCAAAACCTTTCCCTTTTTAAATATTCACACCATCCTAGAGGGGATGCAACACAGTTGTTAAAACCCCACTTTTTGTACTACCAAATTGAGACATATATTTCATTGACAATTCAGTAAATGAAGTAATTTGGGTCAAACATAGATCTCAGTGGAGTATTTCTTCCCTAGCATGGTAGTTGATTTACCATAATTTTAGTTGTGCTGAACTAAATATATGATCAATAATAAAAAGGGGCAGCATCAAAAAAAAAAAAAAAGGCTTTTGCTATGTCAGAACAAGCGTGAGGGAATTGCTACCTATGGACCTTTGAATTAAAATACCACAGCAAGAGTATTCTGAGGGCTACTTCCACCATCTTCAGAAGGCATTCAAGTCCCTCATAGTGGCGATGACTTCCAAGCATTGTGCATACTTCCTAAATGGGAGGTGCAGGATGAAATGACAGCAAAACTGCTTTACAGATGAGGCTTTAGCTGCTGAGCAAACGCTTCCCTGCATGTGAATGTTCAAGACTCTCAGCTCTCCTTCAGGGTCCAATAAGAAGCTTGTCATACTTAGAGCATTTCTAATTTTCACTGAAAGTGCATCTGTAAATATGAACTCTTCCTCCCTCCCTATTCCCCTCCTCCTTTCCTTTTCTTCCCTCCTTTCCTCCTCCCTCCCTTCTTCCCTTATTTCCTTCCTTCCCTCCTTCCTTCCTGTATGGATTAAGATATTTATTCTATACTTCAGGTTTTAACCCAACGCTTTATTTTCTTGCTCACGGTAATCTGGCTTGGGGCACTGGGAAAACTTTCAGTTGGCTCCTTTGTATCCTTGGCGGATCCCATCAGGGATATTTTGGGGACAAAATGGAGGAACTGGACTTTTCCTTACTTCATTACAAGATGTTGCAGCGCAAGGTTCTGTGACTTCTCCATGGAGCTTTATTCTTTCTTATTGGAGAATGGTTTTTGAAACCAAATCTGAGCATAAGAAGTGCTTATTGCTTCTGAGTATCATTGCTTCTGAGCATCCCGTGCTCTCTGCACTGACAAAGCATGGACCAGTACCTACGTTTCTGTGTGTATTCCTGTACTATCCTCTGTATATTCTCTGTGCACAATGCTTATTTTCTAATAACCTGTTTTAAATAAGACAGGGGTTTATATTTTTGTCCCCAACTTACTCCACTGTCACATACTGTTCTCATTCTGTCTTCACCGGCCTGTGCTTTCTCATGCCAACAGTGTGGAACCTGCCTCTCACCCTACACCACACATTTGCTTAACTGATGGACTTTAGCTCATGTGATGTTGGCAGTGTCCAAACTATTTAGCTGGGCTTCACGAGAAAGACCCACATTGGTGCTGTAGGGTGCTTTTGTGCTGGGCCTCTGTCTTAGCTTACATTCTCCACTCATTGCTCAAGTGCTCAGCTCTGCATTTTCCTATCCCCCCAACACCATCCATTCTACCATTCCTTACTAGAATGTTTCATATACTTGTTATAGAATTAAGACGTCTTGTGAATGTCTATTGTCTTTTCTGGAAATGTTCATCCTTCTAGATGGTAATGCATTTTTAAAATTCTATTTGTGTAGTAATATTCTATTGTTTTAATTTATAAATCAATAATGGAAATCAATGCACTATTTCATATGTTAATTTTCCATCCACATTTTTTGGGCAGAGTTGACTGTTCTGATCTTTCATTTTTTTTTTAATTTGGTGATTTGTTTCAGTATTGTCTAGTTTAAGCACTCTTTGTGCATTTTGATACTATTCTTCTATCAGATTTCTGCTTTGCAAACATTTTTTTCCTAGTCCGAACTTGCTTCTCATTCTCTTAACAGTGTCTTTCACAGAGCAGGAGTTTTAACTTTAATAATGCATAAATTATTGATTTTTATTTAATGTAGTGTGCTTTTGGTGTTCCAAAAACTCATCAAGAAGCCCAAGGTCACCTTGATTTTCTCCAATGGTATACAAATTTTAGAGTTCTGCATGATAAAGTTAGTTCTATGATCCATTTTGAGCAATTGTTTTGTGGAAAGTATAAGACTTGTGTCTAGACCCACTTTTCTTGCTTATGAATATCAAATTGATCCAGCTGCCTTTGTTGGAAAGAACACCCTTTATCCATTCACTTGCCTTTGTTTTTTCTAAAGGATTAGTCGATTATGTTGCATGGGTCTACTTCTGAGTGTGATTCTGTTGCATTGATCTGTTATTTTGCCAATACCACTCTGTTTTGAATACTGTAGCTAGAGAGTAGGTCTTGAAATTGGCTAGTGTGCCTGCCAACATTGTTCTTCAGCAATGCAAAATAATTCTAGGTATTTTGCCTTTCTGTACAAGTTTAGGGTCATGTTGTCAGAATCCACAAAATAGTTTCTGGGAATTCTGGTTGATCTTACTAAATTAAATCTATTGATCAAGCTGAGAAAAAAATTGATATATTAACAGTATGGAAACAATACCTAACATGAATGTCTCTCCTTTTAATTATATCTTCTGATTTTCTTTCATTGGAATTGTATAGTTTTCCTTAACTAGATGCATAGCATATTTTATTAGGTTTTCATATCAATATTTAATCTTCAAAGGCATTTTAAGTGGTATTGCTTTTTTTATACAATTTTCATTGCTTTCATAAGGAAAATCAATTAGCTTTTTATTTTGTGACCTTACTACATTTGTTGATTAGATGTAGGAATTTTTTTAAGTAGATTCTTTGGAATTCCTTATTTAGGCAATCATGGAATACACAAACTACAGATTTGTGGGGGTGGTTGTTTTTTTTATGTTTTAATCTGTGAACTTATTTTCTTTTCTATTCTTACTGTACTCCTTAGCTCAGGTAGGCTGTTGCTGAATAGAAGTGCTGAGAAAGGACACATTGCCTTCATCCCACTCTGAAGCTTCAGGGCTCACTGCTGAGGTGGTGCTAGGTAGGTTCTTGTATTTGCTCTTTGTCGAGTTCAAAAAGAACCCTGTATTCCTGATGTGCTGATAGCTTGTGAAATGGATGAACCTTGGCTTTTATCAAGTTATTTTACGCATCAATTCATATGACAATAACTTTTCTTTACCTTTTTATATTAATTAATGTTTGAATACTAAACCAAACTTGCGTACCTGAAATAAATCTTGTTTGCTCTTGGTGAATCATTTTATGTATTATTTTATTTAGTTCAGTTATCACTGGTTGAGGATATTTGCATTGTGTTCTTGAGAGACACTGGTCTGTAGATTTCTTGTTGTGTGCTTTCCTTTTTTTGTTGCTGGGATAATATAAGTGTTGTAGAATGAGTTAGGAAGTGTTCCCTCTGTTACCATCTTCTGAACCACATGGTGGAAAATAGGATTTTTTTTCTTAATTGCTTAGTAATTCACAATTAAAGCCAAATGGGCCTAGTAGATTCTTTTTTGAAAGCTGTGATTGATTCTCTAACTTTAATAGATATAGACAAATTTAAATTTTTGTTTTTCCTTGTACTTTTAGTAGTTTGTATATTCTAAGAATTTTGTCCATTTTATATAAATTAATAAATTTGTGGGCATAGAAATATTCTTAGTTCCTTATCTCTTTTAATGTCCATAGTATTATTATTAATGATGCTCCTTTATTTCCAATACTGGCAATTTTTGCATTTTCTCTTCATTTTTTTTTGATTAATGTGATTAAAGACTCATCAATTTTATCTATGCTTTCAAAGGATTAGAATTTGCTTCCAGTAATTTCTTCTATTAATTTTCTATTATAAAATGAATTGATTTATTGTTACTATATTTTGTTATTATATCTTGTGGTTTCTTTATAACAAAATTATTCTTCTTTCTCTTATTCATTAATGTGAAATTATAGGTTATTGATTTTGGAAGATTTTTTCTTGTAATGTGTACACTTGATGCTATAGAATTTCTCTATAAACACCCTGTACCACATCTCACAAGTTATTAAGTTGTATTTTCATTTCTAGACTTATTTCCAATTTCCTTTGTGTCTAAATTTTACTTGTGTTTTTTTTAAATGAAGAGTGAGAGAGAGAGAAAGAGAGAGAGAGAAAGAATCAATTTTCATTATTTTTCATCTGTTTTTTGTTTGTTTTCCAACACTTAGTTATGTGTGTGGTACTGGAGTTTAAATCTGGGTCCTTGTACATGCTGGGCAAGTGCTCTAACCACTGTAAACATTCACTGCAGCCGCACATGGTTCATTTAAAACTGATCTGTTTGATTTCCATATTTTGGAGATTTTCGTGCTATGTTTCTGGGTTTTTAAAAATTTTAATTTCTTTGTACTTGGAGAATATACTTTATAAGAATTCTAAATTTAAATTGTAATAAAATTTATAGTCTTTAAATTTTTGAAGGTATGTTATATGTACCAAAATATAGTGTGAACTTGAGAAAGATATTCTGTGGTTGTTGGAAGAACTATCATATAAATATCAAATAGACCAAGCTGAGAGGAAGTAGTTTTCAGGCCAACTATGAGATTACTGCTCTTCTATCTGCTAATTGGTTTTGGAGGTATTGACTAAAATGATTTGTCTGTTTCCCCTCACTGTTACCAGGACTTTGATTCAGATTCTTAACACCTTTTTGGATGTACATCTTCCTAAGACTGCTTTGTCTTCATGGAGATTTGACCATTTTATAATTATGTACTTTTCCTCTTTATCCTTACTATTTTCCCCATCCTGAAGTCTGCAGTGACTGAGATTAGCAGAGTTGCCTGGGGTTCTTCTAGTGTTTGTATGGTGAACTTAATCTTTGATTTCATCATCTATCAGTGTCTTATTTAAAGTGTGTACAGAAATACACTAACATCATGTTTTTCAATTCTTTGTGATAATCTGTCTTCTGCTTTTCAGCTTAGTTAATAAGTAAAGTGATTATTACCATTGTTGGGATTTTATTTACCCTGTCTGTAACCACTTTCTTGTTTTTGCATCAGTTCTTTTTGATTTCACTTCCTCCTCATTTTCTGCCTTTTCTGATTTCTATAGACCATTTTATGTGACCTCATTTTATCCTTTCATAGAATATTAATTATACTTTACATGCTTATTTATGAATTTCTCTAGAATTTTCAACATGCATTCTTAACTAATGTAAAGTAACTGAAACGGACTTCACCAGTTCACACGTAGTTCAGCTACTTGCAATAGAATATTCCCAATTATTCCTGAATCTTGTTTATGATATTGAGATATATAGATCTCTCTGTGTGTGTATATATATCATCATCCATATGCATAGACACAATTCATTATGTTTTTAAAGAGAGAGAGAGACAGTGAGAGAGAAAGAGAGAGGGAGAAAGAGAGAATCAATTTTTATTCAGTTTTTCATGTGGGCTTCCTTGCTCCAATACTTCATTGTGTACATGGTGCTAGGGTTTGAACTTGCATCCTTGAGCATGCCAGGCAAGCACCCTGGCTGAGCCACCGCTCCAGCCCCAACACAATTCATTATTACTGCCACTATTGAAGAATTTTCTTCTTGTTGCTGTTTTCTTTTACACACACACACACACACACACACACACACACAGAAATATTTGATGTTTCTGTTGGCTTTCCTAGCTATATGGTTTGGTGTCTGTCATGAATTTTGGGAAGTTCATAGACACTTGTATTTCAAATATTTCATCTCTTTTCCTTCAGCATCTCAGCTGTGCACAGTTATGTATCTGAAATCCCCTGGCCCCAGCTGTTGAATATGTGTTGGTTTTTTTTGTGTGTGTGTGTCTGTGTGTATATTTGTATTTACTTTTGTTTTTAAGTTTCAGATTGAGAAATTTCAATCGGCATCTTCTGAAGCTCCCCAGTTCTGCTGTTCTGGGCTAAGTTCAATCATCTGATAAGCTTATTAAAGGAATTCAGTTCAGTTGCAGGATTTTGGACATTTAGCATTTCCATTGTTTCTTCCTTTAGAATTTAAATTTTCTTGTATAGATCTGGCCTTTACTGTTATATATGTTTTAGTGCCCTTAAGATATTAATCTTAGCTATTTAAAAATTTCCTGCTTGATAAGTCCAGTATCTGTATCTTAAATGAGTCATGTTCTGAGTTTTATTCATACTTTGTATGTATAGACTAAGGATTTTGTTTTGTTTTACTGTTATTTTTGAAATGCCACTTTAGTTTTTGATGATAGCTGTTCCTGCTGAGTCAGACGGTAGGGCTGAGATAAAGTCAGCTTTAATGTTAGCATCTACACGAAGCTGCTGTGGAGCTGGTCCCTGAACAGTGTTTCCTATGGTGTGGACACCTGAGGCTTTCCACTCCTTGACCATGCACTTCTTTTTCTTCCCCCCTCTTAACCTGGGGCTCCTGTGTGCTCCTTTTAAGACAGATTCTGTGCCACTCAGATTTTCAGCTTTAATGCACTGCTTTTATACTGGGGCCACATTTGTGCAGGGCAAGGGGTGGGAAGGAAACTGTCTCACCTTCTGGTTGATATGGGCTCTGACTTTCACAGACAGTTCCCATTCATGTACCCTTTGTCATTAACCCTTGGGTGATGTAGGAAGGTGGAGGTGGCTCGAGTGGGAGGAATCCCCATTCTCTAGGACAGATAAAGTTCTGGTGTGTTCTGTATCCTGTACAGAATAGACTCTGTTGTGGAGAACTCTGGTGGCGTGTTTCCCACCCTCTCCCAGAGACAGGAGTGGGTCTCTCTTTTCTCTGTACAGTGAAACTTCGTGTGGCCATGGACAGTACAAGGCATGGGATCGTGAGGGCCCTCTGATTTTACAGGCTCAGGTTCTTGTATTTCAGGCTGGCCTCACCCAGCCTCCATCAATATACAAAAGTCATCCTTTAAGTGTTCTTACCATTCCTGGTCCCAGTGGCATCTTCGTAAGTCAACAGAGCTCACTGTGCCTGATTTCCCTATCTCAGCTTTCCCAGCATAGGTAGCCATGATTTTATGTTTCTGATATATCAAAAAAAACCGTTGATTTTTCACCGTCTTCTAACTTTGATGTTATGAGGATGGAAGTGAAAACTTCCAAGAGCTTCAGATGTGGTTGGCAAAATGGGAAGCAGGAGATGTTTCTTGTACTCTTTATTCAAAGCTAGCTTCTCAAGGAAGCTGAATTAATACATAGCATTAATTACATAGCATTTCAGGACCCTTTTGTAAGGGAAGCAATGAAATCCCTTGATTAGATTTTAATAATTGGAGAGGGATGACCTGCTCCCTGGGGATAATCTCTGTGTTCAACACAGAAATCATTGCTCAGGAACAAAACTGTGTCACAGAATAAGTTAGGCAGAGCTGGTGAGCTGGGTTTGGTGTCTGGGCTACCTGGGGAATCCAAGGGAGAATATTCCATGTGCCGGGGAATCTGTTGCCTCTGTACCTGTCTAAAGTAAATTTAGGAAAAGTGGTCTTGGGAAATGTATGGAACGAGCAAGAGTCCTACTGACAATGGCATTCGCATACAGTTGATTATAATTAAAAATCTGTCTATCAGCTCTCCTTGAAGAGGTTGCACAGCTGAGAAAAACAAGAGCAATTACATTTTGTACTTCCCTTTTCTCCAGCATTTGGAACCCATCACACTTGGAATTGATAAAACACTTGGGATTCATGGACCAATTGGAAGCCCGTTGAAAGTTACTCAATTGTCTTTCTTGTAGTTGTTCAATTGGGGCAAAATGATTAATTAAAAAATTGGAACATGTCAGTTTTATGTATCAAAAGTTCTGGAGCTATGTGAAACTGGTAAGAAATTAATTTTGTTAGAGTACATGAGGAATGAAAAGTATGTGATTGCTTAATTATGTATATAGCATCATTTAAAATTACCATAAAATAGGAACACAAAGATATGAAATAAATTTCAAATTCAATATCATTAAACATATTTTTATTCTGGGAATTTTACACTTCTGCTTTTTTTAACTCTTATTTTACATTTATTACTAATTTGAGTCACGTTCTGATTGTATAACATGGAGGGATCCTTGGATCACTGATTTCCTTTATTTCTTCATAAATTCACAGCTCATTTTAATTAGCAAATTAAAAAAACTAAAAAGTATATATGTATTCTTCAAGGTTTGAAATGAAATAATAATTCTTACTATTGTTTCAGTTATCTGTTACTGGTTCTGAAGAAGCCAGAGAATTGCATCCCAAATGAATATCATATATCTCCAGATGTGACCTAGAGAAAAATTTTCTGACACATCAGGTGATATTGTGACTGAGTTCTCTACTATATATGAATGACAATAATTATAAGTACTAGCTAGCATTTATAAAACAGGTCTGACCTTAAACAATCCACAATATTAAATGGTTTATTCAATAATAAATTTCTGAATAAAATAAAAAAAGAAAAAAAGGCTTTAACATTTATGCTCCTTTCTTTTGCCATATTGAACTTCAAAGATAATAGTAGTGATAATAACAACAATTACAGTGAGTTCGAACTAAACCTTTCCACTGGGCAAGAGCCAGGTTCTCCATGTATACCAGCTTGCATAACTCTTGAAAAAAATCCAAGTATAGAAATAGTTTACTCTTCACTTCACAAATAAAAATCCAAGTCACGAAAATATCTACCACCTCTCCCATTGTCTCCCAGTCAGTAGTGGGAAGAAGGGGGTTTCTACTACAACCTAAGCAAGTCCAGAATCAGAGGGTATAAACCCGTGTGGTTAATAAAACATGCCATTCTTAGACAAACTCTCCCTTTTCCTTTTTCCTGAAAATCATTCCAGGTAATTGTGATTTTTTTTGTCATTTGAATTTTAATATCATATATAAAACACATGGTCTCTTGGAGACTTATAGTTTTGAATGAATTGTATTTTTCTAATGTTTTAGGTATCTGTTTAAGTCTAAATTAAAAACGTACCAGCTTTTTTTCACAGTGTAATTTAGGTCCAGTATTGCTAATGTGTATTTTTTTTTCACTAAATAAGAAAAATATTTTGTAGGCTGATACCTACCCAATTTAGTCATTATCCAATTGATATTAATGCATTCATCTATCAAAGTAACTAACACAATAATTGAGATAAATTAGACCATAAGCTAAACTATTTATGAAAGACAGCAACTAATAATTTAAAATTCAATTTGAGATAAATAATAGCTCCTTCAATAGTAGGAGGAAAATTTTTTATTACCATGAGATTAGGCCTGGTGAAATTACATTTACAAAATAGAGATTACATACCTTCTCATACAAACTTATTTTTTAAAAATTTATTTTGTCAAAGATGGCTAATAAATTTCCTAATCACAATTTTTCCTAAAATCATCATCAACCTGGCAATAACCTGACCTATTTTCAGAAAAAGTACAAAATAATAAATTTATTTTGAGTATAGTTTTGTCTTTTTGTTTACTGTGGGGTAAATGTCAGAAATCATTCTTGGTGAAAAAGAAAGAAAGGAGGGATTTGGGAGTCAACCCCTCTAGTCGGTCTCAAAGAGGAAGCAGAGAAATGCTGGGGACTCACCACTTGCATGGACGGCCAAGAGCCTCATGTGGCTACAGCTGAGCCAGGTGTACAATGCTTATACCAAAGGGCTGCACTGTGCACACATGTATTAAGAACCTGTCTGCATAGGTATGTGAGTGGATGTGCTCAGTTACTCTCTAAGTTGGCCTTCTAGACGGTGCTGGGCACTTTTCCCTGTTCCTTAATATTTTCATCCAGAGCTCTATTCTGGTTATCTTGTAATTGAATTTTAAGCACTAATACATGAAACTTAAAGGTTTTCTATAGAAATAAAAGCATGAGGATTTTCTCATCATTGAAGATCACAATCCTAATCCCAAATGTGACTGCAAACTGAGAGTTCTTTCATGCCCCTGGTTCCTTGTAGGATACTGTTAGGATTATCGCAATCACATTCTCTTCCCTTTTCACAGTGGAAAGTCAGAACCTATCTTATGAGTTTGTTCCTGGGATCCATGCTGGGCGGGATATGGTTGCAAATTGAAAAGGACTGAAGAAGCACCAGCTAGCTAAGGTACTAATGAGTTTGGAAGAGAGTTTAATTTGAAATTAAATGATTTCCCAAGTTAGATACATTGTATTTCTTTCATTCTTCTAATTAGAGTGGTTAATCTGAAAGGTAGAAATATTTTCTCCTCTTACCCTGTCCCAAGATCCAGAATCTGGTATGGTGTGGTCATGCTGACTATAAGACCTGGAAAGCTTCAGTCTTCCTTTTTCAGGAAATTCCAGTAATCTCAGAGCCTTTATTTTGGATATAGAATGGCATCCTTCTTAGAAAACAGCACAATTTTGTACAATTGGCAATACCTTGAATATGTTAATATATGCTTTAATTATGTGCTAATTTACATAAATAATGCAAAGATATAAGTTATGAAATATTATTTGGTATTTGCAAGAGCTCTAAAATTACATTTTAATAAAACTAAATACTCAGTGTATACCTGTGGAGAGGGGTAATTTAAGAGCTATTTCACCTTAAACTATAATGTTAGGAATTGCAACAAGAAGTGAGTTGCCCTAAGTCCTATATATAAATGAAGACTTTTCCAAAGAGTTTTGTGCTCAGGTTATAATCTGTGGTTTAGTAGTAACAGTAATGTCTCTTGGAGGCTTGGTAATAAGGCATAATCTCATAAACTAGGATATGTAGTTAAACAAATTGCTCAGATAATTAGCGTGTACATTAATGATAGAGGAGAACTCTGAGAAAAATGTGTCACACACCTTATATTCAGCTGTAAATTTCTGCTAAGTGACACCTACATTAGGCTGTACAGGATTTGCTAGGGACATCCATCTGTTTGAGAACCTAGAGTAGTGCTGATGTTGTGTCCTATCTACTCCATCATCAGCAGTGACTTTGGTTTATCAGAGAGAGAGTGGCCTGTGTGTTGAGTCTCACCACCATGCTCGCTAGTGGTGACAGATCATGGCATAGGCTGCCACTACCAGAACGACAGTCCAAGCTTTCTCCAATTACAGTGGAGATAAGTTAGCTGTCCTCACCCACATAGAGCATACTTATCTAATGTTTATAAGTCACACAGGTCCAACTGCATCCATTCTGTCTTCATCTTGACTTTAAGAGATGTAATTAAGGGTTGGCTTGAATAAGTCAACAAATGCACAAGTCCATAGTCACAAAGACACCATAGGAATTTGGAATCATGAAGATATACATATTCTGTTTTGTTGCTGTTGTTGAAGCAGCTGTCTTTTCAATCAATCTAATTTTTTTGGTGGACTAAATTAGGAATATTGACTTTCTATCTGGATGGCTCCTTGAGATGCCTTGCTTTATTTGACATTTCGGTATGATTCGGGTCAGCCCTCCAACTGCCCTGCAACCCTGCCCCTCATTACATTCTTGCTCATCATCCTGAGGCTGAAATTTGAACCCTCAAACCTGAAGCCTGGTTTTTGGGATCTTGCATCTGTTTTTCTACAAGTTCATCTGCATACAAACATATTTTGCTATGAACTCTGATACACAGAACACAATCGTTCTTGAGAATGTGACCCTTATTGTGTTTCTGTTTTTGTAGTTATATGTTGTGCGTGTGTGTGAGTTTTGACTCAATTCCATTGATGACCATGGCTGTTTGGGTACTTATAGTTCATTCCTTGGGGGCTGCTTCTTATTGCAGTGTTGTGAGAGTGACCCTTGCAAGGTTAGCACCATTTCCCAGGTTCTGCTGAGACATGGAACGTGTCTGCCCTTGGAATACTCTCATATTAATAGACACTATTACTCCCCCTTATGTTCAGGACATGATCACATGCCCATGTGTCCAACCTCTCCAGGTCCTCGCTGGCTGTATCCTGCCCTGTCACCCACTGCTCCTGTCCTTCACTACCTGTCCATTTAGGCTTACTGTGACTTGATCATAGTTCCTGGTCTGGTAGTGGTAAGCAGCAGATATTTTCTTCCTCATAGTTTTGGAGCCAGGGAAATCTAAGACCAAGGTGCTGGCATCTGCTGAGGGTCCTTCTGTGTCCTTAAAGGGTGAAAGGTGGATGGTCTGAGCCAGGCCACCCTGAAAATCCTTTCTGCATCTGAATTTATGTCTTTGTGAGAATGTGGCCATCATGACATAATCATCTCTCAAAAAGTGACACTTTTTTGTTCTTTTGGGGATTGAATTTCTACCACATACGTTTTGGGGAATATGTTTAGACCATAGTAAAAGCAGAGGGGGAAGGGATCTTGGCTTTGACTGTGCAATGTTTCCTATTTTCTTTTTTTTAACATCACATCAAACCTTAAATTATGAAAAGAAAATTAATGTGACTACTACAAATTCAAAATTAAATAGCTTTTGCATGGTAATGGAAGGCATCAAGAAAAGGAAATGTCAAACTATAAATTCAGAAAAAAATTGTGTGCAAAATCATATCTCTTATAAAGGACTCATGATTCAAAATTTATGAAGAACTCCTACAACTCAGTAGTACAAAAACAAATAACCTGACAAAAAATGATCCTTGAGCATGGTACCTAAGTGGGCATTTTTCTAACATTTTTGTTGGACATAAGAACAGTCAACACGTAGTACGAAAAGATCATCACTCCTAGTCATCGGGGGGAAGCAATCCAAAGCAACTGTGAAGTACCTCCTCACACCTGTCAGGATGGGTGTTACCTGAAAGGGAAGAGATAACAAACATTGGTGAGTTTGTGGAGAAAAGGGAACCCCATTTGCTGGTGGTTGGAAAGAAAACTGGGGTAGCCATTGTGGAAACGAGTATGGTCCCATAAAGAAATCATGACCAAGTATCCTTCTTCTGGGCATCTACCCAAGGCAGCGAAATCACAATCCCACAGAAGTATTCTCACTGACTGCCATGTCACTGCAACATTATTTACAATAGTCAAAATATGGAAACGATTTAGGTATTTATCAGAGGACAAATTAATTCTGGCATATACATACCACAGAGTATTATTCAGCCTTAACAAAAGAGATCCTGTCATTGGAGATAGGAATGAAGCTGGAGGGCATTATGCAAAGTGAAATAAACCAGACAAAGAAATGACAACATTGCACCATCTCACTTATGTGTCAAATCTGTAAAAAAATATGAAGTCAGATATACAGAGAGGATAAAACCATGGTTACTAGGGTCAGGAGCTAAGGATGAAGGTAGGGAAGTATAGGCCTGATGATAAGAAGTTAACACCTTTGGGAAGGGCAAATCCACAGTAGGAAACGGCAAATGAGCACTGCACTTAATAAAACTGTGCCGTATTTCAAATTCCTGCTGAGTAGATATCAGCTATTCTAGACACAAATCAAAACAAACAAAAAGACATTATCTATGTAAGATTACAGATATGTTAATTTGCTTCCCTACCGTAGACTTTTAAAAAAAATCTATATTTATCTTAAAAATCATAGTGTATACCTTAAATTTATACAATAAATTGATTTTTAAAAATAGACCTATAATCCCCGTAAGTTTTGAACCAGCTATTTTTTTCTTCATCTAATGTGGTGTGGTTTCTGATTCTTTTTCTCTTTTGTAAACCATCTTGTGAAATTGTACTGAGGCTTTCCTTTTAATGTGGTCTTTGGCAAAACTTGAAACTGTCTAGGAAAGAATTCATAATACTGGATATGCCTGAAAACTGTTTCAGAGCATATCACTCTTTTTGGATAGCCAATGTGAACTCTAGCATACTTAAAAACCTGGCTCTACTTCAACTGGATTTAGCCAAGACCTTAGAAAGTTTCATTTTCATGTAATAGAATGACTATCATGAAGCACAACACATGTCGTGAAATACTGATTTTCATAAAATAGAGTACAAGCTAATATATCATGCATTATTGATATCAGTCTTGTAGTAAAGCAAAACTTTAAAGGATTTTTACATTAATTAATAATCTAAGATGTCTCAATTTATTCGTTCATTCTTTAAGGTCTTTGCAGTTTTCTCTGATTAAATATAATTTTTTAGATTTAAAGTGAATATTCAAACAGTTTTAGTCTTTTTGGCTTTTTTTCATAATTTTGAGTTTTCCTGTGTATTTTTATCTTGCTTCTATTATTTTTCCAAGTTTTAAAATTGTGCTTTTTTTTCTTCTGCCCTTTTCATTTCTTTGTAAGTTGTCAATAAATTCTTAAAGAAGTTTGTTCTGAACTCAGGGCCTTAGACAGAAGCTATCTAGAGATCGTCGTCCAGATTCTCTGAACATACTGATTATACACATGTACATATATGCAGTTCATGTGTCTCATATTCTGTTCAGGACACTAATACGTTGCCTTCTCTACACATTCCAATCTGTTGAGCAGATAATAGCTATCCTATCGAAATAAGGTTTTACCACATGCCATCGTTACATGTATGCAGACAAAGCAGTCCATAGATCTTGACAACCAGATCAAAATATGGAATTTAGCAAAAATATAACTGAATGGATATATGACTTTTTAGAATTTGTTTTCCATTTTTTAAAAATTATTAATTAATAATATTAATACATAGTTATGAGTTATGATGTGATGCTTTGATTCATGTGAATATTGGGTAATGATCAACTCAGTCTAAATGACCTACTTTAAAACTAAAGCTTTTATAGTTTCTTCATGATAAATACATTCAAAATTCTCTGTTTTATTTCAAAATATTGTATTTCAAGATACATAATGAACCACTGTTAATTATATTCAATCTTTTCTAATAAGACTACCGGAATTTACTCTTCCTAGCTACTGTGACATTATTCCTATTCACCCATTGCTCTGCCCCTTAGTGTCCCAGCTTGGAGTAACTGCTACTCTACCCTGCATACTAGCTCACTTTTCCAAGGAGTGGGAGAACTGATTTCTGTGGAATGGATTAACTTATCTTAGTTCTGTTTGCTATTCCTTGACCCATTACATAAGCAAGGAAAAGGATTCAGAGATTTGCATCCTTCACACACAAACTGTAGTCAAAGTAGCTGGCATTTTCCACTCTGGCTTCCATAGCCTTTCAAGCAATTAATGATTAAATTTCACTTTTCTTTTAATATTACCTTTGGCCTGACTTTAACAACTTCATAAGACATTGTCTCAGCTTAACACATTTTCCAGTCAGGTAACATTGCTACTGCATGGAAATTTTAAAGCATTCTCACTTGAAAATTGGATGGGTCAAAAAATGTTGGTTATTTATGAGAAGATTCAGGAAAAGGGAACAGACCTGGGGACAGCTGGTCTTGACTGGTGATTAAGATACGGTGGTATATAAAAATATATATTGAGGCATTGACATGAAGAATCACCCACTGGTAAGAATGGGGATTTTCTCTTCATACTCAGAGTAGATGTGATCTGCACAGGAAGTTGTACTTTCCTGGCACTTTGTTCGGAGGAGGGTCCCTGTCTTGGGTCGCATCTGTTTACAGCATTGAACCATACATTGAATCTAAAAATCACAGCACAGCACTCACATCCTGCTATTAAAAGTGCGTAGTGCTGTAGAATTCAAGCTACAAAATTAAAGAGTACTCCATCTAAGGATGACTCCAGAAGGTTAAAGATTCTATTACTAAAGGTGTCAGTGACCTTGAAAACAGATGTTTTGAATACAGATCTAGACATTCAGCACAAAACTCTTAAGCATCAGATTAAATCATAACAGCTTCAAGTCTCTTGTGGATTGAATTTCCTATCCATAAAAGATCAGCTGTAATCTTAATGCCTGATATTTGCGAATGGGTTCTTATTTGGAACTGGTCTTTGCAGACATGATCACATCCCAAAGAGGTCACAAGGTGGGAGCTAAACCAGGAGGGCTGTGGTTTGTAAAAGATGATATGAAGACTGAGACACACTGAGAGAATATTATGTGTTGGCAGAGGCAGAGACCACAGGGATGTAGCATTAAACCAAGGAATACCAAGGACTGATGCCACAGCCAGAGCTAGCAAGGGTAATGAAAGGGGGAGCACCCCTGCCGACGCCGTGAAGTCTGACTTCAACCCTCTGGAATTGGGAGCAAGCCATCACTCTTGGTTTAACACGCTCAGTTTTGTACTTGATAATGGCAGCCCAAGGAAACTCATGGGGACCTCTGTGTACTGGCCACTTTAAAAATTATGAATATCAATTATTCATTTTATTTTAAAGAGAGCTTGTAAATTGCTAAACTTTTCAAAAAAAGTTTATGTTAGAAAGCATATCTATTGTAAGTTGTAAATTTGTTAATATATAAATAATTATTTTGGATTTTATTTTATATTGTAAATAACAATCTTAACCATATACTACATATTCTGAATGTGTACCAGAAGTTCCGTCAGTTTGTTTTGTTTTTATGAATACATTTTTTTAAGCTGGCTGTATTTGAGAAAAACGAAGAGAAAGATCTATGCACATTCTTATTTCTCAATACGGTCACTGGGTGTCCAAAATGTCATGATTTCTATTGATGTTTTCCTCGTTCTCTCCATCCAAGGTTTCTTTGCAAAATGAAACAGAGAGGAAGAAGAGAGGGTGGATAATCATGACTGTGACTTTGAACCTGAGTGCTCACTAGGAGACAGACACCATACTGAGCACTTTTTACAGATTTTCTCTTTCATTTTTGTAGAACATTGTGAGAAAGGTATTGATTTTCAAGACATATTACAGGAAATAAAAGTAAGTCTTATCCAAAATCATCAATGTAGTTCAAGTCTCAAAGGTATTGATTGGCATAGTTACGGCTCAAACAGTTGCAAAGTCTGTTTTTTATTCAACACTTTCTTAATCATACCTGGTATGGCTACATCTCCACTGAGTGCAGAAAGGTCAGGGGCTGAATGTAAAACCTAAGCTCCAGCATTGTATTTAGGTTCATACACATCTGTCGGTACAATATAAGCCTGTTCACAGATGGGTATGTACAACACACTTTCGTGTGCAGAGACTGTCTTTTCATGCAACAACTTAAATTGCATTCTACCATGGCACAAGGAAGAAGTCTACATTGAACCTTGTGTAAATAAAATCATCACAGTAATGTTATTTAACAGTTTTAAATTATCCAAACTTTTAATAGGTTGGGCCCCATTTTATGTTAGTCGCTGAATTATATGATTTTGGATTTTATTTTTTAATGTTTTAAGTCCGAAAAATGATTTAAAAAAACAACAAAATAATTATTAGTATAGAACATAACCAAACTCTGACAGATACATGCATTTTCTAAACAGAATACTAACATTAACTTTTATTGATATTCTCTTAAATATTTGCTGATGTTCAAAGTGAAAGGGATTATTGGTTTATTTGAAGACTCTAGTATTGACCCATCTCTACAACATAATACAAGCCACAAACAAGAAAGCAAAAGCTCACTTCCCCACAGCCGGAGCACAGCATGATTTCCCAGCCAGTCTTGCACTTGTTTTGAAGACTTGCAGTTTGCTGCTGTTTTGCTCACCACACTCTACTTCAGCCATAAAAACAAAAGATAATGTATTCTGTCAACAGGATGAAATAATGTAGGTAGGTAATAGAGTCTGAAATGTTTACAAACCTATAAATGAAGACTGCACCATTAATATGAATGAATATAATCAAATGCTTTCATGGTAATTGCTACACACACAGCATAGCATAACCTAGCAATTTTTAGTACATTAGTTGCAGGTTTTATAATCATGGGAAAACAATTAGTGCTTACAAGTACTAATTTTCATGTTAGGAAAAATGTTCTTTTAAAATATTTCCATGTCAACAGTAAAGCAATCATCAGATTCCTGTGAACTCTAGACACACTGGGTATCATAACATGTTTAGCTCAGCCATTTGAAAACTATTCTAGTCAATTTAGCAAAATTACCATATCAAGATTTCACATCAGACAGGTCTTCTCCAGTATATATGAATCATAGACTGTGATCCTGAACAACTTCTACAAGAACATATCAAGTATTCATAGGAATCAGCTTAGCTGGGGTAGTGGAAATCACTGTTCCAGGGACAGTGAGAAGGGAAGAAAAACTATAGTCTCCTGGGGTGCTCAGGGGGAGACACCTTTGTGATTCCCCCATCAAACTGGTACTTGCATCCTTAGTTACAAGGAATGGTGCCAACCTTGAGCTGACTGGTGCTCCACGGATGGGTTAATTTGCACAAAGGACTCTCACCTGACATCCTCCAACTGTCAGCTTGCAGTGGCTACTGAAAGCAAGACTAGGGATGCCAGGCACTCTCAGGAACTGTGAGGAATGCAGCTGCTGAGGTGGAAACCATCCCTATCCATGTAAAAATCGGAGCTTGGTTCCATCTTCAACATCAGTGTAGAGATGCACACCAAGTTCCAGAACAGAATTTGTTTAGTCAATCCACACAGCACGCACTCA
This sequence comes from Aplodontia rufa, assembly GCA_004027875.1. Taxonomy (NCBI): domain Eukaryota; kingdom Metazoa; phylum Chordata; class Mammalia; order Rodentia; family Aplodontiidae; genus Aplodontia; species Aplodontia rufa. The sequence continues at coordinate 177,942 of PVKS010000492.1, forward strand.
ATCATTTTACATTGCAGTGATGCCGTATGTGAGGAATTTTTGAACTGAATCCTTTGTTTACTCATTGAAAAATTATAAAAAATAAAGTCAATCATAAATGAAGACAAATAGTTTCAGGTTCACAAATTTAAGCACAGATTGATCAAATAACAGAGTAAACTATTTATGAAAACCTAAGAATGAAAGGGAAATGGTAAAAATACTGTAATGAATTTATGAAATTATTCTTGATAATAATAATAAAATCTGTATATAAATATACATATAAGCTCATAGAATCATTGATGTCTAGAATCAAGTATTAAGGACAAGTTATGAAATTTCCCAGATTATCTACAAACTTAAATGATATATTTTTAATGAAACTATAATACCTTTTTGAACCTATCAGCTTTCTGCATCTTCTCTAATATAAGATCAATTAGTTAATAAATGATGTCTTTTGATCATTCATTGTGGATGAAATTCGAACATTTTAGGACGTTCTCAGAAAACCATGACTAACTGAAAATGATTACTAATAGCTTAGCCATTTAGAAAAGTGGACCAGTTCTCCCAAACCGCAGACATGAGCAAGACAATAGGAGGTCTCCCTTAGGACCCCCCTCAGAAAAAATAGCTTTGCAGCCATTCACAGACAAAGGTGCCTCTGTGGGAACTTGGAATCCAGGGAGGTGACTGCAAAGCCTCTATGGGGTCCAAGCCCCAGGGGGACTGTTTTGAGGTACTGGGCTTCCATGCATGTCTCAGACTCTCTGACTGCAGTCCCAGACATAGACCTGGAAACAGCCCCGTCCCCTGTATTAACAAGTTACACAACCTGAGGGAAAAGTAGACAGCATTACAGTCATAGTGGAGACATCCAAAAATCAGTTTCAGCAGTTGGATTGATTATCTAGACAGGAAATGAATAAGAAACAAGAAACTAGTGGACATGAATAAAAGCAAAGACCAAGTGGACCTGCTACATATAGACCAGAGATCCCTCGCAGCAGCAGCACAATGCACGCTCGTCCAGCAGACATGGAACATTCTCCAGGACACGTCCTATGTTATACAAGAAGACTCTCCTAAACAAATGTGGGAGGATTAAAATGGCATGAAGTATCATTCCTGAAGTTAGTGGTATCAAACCAGGAATTGATAATAATAATAAAAAATGAAAACTCATATACATGAGGAAATTAAGCAAAATGTTTCTGAACAACCAGTTGAACAAAACAGAAATTAGCAGGGTTGATTTAGTTCTCAAGTTAGTGGAAGGAAGAAAAAAGTAAAGATGAAAACAAAATAAATGAAATTAAGATTAGAAAGACAACCAAAACTAAGAACTGAAAAAAAAAATTGAGAAACTTTTTCCTATGTTAACGAGAGAGAGAGAGAGAGAGAGAGAGAAAGAGAAAGAGATAGAGGAATCAAATAAAATCACAAATAAAAAAGAGATTACTACATTTCATAGAAAGGATCCTAAAACTACTATGAGTCATTACAAATCATAAATTATATAATCTAGAAGAAATGGATGAAATTCCAGAAGCATGCAAGATACCAAATTTGAATCATGAAGAAAGAGGAAATCTGAACGTGCATATGAAGTAAGGATACAGAAGGTTTAATTATCTTTTCTTATTACTAACTGTGAACCCTCTAAAAATTAAGAAAAAAATTATCATTTTAAATTTATTCAAAATAATAAAGGGCAAGTGAATAAATTTAATGAAATTATTGAAAGTGCTGTGCTCTGAGAATAATAAGACATTAGTAAAGGGAAAGGAAGAAGTCCAAGTGGAATTGCATCCCATGTTCATTTCTTAGAGGTGTTAATATTACCATAATGGCCCTACTATATAAAGTGCTCTACAGATCCAGGGCAATCGCTATCAAAATTTCAGTGGCATTTTTCATGGAATTAGAAAAAAAAAATCCTTTAACTCGTATGAATCCACAAAAAAGCCCAAATAGCCAAAGCAATCATGAGTAAGAAAACAGCTGGAGCCATCACTCCTCCTGGTTTAAACTGCATTATATGCTTGCAGTAGAAACAGCAAGGTAGTGGAATAACAGCAGACCAGTGGCAGAGAAGAGAAGGCTCCTGGGTGCACTGTCCACTTGTCTTGTTAGGACACCTGTAGTACACCATGGGGAAAAGATATTCTATTAGTAAACTATGTTGGAAAACCGATGATCTACATTAAAATAATGAAACTGACATTGTATTTGAAGACTAAATGGAAATATATTAATGACATAAGTTAAAAATCTGAAAACATAAAACTTCTAGAAGTAACCAAAGTGGAAAACACAATGACAACACAATGACACTGGTCTTGACAATGTTATTCCTAGATGTCACACTGAAATGACAGACAGTAGGCGCCAAAACAGACCACTGGATTGCATCTCACTAAGAATCTTCCATAGGTCACAGAACCATGGTGGGTGAAGAAAGAACCCACGGCATGGAGGAAATGTTTGCAAACCACACATATGACCAGGGCTTAATACCCTAAATGCATGAGGAAAGCAGCTCAATGACACAACAAAGCAAATAAAAATAGAAAGAAAGCTAATAACCCAGCCGCAAAATGGACAACAAGTAGAACAGACATAACTCCAAAGGAAATGCACAAATGGCCAAAAGCTTAATGTAAAGGCCCTGATGTCACTAATCACAAGGAAATGCTGATTAAAAGTCCATTGACACATGAATCCATGTTTGTTAGAATGGCTATCATAAAAAAAAAATGACGAGAAAACATTACCCATGACAACGTGGAGAAAGGGGAATATTTGTACACTATTCATGGAAAAAGAAATCAGTATAACTCCTACATAAAGCGGTATGGACTTTTTCATGAAATTAAAATCACTATATCAGGCAACAATCACACCTCTGTGATACGAAGTGAGCACCTCAAAGAAATAACTGCACTCCCGTGTTCTACGAAATTTTATTCTCAGAGCCAGGGTATGAAGCAGACGAAATGTCCATCGATGTTGTAATGGTAAGAAAAAGAAAATCCGTAAGAAAAAAATATGTAGATATACCTTTCCATAGTCGTTGACAGTACATGCTGTGGAAACGTTTTCAGTCTTAAAAATAAAGAAAATATACCATGTACAGCAATGTGCTAAGAGCAGTAAGTCACACAGGCACAGAAAGACAAAAACTATAGACTCACTTAAACGTGGAATGTTAAAAATTCAGACCTGTAACAGGGGCTGGGAGTGTTTGGGAAGAATGGGGAAATTTTGGTTAAATGGTACAAATATTCAGTTTTAGAATGAATGAGTTCTGGAGATGTACCATACTACAGGTGAATATCATCAATTACATTATATACTCAAAATTATGTTAAGAAATCACAAGTGCAGTCATCTTATCCAAAATTTGATTATTATGTGATGCACATATTTTCAACTTGATTTGATAAACATTTCACACTCATACATATATAAAGTCATCTTGTTGTATAACTTAATATGCATAATTTTCCAAATTATATTTCAATAAAACTAAGAAAAACAAATTATGAATTATGTCCTTATACGCAGTTATCTGACTTAACAACAAATTGCATGAGACACTATTTCTTGTATCTGATCTAAGCTCCCATTTTGTAATTCTGGTTCTACATTTTATTTTGTACCTTGTTGATAATGAGTGAAACACTACATTAAATGATTTTAAAAGTGGTTGTGGCTTAAATCGGGGTAGGGGAGTAATTGCATAATATAAAAATAAATGAAAATAAATGACCCTGCCTGATGGCCATGATCTTTGTGGGAAGTTTTCACTTTGTGTGACTGTGGGCAGCATGGAGTTATGGGCTTCTTTCTCTGCTTTTTTCCTCTACATGGCAATTCCATTCATGTCTTCTTAAGTAAATAGTAAACACAACCTCAAAGAAAACGTGTCAACTTTCTGAGGTACGTATTGGAATTTTTTTGTACTAACAATGCAAAGATTATACATGTATTTATTTTCAAAATACAAAAATCATATCTATTGCGATATTCTTTTGAGTTGTTTAAAACTAAAATGCTCTCCTTTCACTGAAGTAACAAGGGAAATGATTCCTGACTGCCTTGTTACTATAAGAAACTATGTATACAGCAGGGGAGAAATAGGATTGCTTTCATTATTTTAATTGTATGACAGTTTTCCCAATGCAGAAAAGAATTAATTTCAGAGGCTTAAAGAGAACTCAAGTGTAATAAAAAGTCCATGTCATACTGATTCTATATATGGTGTTGTCTTACCTATCAAAAACTTGTGAAACTTCCTGCAACCTTGCCACATAAAATTCTGTGACGATCATTTGCGTTTTAGTTATTCTAACCATCAAAGTTTTTTGAAACAGTTACAGATTACCCAACTGCACTCATTCATATTTACTGTTTGCTTTTGTTAAATGCACAAATGATTTACCCAACTGTGAAATGAAGTTTATTTCAACTTTTTCTAAATTCTGTGCGTGTTCTTCTAGAACAGGGTGCATGAATTATGTAAAGTCTGAAGTTTATGTGCGGTGAAGTAAAATGCTGGCATGGAAAGTGGCGGCATTTACAAGGAAAATATTTCATCGGGGGAAGGTATTTGCTCGTTCGCAACCTCACTTTTCTTTTTTAGATGTTGTTTTTATTGTAACACAGTAGCAATGAAAGAGTAAATTGTAAACATTCATCATCTAAGCATTGCATTTATTGATTTTCTCATATGCAGTGCTTTGCATACTTAGTGATAGATGTAATAATCCAGGAAAAATGAAAGGTTATTACTGTTCCTTGATTATGGATATCCATGAAAGTTAAAAAATAAAAACTTTGAAGCACATTGCATTAGTATGAAAATACTATTTCAATAGCCCTAAAGAGACAAAGATTTCTGTGCATACTAATGTGTGCGTATGCCTTTATGTCCTGAAAAGCCTTTATGTCTATCTCATATTTATGTACCTTCTGTCACTCTCGAATCAAAATAAAACAAAAATCACTGGTATTTGAAGGTGATGATTGTCTCCTGGTGTTTAAATTTTCCATAACATAAATAGACGTTTAGTGAAATTAGCTGTGTAAATTTCACTTTACATATTGGCAGTTGAGGCAAAGGCAGCACTGACTACTCCTAACAAATTAATTTATATGAATATATAACTTGGCACCACAAAAATATGTTTCTCTTCGGGTTTGAAAACCCAGTGTGCTACTCTGCACAATGAGGAACTAATAAATATTGATCAGAGGTTGATAGAGTTTAGGGTTGAAATTTTAGAAAAAAGTTAGTTTCCATTACTTGTCTTATGAATAAAGATAATATCCACCTTTAAAACTTCCACCACAAGAGAAAAACCTGTTCAGTGTTTTCAAATTTGAAAACCTGCATTTTCACTGGGGAAAATGAGAAATATTCTCAATTTAAAAATTGAAAATAAAGGCCAATTTTATGTAAGCTATAACTTACCAATCCTTTTCCAATTGTTCACCTGGCTGCATTTTATGTTTTATTTTAAGTCTGAAAATAAGCCAACTTTTGCTGCAAAAAAGCTGCATTTTCTTGAGTGCATACTTCTTCTACTATCTGGAATCTATATAAGCAACGGTAAATGGTGAAAATCCATGTATTCTAAGTTCATAAACTCAGGCTAATGGTAGAAGCTAATTTTTATCAACACCGGAAGTTGCAACTGAAAACCGGAAGTGCAGTTTCTTCCATGGCCTTGGGCAGTCACTCCTTGAGTTTGCTTCCACTTCATAATTTGCATAGAGATTAACTTCAATGTTCAACATATTTATAGCTGTTAGTAAAGGCACCAGGAAAGAAGAAATCCTGAAAAAGTGGCAGAAATAGAACTATTACTAAAAAATATAAATGCAATCACAAGCTTAACTAAAAGACAAAAGTCTAGCCCATTACTTGTACAGTGTGAAACTGCACGAATTCAAGTTCTAAGTACCTTTTGTGGTGGACGCCACACCATGTATATAGCGAAGGACTGAATATGCGTGTCCAGCACAAAGCTACTTATTTAGTGGCTTATTTTCCATCAACCTAACTCGCCATAGGAGCATCAAATATGAAGAAAGTGAACTAGCATCTAAAATCGCTCTCGTCGGGCACACATCTACAATTATGCTATCATTTTTATTTTCCCTCAGAATCTTTTTGATTATAGGTACTTTAAAATATTGTTTATAGCTTGGTCTATCTATCCCCACCCACAATCTATATCAGGTAAGGCACAGTTGAACACAAAAGGTTTGGGAATGATGACTCCCAAAAAAGCTCAGCTCAGAGATAGTAGAAATGACAATTTGACTGTTTGATATCAAAGAATAATGCAGAAGAGTTACAAAAGATTTGATGTAGTATGCTGAGATTTCCTACTGATGGCCACACTACAAAAAACTTAAATCATCACTGATGTCCTCAGGTTAAGGTAAAATTTATAATTCATTAAAAAAAAATGAAAATTGAGTATGGGAAGGATGCACGTGTTACCTAATCTTTATAAATTCTCATTTTGTGTATGAGGCACTAATGCAAGATGATTTACTCACAAGTATAGATAATGGGTTAAAATTAATAAAATATTATTGTTTGATAAACTTTACTTCTTTATAAAGTTTTCTTATGTTAAATAGTTTACTCTTTAGAAAACTAAGGAGTGTGTATGTCTATGTGTGTGTTTGTGCATGAAGCTATATTTACATACTCACACTTATTTATATACCAACATATGCAACTTTCCAGCAATTATCTATGAGAAACATATGTCATAGTTGTCAAATAAAACATTCCTTCAGAATTTCTGCTGTATTTATTAAACTTCTATTTGCAATTGCACATGTTTTTGCTATCAGGATGGACTCTAAAGTTATCAATCTATATTCAGAAATAAACAAACATCCAGAATCACTTACTTGTTGACATTGGATGGAAGTGAGAACATGTTCCTCTTTAGACTTGATATCTGATATATAACATGATGGATGGAACCTTCTTAGGTTAATATATTATACATATGTTAATCACCAAGCCAGCAAAAGAGAAGGCAATGTAATAGATATTCAAGCCATGCATAGGCTTTTGTTCACAGTATTTTCAAAATGTAATTTGTGAGTCATTGAGCAAAAATCACTGCAATAATTTGATGCACCAATTCTAACAAAGTAATATAATTGCAAAGGAATGAATGACGATACAGGTCTAACACCTATTTAGGGAGAAAAGCAAGAATGAAGAGGGGTATCTCATGTCACAGTACCACTCTAAGAACATTTTCACACACACACACACACACACACACACTACATTTTTAGAAAATCTAACTGGACTTTGGAAGATTTCTTTTAAAAAAGTAATATCTCAGCAGAAACATGAAAAATGAAGAGAAATGTTGTGAAATAAGAGTATTCTAAGAATTACTAGCATGTGTGAGCCTGGCCTGTTGAAGAAGTGAAATATGCTAACACTGACTGGGTAACATAAAGGTAGGGGTAGCTATGGATGCTTGAGACCCATATAAGAAAGGGATTTATAAGTTGGGATAATGAGTTAGTGTTTGAAAGTGGAGTTGTTGAAAAAGCTAGAGATTAAATATATTTAAATAATAAGAGGAAGAAAGCATTAAAAAGAAGATTCAATGAAAGAAAGGCAAGAAATCTTTGACAGAAAATCTTGATAGGAATTAACTCTAAAATTTAACTTGTGTTCCTTTTCTTACTGGTGGAAAGCTTGTCTTTATTTATCTCCTCTTCTCATATCCAAATGAAAAAGTTATCTTCATTCCCTTAATCTCATCTCATCCCATTTCAATTGGCTATTATCTCTGTGCACATCATTGATCTTGACCTAACAGAAATAGTCTATTCCCTTTGAAAGACACCAATGCACAATTGGACTTTATCATATTACTTATATGTTCAGTGCCCTTTGCTCATGTTGATTAGCTCCTTCTCTGAAGAATTTTCCCAGAATACCTGCATATCTACTTTAAAAGACAAGAATTTTCATGGAAGTACTCTTATAATAGCCTCAAACTGGAATCATTTGAAATATCAACCAAAGAAATAAAGGAGAAGTGGATTTTGATAGTTTTAGTAAATTGTTATACAATAGTGAAAAGGAGAGATTATTTACACACATGATGTCATCAGTGAGAAAGCCAAGCAGCAACTATGTTCTAGCTATTCAAAATTTAAAGGGTAAAAATTGGGAAGGGACACGTGAGGCTTTCCTAGGTGATAGATATGTCTTATGTTATTGATCTGGATTTTGAATATGATCTGAAAGTGTCTAACTGCCACTTTTATTTTTATGAATATTTTCTTATATGTGTTCATTTCACTATTAAAAAAATGAGTATTAGATTGACAATTACACAATGATCTCTTTCTCCCTAGAGTTGGTGACACCATCCCTGGCATATCATTCTTACTTTTCTAGCTGTATTTTCTCAACATCCTTTGTAGGGTCTCCAATAAATTTTGTTAATAATCAGGATACACACTTAGGCTTTCCCTGGGCAATCACTTGCTTTAACAGCATTCCAATCATTATCCATATGCCATGAATATTTCAAACTCAGAAACATTCTTATGCTCAATACCCACATGCCCAACTTCATAATGAAAATCTCTTCAAGAAAGTACCCCAACAATTTCAAGCCCAACATGCCCCAGCCTAACTACTGTCCTGCCAGAACATTTCCTCCTACTGGCTTTGTTTCTTTAGTAAATAACTTTATGAACACCCAGTTGCTCAACCCATAGACTTTGGAAGTAACGCTGGATTGTTTTACTCTGCCTCTTCCCATCCTATCAATTTTCAAGCCTTTTGAACCTTCACCAACTAAGGTTCTAATTTGCTATGTTCTTTAAATTGCCTTTAACTAACAGTAAGTGTTGTTCCAGGGCAACAAATATGACTTGATTTAGTTTCTGTAGTATATTCTAAATTAAGAACTGCCTGTTATCAAACATCCTAAAACTAATACTGGGTAATTTTTTTTTTTTGCAGTAACAGTTTTGATTGGGTCATTCTCCTGATTGAGTGCTGTGGACTCTCAAGTCTGTGTACATATTATTTCCATTTACTAGCTAAATTTTCTTAAGATAGATGTACATCACTTTTTCAAAAGGCAGCATGCATATATACATTAATTGAAAGATTAATATCTGGATGATAACCCTAAACATTTTAAATAACGAATAAAGCAATTCCTTGTAAATACCAAAGAATGTATAACCAAAAGTGGGTTTTAATTACCAGAAATTTTCCTTTATATGCACATCAAAATTGTCCTTTTTACATTACCCACATAAGTAGAAAGTGTGTCAATAATGAACTCTCCATATTTCTGCATATTTTCCTCCATATGTTATTGGCAAAACCAAATCTTGGTAAATTCCAAATATGACCATCTTTGGAAAATATTGAGATTCAAAAGAAAAATAGACATTTCCACCAGCTTCCTTCTGTGCTTGTGTATCGTGATACTCTGTCTTTCTTTGTCTTTCCTTGTTTGCACCTTTTCATTAGCCTTTAGTCAGAAACAAACTCGTTGCTAAAATATGACACTGTGAGTGTAGAGAACATGGCTACTATATTTATTGCTCTGCTTCTTACAAATGAAACAGTGCCTAGGACGGAGTTTCTTCTGTGTTAAAAGCCTCCAGTGAATGAATGAAGCCAGAATTAATGCTGACAGCTTCTCTTTTGAGCATCATTACTAAACTCTGAAGGAAGAAATCATCAGTCAGTAATGGGCATTTAAAGTGAAGGTTGTTACAGAGCAGTAAGAGGAGTACATGATTTCTCAAGACTGTGTAGCAGAGGTGATGTTGACGCACGAAACACGGAAAACCAGGAAGATATATTAATAGGATGAGGAGATTCAAACAGGTATAGTATTCTTGGATCCCGTTACCTGAGTGCAGAAAGACTCAGAAAGCCTTCTGCTAGGAACACTTGTCTATTTGTATCCTCACCTCATTAAGCACCTGTTGTGGATCCCCGGGTGCTCTGTTGTCTACCTACCCCTGCATCAAAACAATAGACTGGGACATTTTACTTAGTGACCAAAATAGGGAACTGAGAAGGTGGGTCATATCTTAAAAACTGGTAATAAAGAATAACAGATAAACATCTCCATGAGGTAAAATGCAGGTGAAAACACTGCTGAAAATACCTTCTGTCGATGACATTTAAATGATCAGAGTGTCTGGAAACCTAGTGAACTGAGGATAAAGCCAGGAGGGAAATAGATAAGTGATTGGATTGAGATTGTCTGGATTTGTTTCTCAATTCTGACACTTTGTGGAAGAGAGGACTTGGGGAATTGACTTACTCTCTTTGGGCTGGGTATTCACGTTTGTAAAATAATGATAGAAACAATCTTGTCTCCTTCCCTAAGGCATTGGCAAGCTCAGGCTTAATCATACCTCTGAAACCATTTCATGAAATTCATAGAAATCTTTAAATCACCCTTTTACCCGTAATGGCTATTATAAAGCTCCGTGCCTGTATGGTGGCGCTTTTTTATGAAGCTGTGGCTTTTGTCTTTTAGCAGAGATTCTAAGGTGAGCTCTACCTTTCGTACCTTTGTGTTCAGTGATAACTAAAGTAGCTTATCCCTGGAGTCTGCTGTCAAAGGAACTGAGAATACAGGTCTGAAACCCAAGTAAAGATCAGGAAACTACAGAGAGTCTCTTGATCGCTTCCTCCCAGGAAGAAAAAAAAAAAAAAAAAAGAGAGAGAGGGAGAGAAAGAGAGAGAATACCACCACCGCCCAGAATGAAAATCTTGATATAAATACGTCTGAATCCTGCTCCTACTCCATGAAAGGAGTTTGATCACTGCTTTCTTAATGCAGAGGCAGAAAGAGTGCTGTCACTTCAGCCCCTGAGGAGAAAGGTCAAAAAAATGCCTGTGCTTTTTGTGTCAATTAATCCCACTGCATCCTTCCTGTAAGACATTCTGGTGGTGAAGTCCTTTATCTATAAGGAATCTTTCTCATCATTGTCCACTAGATCCAAGGACAGTGTGCATCAGTGTCCATTACAGTGAGCTGGGGCAGTGTGGCTAGAGAATTCCTTTACAGAAGGAGAAAATGATCTTCACATCGAATTGCTCCGCTACAGATGCAGTGCATCTGGATCCTCAGCTGACATTTTTGAAAACATTTCTACAGAATCGTTGTCCTGAAGTCTGAACTTTAATGCTATGATTCATCCTAAATTTTGAGTCCAGACCGAATTAAAATCAAATATGAATCTAAAATCACTACCATTTTTCTTTTCTAGAAAAAAATAGAATTAGAAAGATTTGACTTGGGGAAAATAAGAAACCCCAGACTTATCTCAGCAGATAATAAATCAAACAAGGAAAGTTTGGTTTCCTTTTTTTCCCCTGGAGTTGTTTCTAAACAAGAGCAAGTAGAGAAGGAATCATTTTGTGCTGAAGGGTTTTGCACCTTCTAATCCTCATGTTAAGCCATCACACAGTTTCTGTAACCACCTCAGAGCTCTGCTCCCCTTGGAGAAGCTGTAGGAACAGCAAAAATAACAGTAACACAGTGGCTTGAGCCACATATTTCAATATGACAAAGGTGTGGGAGGAAATTCCATTTTTGTCACTTAATTTATGGAACCGAGAAATGAAATCCAGAAAAAATGAATGACTTACAAGGTCACAAAACAGGCTTATGATAAAATCAAGATGAAAAGCTTTCTGACCACTTATCTGTGGTATTCCTAATTTCGATCACCTCCCACAGTTTACCCCAGAAATAGTTCTGTCAGTGCTTCCAAACAAGACATGCTCTTGCTCCACAGAACGTTGTGTTCATTAGATGACAAGAGCAAACTGTTTTATTAATGCATTCTTCCTCCAGAACAGGAATGAGATATACACCTGAGGCCTTTCAAAAGTATATGATCTGAATGCACTTCCGCTCCTCAGTTGTCGGATGTTGAAATTCTGTTAACAAGTGTTCTAGTAACACAGACTCTTCTCTATGCAGTTTCTCTTTAAACTCAGTAATAATATCTTTTATAAAGAAGTAGATCTCTAAATCATTACAAGGTGAAATTATAAAAGCCAAACAATATATTAAGAAGCAATATAATATTAGAATAAAAGCATGGATCTTGAAATGAGCAGCTAACACGTGATTCATCATTAAAAATAATTTTAAAAATTTACTTATGAATAATATTTTTCATAGAGACAGAGAACCAAGCATAATTACAATTAATTGTGCATGCTGTTATTAAATTATTTGTTTGGTTTCCCATTTGGGGGGATAATTAGCTCAAATGCTGTAAAATAATGTAACAAATGAAAGTGTTTGTATAACTGAAAATATCTAGTTTTACCTAAGATTTCATCTTGTCACTTAACGAAAAAATAAAGAACAAGAAAGGAGAAAGAGAGAGAGAGAGAGAAAACAGATATGATACGGAAACATACAGATTATAAATTATATAAATAGATCTATTTTACATAAATTTAATTTATATAAAATCAATAAAGTAAAAGTAATGTAAAAATTAATTTAAATTATTATAAATGGGTCTATTTTATATAAATTTATTTTAAGTTGATCACATACATGGTTCCATGACTCTATGTCTCCTCTCCTGTACAAATGGTATCTTAACATTTCTAGAACCTGTGAATCGTATGTCATTAGGAAAAGGGAATTTTGCAGATGTAATTAAAAATTGAGTGATTACTCTGGGTTTTCTGATGGGTCTACTATGTTATTATAAGGATATTTATAACAGGTTGGCATATGGAGATTTGCTGGAGAGAAGAAAGCCATGAAACCACCGAAGTGGAGATTGGAGTGGTGTGGCGATGAGCCAGCCAAGGCAGCCAGTCACAGGAAGCTGAGAGTTCTCAGGAGCCTCAAGAAACCAGCCCCACCATGACCTTGATATTAGGCCACTTGGACTCCTTCAGTCATCTTACCAACAGACTGAAAGATAAAAATGATGGAGGCTATCTTCAGTGACTAGGTTTGCTGTAATTTGTTACAGAAGCAATATGAAACAACCTCAATAGCAAACGATCAATTTATTAACAAAAAGGTCATTAACATTTAATATGAAAAAAATTCCAGTCTCTACTTAATAGTTTTCATCAGTAATTATTTTCTATTTTTATTACAAACCATGGTTAAACATATCATTTGGGTTCATTTTGGCAGTCATGAAGGGATGGAATTTGATTTACTCCATTTCTGTCCCCTGTGCCCTCTTCCCCTTCCTCCATTTTTTTTTTTAAGAGAGAGGGACAGTGAGAGAGAGAGAGAGAGAGAGAGAGAGAGAGAAAGAGAAAGAGAGGAACTATTTTTATTTATTTTTTCATTTGGCCTTCGTTTGAGACTTCGTTGGGTACGTGGTGCTGGGATTTGAACTCGAGTACCCACGCATGCTGGGCATGTGATTCAACGAACACTGAGCTGTTGCTCCAGCCCTTGCCCCTTCCTTTTATTCCCCATTCCCAAAATTCTTTTTGCTTTACTCCATTGATCTTCCTTTCATTTGCTTATTTATTTATTTTGATTGGTATTTTATATATTTGTATGTATGTATGAAAGTGTAAATCACTGTGATGTATTTAAATAGGCATGCATGGTGATTTCATTACATTCATGCCACCTTTGCTCCCCTTTCTGGTGCTTCACCATGAAATGGAAGTTTTGAGATGAATTCAATTGCCCTCTTCCACTAGCTGGTGAGAATGGAGTTTCCTCTGCTTCTGCCAGCTGGTGGTATCTGCGTGAGGTGCAATGCCTCTGGGACAGAGGCATTGCACCTCATTGTCAGTTCATTCTTGCTTCTGGGTTTTGGGCTTGTTAATTTGAAGAATGAAATCCACATTATGAGTGAAAGGAAAAACAATTTATTGAAGAAACAGGAATAGGAACAGAACTTTTGCATCTTATAAGAGAGTAACTAGATAACTATCTTTCTCCTCCTGAGAGTGCTCAGCTAGGGC